>JAOTQK010000024.1:18276541-18289326 GCA_025642025.1 Rhododendron ferrugineum | reverse complement strand
TCCGCACACCTCCCAATTATCCCATTACCGTAATAAGAATCCTGCGTCCACTACTGGCGTCTAGTATATACATATGTACACATAAATATGCATGTGATTTGGTCCCCCGTAATAAGAATCCTGCGTCCGCTACTGGCGTCTAGTATATACATATGTACACATAAATATGCATATATATATATATGAGAGAGAGAGAGAGAGAGAGAGAGAGATAGGATTTAGAAATTACCTCAAGGGAGTTTGGCTCCAGGGTAGTTATGGTATCAGTACTCCCTCCTTGATTCATCATTTCACTAGCATCCTAATTCATCAGAACAACATAACAAAATTTCAATAAAAGAGAGGAACAGTTGAATTCATCGCTGCTGAAGAAAACAGAAGGACGTACAAAATACCACAAGCTTCTAATTTTCTCAGCTAAAATTAAAATAAAGCCACGAAAACCTAATTGACTCCGTTGTGACTTGTACTAACCTTGAGAAATCCCAATCGCGACAGCCGAAATCTAGGTCGAGGAGCAGCGAATTTTCTTTGCGCCGAATCGAGGAATCGAAAAACAAAAACTTGAGATCACAAAGAACCAAAACAAAATAGTATGCGTAAGAGAAGAAAGACAAACAAAAAACGACTGCGTGTGAATTTCCTGATACAACAAAGACGAATAATGAAAGCGAGTCCGAGAGAGAGAGAAAGAGAGAGGGATAGGGAGAAACTGCGATGGAGGGGGCTTGAATGATATTTCTGGAGAGAGAAAGAGTCTGCAAATCCTTGTTGGGTCGTGACTCGGGCCCGTTAAAAGCTGGGCTTTTGGGCTTCTTTACGGAAGGGAAATTTGGGCTTTGACGACTTCTTTTTTGGAAAATGACGGGTCAGATAGTAATTAATATCCGTCAAGAACATGCTGAGAACATTTGTTAGAAAAAATGACGGTCCGTGTTTTGATAATTAATAACCACCAAGAACATTTTCAGCATTAACAAATGTTCTTAGCTTGTTCTTAGCGGGTATTAATTATCAAAACACATTATTGACCGTCATTTTCCCTATTTGTTAATACTGAAAATATCATTGGCGGGTATTAATTATCAGGGAGAATGACGGCCCAGGACGTGTTTTGATAATTAATACCCGTCAAGGACAAGCTGAGAACATTTATTAATACTGAAAATATCCTTAGCGAGTATTAATTATTAAAATACATTCTGGGCCGTCATTTTCCCTAACATTTAATTCAGAGAACTACTACCCGCAAGCGGGATTCGACATGGTGCTGAGGCCCAGCGGGCTAAAATCGGAATCGAGTACGGAAGTAAAAGATCCTTTTCTTCTTCTTACAGGAAAAGAAGACAACGCAGGGGGGTTGATTTTAGCGCACTCTTTTCCTATTATTATTGATGTTAATTTGAAAATTATCCATCTTGTATTTTTTCATATATGAAGAACATAATATTGTACTAATTCTATAGGAGAAAAATAAAGTGCATTTTGGTTAAAAGGAGAATGCGAAAATCAATTCCTAAAAAATTAATCGCGGAAACTCTATTTGTTTTTATCCTATAAAAAAAAAACTCTATTTGTTTTTTATGTTTCAGGTACATAGGAGTATCTTATTCATCAATTTGAATGACTTTATCATCAAAGTTTTTTTTTTTTTATTAATTTGTAAAAGACCAAGTCATGTTTATAGCTTGCATTTGCGGTTCAGACTCATTTTACACATTTAAGTCACCCACACCTGCATAAGTGGGAACCAAAAAACACTCGTGGTGCAGTGCGCATGGACTTTGGAGCCACATATTATGTATGTATGAATTTTGGTTGGTAATCAATAAGTCTAGGTACATTCCTACCGACCACTCCTCTAGGTACACTTCTATCGACCACTCCTCTCTTACATATGTGGGGGCCCAATTCCATAATTAAATGTATGGTGCCGACACATATGTGAGATAGGAGTGGTCGGGTAGTGGTCGATAAGTGTATACATAGCATTGTTGATAATACTTGCATTAATTTTATAGACCAACACTCCTACCGACCACTCCTCTCACATGTTGTATTATTCCTACATAAAATGGCCTAGAGGGTAATATTCTAATAATTATGTGAACTGCGAAGTATCAAGTTGGGGAAAGAGACTTGTCAAAAAAAACAAGTTGGGGAAAGAATGGTAGGTTGCATGTAGGAGTAGTGTTTTTGGTCAAGAGGACTCCACTGCAGCCTGCAGGGTTTTCATTTTTCATATTTTGGGTCAAGAGGAACTTTATTTTATGAAAGTTATTACTCCGCAAGCCTAAACTGTATCTAAACAGCACGACCAAAGGGCAGTGAAAATGGAACGCAATTTTGTTCACCCTCGCCTTGGGTAAGGATAATTTTATCCACATTCAGTGAGATATGTTGCGGGTTCTGATTCGATAACCAAAACCGCTTATCTTTTATCAATTGAGTTGTTAGGAGATCAAACAAAAATCCAACTCATTTGAATATTGGTAAATACTAAGTACAAATTACCCAAACAAAACCATTAAGACTCTCTCTAATCCTAATCGTCTCACCTCTTTGTTTCTCCCTTCCCCTCCCTCCCCCTAGGGTTTCCACCTTAAAATGGAGGGGGGGGGGGGGGAAGAATTTCCCTTATGGAGTTTTTCTCTCTGTCAGCAACTCTTTTCCCCTCCTTTAATCACTCTCCACCCTCATTCCTCCCCTCACACCTCCTAACACCTTGGCCTTCCCGGTTCTTCTACCATCGGACCTCTTCCATATTCGTCGTTCTCCAGTGACTCATTTGGTGGTGGGTTCAGATGTGCGGCTATGGGTGCAAAGCTTTTTGTGCATGTTTGGGTCGCCGGAGTTGGAGATCTAGGTTGGTGGATGATGGATGGCAAGGTTTTTTCATTTTCTTGTTGATTTGCGATCTTTTACTTATTCTTTTTCCTTTTGTGGAGGTTTTCTCTCTGGTTTTTTGCCGTGAGCCTTTCTCTCGATTGGATTTCTCCCAGTTGGATTGTTTTTGGTTGTTTTTTGTTTCCGCATGAAAAATGTTTAGTTAGTTTGGATTATAGTCTGTCGGATGAATCCCCGCCGTCTTAGTTACTTGGTCCTTTGTCTAAAGACGAGTTTTCCATCTAGATGTAATCTTTGGTTGGAGTTATAATATCATCTATTATCATTTGACAACAAAAAAAAGAATATTGGTAAATACTCAGATCCAAAAAAACCAATTTTGCTCTATCAAAGTTCTAAACCCCCAAATTAGACTTTTTGAAGTATTCACCGAAATTGGATTGAGCTGAATTTGTGTCTGGTCTCTTAACTCAATTCGTACAAAATAAGCGTTTTTTATTACCGAATAGGAACCAACAACTTCAGCGGATGTGGATCATGCACGTTACTCTCACCGGTGAACAAAATTGCTTTGCAGCTATATATGGTGAAAACGTGAGTATCTTAAAAAAAGAACAAACTTCTATGTTTGCCTGTCTGATTGAAACTTAATCACACTTCATTTGCTCTCTCTCCAGGCACTTCATATTTGTCCGGAGATTGTCTATCTTTAATAACAATGAAGAAAATTGTGTAAAGTTGTATAGATCTCGATCAAATCTATATTCCATCAGTTGCTGTCCAGCAAAATGACAAGATAAATAACGATACCCCAACTGGAAAGGCATCCAGATTGGGAGGATCCATTGCACCTACACCCCTCCCAAACTTCCTTATATTATTGTTTAAGGCGGATAAGCGAGCCAAACAATTGATTGTTTAAGCTTAGTTTGAAAAGCTTAACAAGCTTTATAAATACGTCCATGCCTAGCTTGTTAACGAGGTGAGCCGATCTTAAATGAGTCTTACCCAAGCCGATCTAGAGTAACTTAAAGTGTCTCTCTATGACTACCCATCAACCTTACAAGCATAGTAGTAGTTCTTCGGGCTTGATTTAGTCACAAACCCGATCTCGAATGAACTTGGACTAATCGAACACGAGCTCAAACTTGAACGATTTGGATCATTCGTCAACATTACGCGAGACACCTCATTTTTTACCTTCTTACATAAAGGAAAAAGGCAAAAAACTTGACGTAATTGACCACAATCTACTTTAATAATTTCCGCTGTGGAATACCATCCCAGACTGCCTAAACTATCCAAGGAAAAGGACATGTCTTGGTAGTTTCTATCTCCTCTTTATCTTACTGTCGTCATGCTATTCTGCAAGATTCTTAAACTATTTCTGGCCCGATCTCTCAGGGCTTACAAGCCACGATAACTAAAGGGTCAAAATCACACGACTCGAAAATGCTCAAGACAAACTTGTAGTTGAAGCAGTAAACTAAGCATCGTTATCTGACACAAGCCCTACTTCAATGTCGAATGACGTGGGTCCGTAAAGTTGATCAGATCGATAAAATCATAAAATTGTGTGCATTACACTCCTCGTGAGTTGTGACTATGTTCCCCTAGTTGCGAAACACCGACACAACATACTTCCGCTGCCTCCTTAATCAATAAAGTAGTAGTATGCATCTGAAACCAATAACGCAGTTGTCTCCATGTGGAAGTCAACCTGACCCTTCTTGGTTGGTTTCATCCGCTCCTTTTAAGCATCCAGAATCGAAAACCGTGTAAATGCCACGACGGTGCAAGCATGAATCCGTTCCGAGACTAACAAAAAAACCTTTTTCCATGAGATCCACCATTTTCCAATTTCTAGTCCGAAGTCTAAGAAGCTCAAAAGCCCTGCTTGTCCATCTCCCTCCCCACTGATATACTTGAAGTTACATGCCCCAGCAACCCACCTCTATGCCTAAGGATCTGGTGGTTCCATCCAAACTTCTACCACCACAAACAGTATATTGGAAACAGCAACATTCCTGCTTGTTCTTCACTGCAACAAACGGATCACAACACGTTCAAATTACAAATAATCCCATAACACCAAACCATTGGGACTAGGTCATAATGGCCCCATGCCAGCTAATCACCGTCTACAAAGTTAAATACCTAGCATTAATGAACCAATGATCCCGTGTTACCTAAAAAAATACTACAAAACCACCTTCCAAAGCTTTCATCTAATTCCTCCTAATTCCAGTTTCCAGACAAATAAAGAAATTACTGGAATCTACATCCACATTCAAGTCATCGCCGTAGAAGCTGTTTCCCATATAGCCAGTTTCAATGAAGCAATGTGGTTCCTCCAGCAACTGAAAACAGTCCAGGTTACAGGCCATAATTTCAGGTTAGCTCAACTGCATCCATAATACAGGTAGCAAGAATAGATTCCACAATGCTGACATGCTGATCATGAAACTGTTCAATCCTCGCTTATTATTACCAGTTCAATTATTGTTGCAGTGTTTACTGTTATTATAGACATGTTATACGTGGCGAACAAAACAGGAACACTCTTGTGGGAAACTCTGCAGTGGGCTAGCCTCTCAAGACCTCTGACGTACTAACTACAAGATCCAGATATGTGCAAATCCGAAAACCTGAAGCTGTAAGAAGGGGAAGCACAAGAGTGCATGTCATAACGCAATGGACCAGAGCAATATTGGAAGACCAATTCCCTAGTCATAAACAGAATGGAACCGACACCCGAGGCTTCTTTCCTAAAAACTGTCCAACAATTACCGAAAATTATAATCAACAGTCATCATAATCAAGAAGCATCTTTCGATTCCACAATCTAGTAACATACATAGTCAACAATACTATTTTTTGGTTAGAGAAATTACGAGATTTTGCAACTAACCTTTCATTGATCTGGTAGAAGACATCAGCATGCATGGCTGCAATGCAATTTGTTTTACTGCCAATGCCTTCTGTACAAGAAGAAACCACAACGGCACCAATAGCTAACCGTTGAAAGCGTCAAAGGTGGAATTCCGCAAAATAACTTCGGACCAATAATGCACGCGGTTCATGAGGTGTTCCCACCAGGAATCTTCCTTAAAATTACAATGCTTAAATACCTGTCAACCATTTCCTGTAACCTATATATACCATATTGCACTAAGCACCTTGAACAGGAAATTTCAATTGATAACAAAGCAAAGTGAATGAAGAGGATTCTGGTGTCCCCATTAGATAGGTCATCTAATTTCTGCTCTTCAAAGCATGGGTAGAATCAAAGGTGCCACAGTCCACATGACCATGAAAGGGAATGCAGGGAAGCAGAAAGTAATTAGTACGAGTGCCCAGTTCATGTTCTCTTCCATGGCTCAAAATGTTGCAACTGGTTTTCCGTTGATGTGTTCCATGCTTGTTCAGTGGTCTTACCCACCTGACAAGTATCATCATATAGAGAGCTCCAAATACTATAGAAAAACATAATGGGAGATCTCCATCCAAAAAACTTACAAAAACTGACATCTTGAAAATTACCATAGGAAATATGTAGTACCAACATAATTTATTGCAGTACAGAACTTGCTAACTTTGGACAGAAATCCTGCAGCTAACCCCCAGAAGTAGGCAAAAAGGAAAGAGCCAGTAGTCATGTACCAGAAGCAGTGCCTCAAACCACATCAAATTACATGCTGTTTCCAGATGTTGAAGCATGACTAAGAAGGAAAGATTACCACATGAAAAAGTCATCACCACCTGGCAGCTTCGATTTTCTGACTTATACCCAGTGTAAAGCAGCAATGCCCTAGGTTCAAGGCAACCCAAAATGACCATAAAGGAAATAAAGACAGTTAAAACTAATCCCATCTGCTGATCCTTCTTTTATTTAAGATGAGACATCCCTAATAAAACTATATAAGCTTGCTGATCCATCCATCTCTTTGCAAAGACATCCCCAGATCCTGGCTCATTACTGCCATAACTAAATGCAAAAAGGTCCCTGCCCAGAACTATGTACACCAGCCCCTCCTCTAACAAACTCATAAGACACAGAAACCTGTTTCTGGTTCATGGAGTAGCATCAAATAGATAAGGTCAAAATCTCCTCCTTTTCCCACGGGAAACATCATCAAACCCGTCATCATGCCATTCCTGCCCTCCGTGCCGGTAGTTTCCTTCTTGCTCTTCCATGGTTCTAGTTCGCCTAGATGCATTAAGAGATCTACCCTTAATCCGCCCATCAAACTCCCTTTCCCTCAAATCGTTTCTTTCAAGGAACTCCAAATCAGGTTCTGGACAAAACCTAAAAGGCCTAGGGGGGCCATCCTCTACATGGAAACGGAAATTATCAGTGTCAGCACCATTATTAAAAGGAGGCCTAAAATTACGAACTGGCCCCCTTCCCTCACCGCTCTTTCTCCTCTCATCACCATTTCCGTCACCGCCAAGCTCATTAAATCGACCAAAATATTCATCGCCATCCGTCCTCTCTCGAGGATCTAGAATATCAAATCTCCTTCTAGGTAAAACCTGGTCAGGTGGGCTCCTCCTGTTGGGCATAGCAGACCTCAGGTGACCATGGTCTCTTCCAGATTCCATATCCCTCAAATCATTACCGGGTCGGGAGATATAAGGAGGAGATCTCCTCCTGTAATTATTAGCCGGAGATCTCCTGTGAATTAATTCCGGAAGCCCATTAAATTCATCAGGGGATCGTCTTCTAGGAGGAGACCATGGGCCAGGGGAACGAGTCCTGGAGCGAATTGGAGATT
Source organism: Rhododendron ferrugineum (assembly GCA_025642025.1). NCBI lineage: Eukaryota > Viridiplantae > Streptophyta > Magnoliopsida > Ericales > Ericaceae > Rhododendron > Rhododendron ferrugineum. Next base: position 18,281,701 of record JAOTQK010000024.1, on the reverse strand, counting down.
TCGAACGAATTCGAGAAAGCCCCCCTCTTCGTTGGACAGATGAAAAGTTTCTATTCCCCCTCACAAACTGATTCTCCACTCCATCGTAAGAATGTTGGGGCCGCGGAAATACAGGATTATCCATGCTATTATCATCTGGCAAACCTCTCATAAACTTGTCACCGCGCCTGAGCCCAACCATATCTGATCTATCTTCACCCATGTGCCTACTTGGGCTAATATTTCTCGGGATTCTTCTGACCATTTGATTGCCACGTGTTGCGGGCACATCCCTACCTCCAGGGGAGTGCCTCCTTGGCAATGGTTGTCGAAACGAAGGCAATTCGTCATTCAATGGCTTCCTTCCTCCCCCCCTACCAGAACCTATAAAAGCACCATTTGGTACAGGAGCGATAAAACCACGACAATCAAGCTCCCCATCAGGAGGAGCACGCTTATGCCTGGAAAATCGATAATCAGAGGGACCATTGTAATTCTCTGAAGGAAAGTCGCGGCTGGAATCCCAATTACCACGTTGAGCGTCCGAACGGCCAGAAGCCCTCCCTCTTCCACGCATGAAGTTTTGTCTGGAATTTCTGAAAGACTGATCTTGAAACCTATCTCTACTATATTTGCGTGGACCATCATTGTAGATCTCATCTCTGAAATGCAAGAAACAGAAAAACAAACAAAACAAATATAGTAATGCAGAAAAACAAACAAAAAGAAGCGTATAAGAAAAGAACAAGCAGTTGGGAAGGATTTTCTCACCTATTCCCACGGGGATTCTCTCCGTCAAAATCAAAAAACCTCTCTCTTCCACTTCGTGATGGAAACGACCTCCCTTGAATAGACCTTGTTCTGCAAGGAGAGACATTTGTAGCTCTAGGCAAAGTAATAATCCGGCTCCGGTTACCTCCAGTGTTGGCATATTTAGAAGCAGCGTCAACATTTAGAGATGCATCAGTCTTTGGCAGAGTTGAATCAACTTTTTCCAGAGTTTCAGTTCCTTTAGAATTGTCACCTGCATCCTGAACACCTGCTGTTACACTATCTTGGCTACCAGTAGTAGTAGCTCCAGCAGATGATAACTCCATTTCATGACCCTTCTGAGTATCTTTCCCTCCTACTTGATCAAGTAGCTTCCTTGGAGTATTGTTTATGTGACTCTTCTCATCAGATCCAGTTCCTGCTACGTCAACTGTCAATGAAACATCACACTCTTTGACGTGAACCAGCTTTACTGAGCCATCTTTATCGATGCCTTGATTGGCTTTCTCATTGATGACCGCACCAACACACTCTTTGATGTGCTCATCACTTGTCTCAAAACGATCTTCCAGTTTTCTTTCCTCTTCGTTGACCCCAGGTTCCATAATAATGCCGTCACAAGGAGAACCTATGTCCATGTCAGAACCACCAAGGTTATCATCTTCTGCTTCTCTTTTCTCAACAATGGGTCCTTCACTAGAACCATGCAATAGTTGTTCTCGAAACTCACCATCTTCAAATTCCTCGTCATCTTCACGAAATTGTCTGCCCCTTCCATCCCCTGGAGCGACTTGAGCATGGTTACCATCTGACTCAAAATCAGAACTAAAAGAATCTGCCTCAGAGATGTTGAATTTTTCCTCATCACTTACGGATCCCTCAACGTTTCCATGCGAATCTGTAGTATGGTCATTCGTAACATTTAGTCCAGGCATCTCAGTATGTCCACAATTCCCAGACTCCTTAGTAATTAAATCTTTTGCACCCAAAGTTTCTGTGATCCCATCAGATACATTTGATCCTATAATTTGATGATCTACATACGGAACAACAGTTTCTGAAGCAACCTGATCAAAATTATTGCAGCTTCCATCTGGTGTTGCACTATTAATGCTGACTTCTTTAGTAGTACAGTCAGCATATTCTGGTAGTTTCGACGGATCCCCACTCATAGACAACTCTGTTGAACAAGTAGGCAACGCTGAAGGACATGGGTTCTGGGAATTTAAAGGCTTCACATGCATGGAGGAACAGTTCTTCTCACCTTGTGCAACCCTCCCATCTGATTGGTAAGATGTCTCTTTAGCTTTTCTTTGTGTTTCCTGATTCACCTGAACCGGCTCAGATTTTACTGGCACGTGTTGAACCAATTTTTGGGGGCTAGTAACTGACTTTTTAAGAGTTTCTAGACTGTGCTTCTCTACCACTTCACGCTTAACAGCTCTAAGATCCAAAGATCTCGTGGGATCTCCCCTTGCTTCTGCAAGATATGGTTTAGCACTTTCGTCATGTGATTCTAATTTAACTGTCGTACAACTAACAGAATTAGGGTTTCCGGTTGGCAACATTCCAAGAAAATTTGAACTAGGTTGAATACTGCTTGACGCTACTTTGGATAATAAACCAGAAGTTTCTACACTGAAATTTGAGGGAAGAAAAGAGGTACACAAGCGTAGATGGAGGGAATCATCAGGTTTATATTGCTTGCTAGCGCATAATGACATCATAGGCAAATAGGATCTTTGCTCACCCGCACCAGTAGTGGGTTGCCCCAAGTCAGCACCAACTCCAAATATTCCAGCTGAAGATATAGTAGACGGCTGAGCATCTTGCAAACCACCAATCCCATTGGATGAACCATCAAAACCAAGAGCTCCTTGATCTGCAGCAGTGGTGGCATCACCCGTAGAACCCTCCCAAGCATCCATCGTAGTATTGAGATCCCAATTACATCTGTTAGCAGGTACCCGGGCTCTATCATCATCCACATTATTATTAGAAATGGGTATTCCCTTGCCTAAAGACAAAGAGAATGAAGGAGGATTTACTTTATCTGGTTTCTGGAAACTCTGTTCAATATTTTGACCTGCCAAAGATGGAATAAGAGGTTCCTTCAGCCCTAATGACAATTCAGCATTTTCAGTAACTGTAGAAAGTTCAAGTTTGCAAGCCCTTTGAACTTTCTCTTTGATAGCTATTTCCTTCCCATTATTGAGTGCAAGTCCTTCATTAGGTGCTAACTGCAGCTTGGTATCTGAAATCAGCATCTTTTTGCTGTCCATATTATCCGTAGAACCTGAGAAAATGGAGAGGCTTGGCTCTTCAAGTTTCACTCTAGACAAGTTAACATTGTTTTGGACTAGGTTGAAGTTCGTATCAGCAGGGCTTCCCTTCATCTCCATCCGAAAAGAACTCTTGCTCGCATCGGATATCCCAGGAGAATTTGTGACAATGCTAGCATCAGAAAGGGAAGAGTCCTGGGTTGGCTTACAAAGCTCTTTCTGTGGAGTATCATTTTCTGCATGATGCGTAGATGGTTCCGGAGGTGGAGATGAAGTCATCCTGACCAATGGGAACCTCCGTTTCTTGATAGGTACCCCTGTAGAACAATTACTAGATTGCCGGGCAATGACCAGAGTCTGCCAAAAGAAGAGTAATAAATCAATCAAGCAATAAGATTACTAGTAGTGTCATCTAACCCTTGTTAGCAATAGTATGTAAATGAAATAACCACCTTATCTTCGTTCCCTGAAACAGACATGACTTCAAGATTTGCCAATCAATTAGCTCCAATCTCCCTCTTCAATAAATATATAATGCCTTAACACATGCCCTGAAAAACGTTTTGCGAAGATATCTTTCAAAAACCCTTTTGAAGTCCGTTCAGACTAACTGTGTCCCGTCTGTCCTGGTTGAATACTTAGCAATCTTCAAGTTACAAACTTAATCCCTGCATGCAGAAGAAGAAAACAACAAACAGATATTACCAAGTCACAAAATTGATTCCATTGGACTCCTTAACAACATGCAGCAGCTTGCAAGCGGCAAAAGGAGTTTATAAAGAATTTCACCATCAAAAGCAACCAAACTATTTTGAATATCCCTATTATGCAAATGTTAGTAGAACACTTGAAACATCTTTCCCCTCCTTGACCGAAACCAGTATCAAAACGAGTTTTACCTGGACACTAAATTCTTTGTTTAGCTAAACTGTTCAAGGACACTTTGCGGTTTCCAAATTTACCACTATGCCATCATTAAAGCACTTATGCTTCACTGCATGTTCTTCATTGAAGTGCTGAATATCGTTTGTATTTCCAAAAATTGAGTAAAAGGAGATACATGGTAGCTCATTAGGTGGATCCTAACAATAGCTGAACAGTGGCAGTACTCAAGGAAGCCTACTATATCACCTGAGAACCACCCAATCCCAAAGAGACCCCCAATTACCAAAGAAATCTTCCTATATAATAACGCGTTCGACCGGCAAAGCAAGCTTAACTTTCCATTTCAAGCAGTTCATCTGTTAATGTCAAGTCATTTTACACCATCACATATGAAGAAACACCATAATCCAAATCATAAAACTCCGATGGATATTCACAAGGAGAAGTTACTTCCCCGATGATCCAATTGCTTCAATACAAGATTTTGTCGCCCATTATAGGCTCCAACAAACCCACAACAATTCAAGCTACAGAAAACTCTTAATTCCTCTTCAAAGTTAAACCCCAAAAAAATTGACTTTCTATACTACAAAAAATTAATATTCCTTTTCACCCATCTTTGGTTCCAACAACCCAAAACAGTTGAAGCTAAAAAACAAACTATTAATTCCTCTTTAAAGCTAAACCCAACAAAATTGACTTCCTGCACGACGGAAAACTTAATCATTTATCTGGGTAAATTTCCCTTACCCTTAAAAACAAGTAGATCCAAAAGAGAACCACAAGCCATAATACCGATCATTCAGTCAACGCACTGCTATGCAAGAGAGAGAGAGAGAGAGAGAGAGAAGGGAAAGGTACGAAAGAAGAAAACAACCAAATCAAAATCTTGCATACACACACAAATCTACACAACCAGGTGATCTAAATTACACACTCGAAAGTTTCCGATTGACCCCAAAAAAAAGAAAAAAAAAATTACACACTTGAAGCCATACACAAAAACACAACCAAGTGATCGAATATACATACACCTTGGAGACAAACAGAAACACACGCATCTCCACACGACCAAAAGATCTACGATCCAAGAAAGCAAGGACGCAGATACTATAATCAGATCCAAGTCAATATATCAACTAAAAGATGAGACGAAGATCACAGACAAGTACTAGTACACGAAACTTCAAGGTCAAAGATCGAAGAGAAAAACCAAACCACAATCCGATCCGACGAACAAATT
>JAOTQK010000024.1:18259101-18276483 GCA_025642025.1 Rhododendron ferrugineum | reverse complement strand
GACGTACAGTAAGTGGTGGTTTGGTGAGAGAGTAAAGAAAGAATGGAGGGAGGGAGGAATTTTACCTAATTGATTTCTTCTGATAGGGTTTGTGATGAGTGGAGGAAACCCATTATTGGGGTCTTCGCTTTGAATAGGGAGTAGTAGTAATTGCTTTCCTTGACTTTTTGTGTCGGGTGCGCCAGGGGGGCAATGGTGGCGGGCTTCGCACGCTAGCGACCGGACCGACTGATAACGACGTGGCGACACGCGTAGGGTAGGTCCTGGAAAACCGTGAGGTGCGGTCCAACTGGCGACCGGCGGTGTGGGGCCCATTCACACCGGGGTTCGTTTGAGACCGAGGCTTTTACGGAGTATTTCTTTTTGGAATTTTTTTTTGTTTTTTACTACTATATTATTTAATTTTTTAAGTTTTTTTAGTTTTACGTATAACTTCTGTGGATTGTTAAATCGTCTCGAAGAGAGAATTCGAAAAAGTAAAACATCCTAACATTTTCGAAAACTTCCACACACTATTTTATGATGAAATCCAGTGCATTTTTTTTCTTTTTTAGAGAATTGGTAACAAAACTGATAACTTCACTACAATATTTCTAAAATCCTAGGCACATTCACTTTCTTTTTTTTTACAAATATCAACGTGCTTTTTAACATATTAACCACCATCCGAAAAGTGATATGGAGTAGTAAAAAAGAAATTTGGTTACTTTCTATGATGGCCGAAATCTCATTGGAAATTATGGTTTCTGGGTTTCTTGGGAGATCTTTGAAAAGTTTGGTGTATTTTTTAGAATTCTTCTTGATTTTTTGAAGGCTGTTTCAAGTTTTGCCATACTTTTCCGGTCGTTTGGAATACAAGAAATCAAATTTATGAGGTAATGAAATTTTAAAGACTGACTATTTACCATTTTGGTTCTTATGCAGATGAATCCAAAAAAAAAAAAAAGAGAGTAGGAAATACTTTTGGCCAAAGTGAGGAAAAATCAAGCAGTAAAGAGAAGAAGATTCCCACACAAAACATAAACCTTCTTTCTGTGATTTTCCAAACGGGACCCTACCAGAGCACCCAAAGTTGGGTGAGAATATGCTTGACTTCACATTTTCTTTGCCATGTTCCCAAGTGTGGAATTTCCTCGACTCTTGCACCTTGGGTTAAGAATACTGCTACCTTGTAGAGGTGATAAAACGAGTCAAACGAGTCAAGCAGGTAGTTAATCAAATTTGGTTTGATAACTTAACAAACTTCAAAAATATATTTAAGCTTAGTTTGTTTATGAGATGAACAGATCTTGAGTAGCTTGAATTTTTTATACTACTAGATAATAAGCTGAACGAGCCGAGTAGTAACTTGTAGTACAAACTTGGCTTGAAATCTTAACGAGCCTCAAACAAATATTCAAGCTTCGATTTGATTATGTAGCAAATCAATCTTAAACAAATTTTCAACGAACAAACACGAGCTCAGACTCAAGCAGTTTAGTTCGTTTGGCAGTCCTACTGCCTTGTGGATGGAAATCTGGAATACTTTTGGATTTATAACCATAGGTAGGAAGAAAATATACCTTTGGATTTCATGTTTAAAGGGCTCAAGATTTAACTGATAAAAGCTAAATCATCATAGACTCGTGATTTCATTTGCTAAACAATTTCAACTACTATTTCCTTTTGAGATATTGAGGACCTGACGGAGTATTTTATTGCCAATCTTCAGCTTATGTTATTTTATTTGCATTTTTTAAACATCAATCCATACGTTTATACTGTTTCGATTCGTCTCCTCGTGGAGACGAACGATTAACCCCAAAAATTATTATGAAAAGCTAAACAAAAAGTTACGAAAAGTAAAAAATACCGAAATAAGTTCCAGACTTGCTATAAGTTTACAAGAACACAACCGGAGACTAGGCCCACTAGATTTATAGAAAGTTGCCACTAGATCAATAGAAAGTACCAGATACTTGCTCCGGTAAAAATAACAGGAATCTAGTACAAGGTACAGAAACAAGTCTTTTTGCTTATGTACATATATGGTAGGTCTCGAACCATCAATAGAGAAGCTAATCCAGTGAGAAGGAAGGAGGAGACCCCAATTTCAGATTTGAAATGTACAACATACCATAGCCATGCGGATTCACGAAATATAGGCCTTAACAACTTCCGAGTAGTTGCAGACTACACCCGTCCTCGGGCAAGTGATTTTGCCGTTGTTTTTCTTCGCCATCTCTTCCAGAGCCTGCCAATGCAAAAGAGACATTAGACAAGCAAAGATGGAAAATAACTTATTTATGAAGATAACGATGTGGGCTGTGGAAATCTCAAAAACCAAAATGTAAAAAATTGTTTGGTAGCAGCCTCCAAAATCAGTTTCCGAGTAACACTTTTCCAAAACAATCATGCTTTTCGCATCTTATTCATTTATTACCAAAAATCTTTACCAGGAGTTCGATAACATCTTTTTGATGTTCTACCAAATGTGGGCTCCTTTACAAAATAAATACACAAGAAATAAGTCTCAAAAACCATCAACCAAACAAGTTTTTTGTCCAGAGAAACATAAACCACGAACTAAACCAAATAGGGCCTCGTAATCAAAATTGAAGCAGCTGAGAGGAGATGAAGAACTAAAGATGCAGTAGCTACTAAAAAATTGTAGTAGTCCAAGGGTTTCAGAAACGGAAATGAATCAGTTTTCATATTACGGACCATTTTGGCAGTAAGAATAGCGTTGCATAGCTTAAGAAAGGGGATAACAACTAACCTTAGTGCTGTAGACATAGCCGTTAGGTAAGACTAGTGGGGGGTTCTCCGTGTCCATAAGCTCTTTAGTTATGTAGCATACAAGCTTTGAATGATGCTGCTTTGAAAATGGCAAGGGCTGTGCTAACTTGCGGAAGCTCTCTTGTGACAAAGGATCCTCTTTGGTGCAATCATCTTCGTAGCAGAATCTAAATCAGGTCAAGGTAAAACCACGTATTCAAATAACAAATACAAAGAGTTATCCGCATATAAATCCAATGACAAGTTGAATACATATTGCAAATCTGAAGCTCCCGAGGGAAAAAAAAACACATTTTCAGAAATCTTGCGAAAGAACTGACAAGGGTCAAGCATCTCATTTTTATGTCTGGTCCCAGTAGTGATGGTATTTGAGGCCACACAAAAACAGTTAAAATTCAGATATGGACAATAATTAAGTTTAGCGTCAGATATGAAGACTGAATGTGGATACGGAGTTTTCAAAGCAGACAAGCCCGCTTGCAGATAAATATTCAGCAAAGGCTCAAAAGTCATGCCATATATTTTGCAGAATTCCTGTCTGAATTGGTCCACAAGGTAATCCCATTGCTTTGGTTCAAATAAAACCTGAAAATAATTGCACAAGAGTACAATTAATCGCACAGCGCCAATCTACAAGACATTAGCTTCAAAGCAAAGGTAACCACTGATCAAAGGAGGCAACATCTAGGCTTATTGTCAAAATGGAAACATATTTACAAGGAGTAGATGTAATAGATGGGCATATTGGTTTACCACTAAGCACCTAATGAAAGCCATATCTGACCAATTGAAGGCTGCAAGAGCAAGCGAATTTAACCACAAAACCGTGTCACAAAGCATCTATAGGAATGTTGACAAGTGAAATGTCACATCAACATATGCAGAAATGAATCAAGGTTGATATGGATGCAGATGAATTATGACATGGGTTCATCATACATAGTACATCCACACAGTTAATAACAGTTTTCTTAACTATTGGAGAATACTTTAATTAGCTACTGAAGTCATCACATTGATGAGACATCATCCAATCTACAATCAATAGGTCTCATGCAATAGTCAAAGCTTTAATATCAAAGAAAGAAAGAGGGAACATCAATAAAACTGCTAATGTGGAGGAAGGTCATCCGTGGTTACAAGCAGCTTGATATGGAATGAGGACATAGTTCACCTTGTATGTAGCACAGTCGGTGCTACTTTTAAAAGCTAGGGTAGCCATGACCCGCTGCAGTTCTTTCATATGGGTAGTTCCCCATGGTGCAAGGTACTTCCGCGCATATGTAATAGCTCGCAAGTTGTTTTCAGCTCGAACCAACTCTATGAACTCTTGGAGTCTCAGCTGGAATTCGAATTTGCTCTGTAAAGAAAATAATTGTAGTGTCAAAAAAGTTTGCATAACGTTCCCTACCATCAAAACAAGGCAAGATGGCATAACTTTTATGACATACTACATAACACCACCTCCCCACGTCGCAAACAAAAAGAAAACATATCATGATGTCGCTTTATGAATTTGTGATTGTCCAGCACACCAGCGTATAAAACTTACGATTGTCCAGCACACCAGAGAAATATTTAAAGCTCCAGACTCCAGTTCACGTAAACAATATGAGACTATTTAAATGGAAAAGCTACAGAAAGCTATCAGATGCTTCCTTACAGATGAACTTCAGTCTTTTGACTGCTTAAAGAGCACTGCCACGTCCTGAAATAACCATCTACCCCAGAACTTCTTCATTCAAGCAATTTTTTTCCTTCACACTTGTACATGTAATTTGTAACACTTACTATGATGAATGTCCTAGTATCCATTGATTCTTCAATTTCTACATAAACCCATTTTTTTCACCAAGTATTGCCTATACTACAGTCAACCGATGGACCAATTTGGTTCCAGGATAGCATCTTGTGTTCTTGGTGAACCACCCCGAGAATGTTATGGAAGAACAACTTGATTCTTAAAACAAGAAAAGAGAAATATAAAAGTCTAACTATCCCCCTCCCACAAAGGAGGCCAAAAAGAACCAAAAAGGGACAGAAAATAATGGTGTCTGATTTGCCAATGAGACTTGCTTGTCACCAGAAAAAAAGTGAGTTCCCAATGAATTTCAAAATCTATAAGTAAAACTCTGTACTAAATAGCATGCATGCTTGTTTTGAGAGAGGCTCCAAAACTTCCCTTGCAAGTACTGATATACAAATGCAGCATATGCACGATATCACCTCCTCCAAAAAAGCCTCAACTGAATAGATATTACCGGCCAGTATTCCAGAGTCAATGATTTCTTATAAGTTCTATTGGTTCCTTTGACATGATCAGTCGAGGAGCTCCTTTGTTTTGAAACAATTTCCTACTTGGGAATGGCTATTCGCCTTTCCTCATCGTCAGCTTGACCAACAAGTTGGCATAACTTTTAACCTTATCTGCCCAACAAACCAGCTAAAAGTTCTGGAAATACTCTTTTTGGCAATTGACCAAGCTAGGTTCTTTAATAGCAGTCCCTTTGCTAGAAGCCTAGATATTCTACATATCCTTCGTATCTACCTAAAAACCCCTGTACGCCTATGGAGTTAATCACAATCTTTTTCGGTTCAGTAGTCCTTGAACATGCATTCTCTTACTTCCAGTGATGTCAATATGCAAACATTAGCACCATTTTCCTTCGAGTTCTTCACATCTGCACCTCCTTGTTTCGGTTGCAAATTTTCAGCCTTGATCTCCATGCCTACGTGTATTGACGTACAATTAGGAGTCAAACTGGTGAACCTGCAGTTTTCCAGAAACGCCTCACACCGATTCCTAGTCTAGATCAAGAGATTGCTAAAAAAGAACCTTCCTAAAAGTTATATCCGACGCAAAAAATTATTTTTCTTCCATAAGCCAGAAGGTAGCTGTCAAGCACCATGCTTGTGATCGCCTCATTCAATGCTTACATACCTTGACCTAAGAACCCCCCATAAGCTGATGCATTATGGTTTAAAGTTTAATGCTGAAAAAGTCACATAAAATCCAAATCCCTGACCTCCAATGCTTTTAACTGAGTATGTAAACCATGCCCATTCCAGGTGATCAAAGGTTTTCCTTCTCACACAAACCAGTCATTAGGTTCACGGAACTCCCAGTTGCAAGTTGTAGTAGTAACCCCAATGGTTTCCTTGCTACAACTTTATCTTCACTCAGCTTTGATGTTTCAAGTCTCACGCAAGACACCAACATTTTCTTGCTACAAACCCTTTTGTTTGATCTCAATTAGGTTGAATACTTGCTCCGGAGTCTGGATCAAAATTTTAACAGCACATCACTAAGGATCTTTTGGCATCTGAGACAAAGCTAAAGCATCGGAACTACTGACCAGTTTGTCACTTCGTTGTGCATCAACTTTAGATGTAAGTGTAAATTCAATCTGTTTCTGAAAGTTAAGTGATTCAAGTAGCAAAGAATTGCGCTTTAGCAGTTGGTCAAATAGTTTATGGACTGGAATTCGGTAGAACGTGCGGAAATCCCAGCTTCAGATTGACAGACCAGATAAACTTGCAGACAGCTGGGCTCTGAGGAAAATAAACAACCCAGATACAATAAAATGATTCTCGAGAATATATCCAAATTTCCTGCCTCAATTCATTAGTAGAACAAAAGCTACTTTAATCAGGTACAAATAAATGATAATCCCATTCCACAAGAAGACCCTTACATGCTCAAAGACAATTTCGAAATAAACAGCAACTTCAGATAATCATTCCAAATAGTCACAGAATGCCAAGAAGCCCCTCGTCATTTAAGATAGAGATGCATTGTTTTTCTCTCCCCCACTATTTGTCAATTAGGTAACCAGTTTCCCCCAGAGTTACTCCTCACCAATCCATTGAAATTTCTTCAGACACCAACATAATTCCATTTCCCCAATTCATTCGCACTGATCTCAAAGAAAGAAAAAAGAAGTTCATGCTTGCTTGATTGCCAGGGTCTTATCAGCACAACCATCTTTGAGGAAATAATGGTACTTGGAAAACCATAACGATACATCATCCTTAATTTACACAATCATACAGTGCTGTGATGCAGGGGCAGTCAGAACTCGAAAGAGCTAAGCATCGTATGATTATGAATCATCTGCCCACTATGACATTTGATTCCATCTTTCTAAACGAATATTGATCAATTTGCCCGAGTTAACAATTGCAAAAGACCCACATACAGTTCCATATATCTTCTCTTCCCAAAGAATGATATAAAAGTCTAGCTGTTTTATACAGGTAAAAAACTTGATATTTTCTTCCTTTTCTTGTTTAACTTCAAAAGTATAAAGCAAGTAGCTTAAACAAAATTCATTGGTGTGAAATTGTCCATAATAGGTAATGTCAGATGTAAAACTCGTGGAGAAGTGCATGCAAATCTGTGTAAGACTTTGCCCTTAAATAAAGCCAAAAAAAGAGAGGAAAGAAATAGAATCATCTCTCTCGGAGTTAAACTTGGAAGAGAAGAAGAAGAATGGTGTTAAAATATAACATGTACCTTAGACTTCTTCAACCTAGACTTGTTATCAGTGCACCAGGCTAGTGCTGGAGCTACCTCTTTATTTTGAAGAGCGTCAATAACCTTTTTTGCTTCATTAAACACGTCAATATCAACAAGATCCTGATACAAAAAGATCAAGATTAACCAGAATAGCATAAAGGAGAGAAAAGACTCTGTCTACGCTTTAAAGACCATGAAAGGACAGTAATTTGCAAATCAGAATGGCCATTAAAGAAATTTAACCAAAGAGCAATGAATAAGTGATACATGGCTGGTGCAAGCTAATCATTCTTCTTTCCCCTTTTGCCTCATTGATGAAGAGAGGATTATAGAGTTTATGTTGTCATCATGACATAATATTTTTCCTTAGAGGAGCATTTGCAATGTCCACGGAAGGATGCAGTGGATGACTGCACATGCACAAAGGAATGTTTTGCTGATGTGCTATTATAGGAGGCTGTTGGGAGATTTAAAAGTGCTTGTTCCTCAGAAAAGCATTTGAAAAGTCAACAACTCTCTTTTTGTTGCAGGGAGCTTTCAGGTAATCCCGAATACCAATAAATTGAGCCAGAATGGGAGAACCTTCACAATTGGTGTCACAAGCGTAGAATGGCATAAGCAATGATGAACTAATTCAAACATAGTTACGTGGTTAGGTAGCTTTGGGCCATGCTTTAAGGAAATTTGGAGGGAAAGTAATAGGCTTGTGAAAGTTGAGCAGTCAATTCTAAATAAGGACGGCAATGTTGGGCTATGAGCAACTTTTTCCCTTAGGATCCCTCGTGGCACAGATTTGAGTCACTGAAATATCCTCTCTGTAAATGGAGAGGTAATGATGGATATATCTTGCCCTCTCTAGTCTCTAGACGCACTGGACCACCCTCTTTAATTCCTTTTTAAACATTTTAAAGGGAATATGTATGGGAGCACAGCTTTTGGAGTTAAAGGTAGACTTCCCTTTTACATGAACTGCACCCCATGATATTTGAAGAATAAATCTCCCTAAGATCACCCAATGTGCACAAATGGGGCAATGAGAAGAACATTACCAGTATATTGCTGCTTTCTGCCAGCTTTAATGCAGTATCATAATAAGACATTCGCAACATGTAGTCCACTAGTATGCGTTTCAAACGCATGTCACTCCATTCTGATAAGTTGTCTGCGTCTGCTGATTCTAAATGATCAAGGCGAGCGCGGCACCTCTGTGCTTGCAAGTGCTCTGTACGGCTCCCTTCTTCCAACTGATTGACGACAGTAGTATCAATATAGTAGTTGTAAAGGTAATAGAAATCACATATGCAAGAATGCAAGATAACAATTCCAAACATTCAATCTATTCAAGAACATTTTTCTTTAGCAGTGTCCTTGAAGATGATGAAAAAGACAATCAGAGCAAGTTCTGCGCCGAACCAGAAAAATGGACTCATCAAATCGGACTTCAATTCACAGTTTTCTAAAAGAATTCTTGAAAACGAAAGAAATGCAATCTTGAATTTCAACCTCCAATCCGCTTCCATACTAACACAAATCAAGCGAAACCTCAATCTATTCCAATAAATCAAGTCAATGCTTGTGGGGGGACATCAAAATTAAAGTCACAATTCTTGTAATTTAGAAACTAAATAGCATGGTGTGCATACCACGTTTTCTCAACAACTGGTAGTGGAAACTAGATACGGAGTACAGTCAAGTTCAAATATCCATATACAGACTTATATACAACTACAATAACTGCTCATAATTTCTATCACAAATTCAAGAAGATCTTGCTTTATTTTTTGCCATAGCAATGTCCTTGATTCTGATTCTGATTCTGATTGTTCTTACAATAAACAATCGGAACCGAAATTAACAATTAGTCAATCACCATAGCAGGCATAGCTACTCTCCGACCATGGAATACTGAAACTGAACCCAATTAACACTGCTTTATGATCATCCCTTTAAAAGTTGGAAAACGAATGGTATTCCTATATCAAGAAAACTAACAAGCCCTTGGTCCAATTCAATTCCCAACAAGGAAGCCAATACTAGTATGGGACACATCAAATTACAGCCAGTTCTCTCATAAATCATAGTTTAAATTACGTTTACATCCCGCGTTTTCTCACAAACCAACCCTGGGATCTTAGTTACATAATCTTCCAGCTCTCGCTCTCGATCCTCGCAAATGCTGTCAATCCTTGCTCTCGTGATTTTAGTAGTTTGGGATGTTTTAAAAGACGCACGCGCACGTGAATTATGTGACTTAGGTTAGGTCTAAGTCGCGTAATCTTCCAACAGTGCCCTATGCTTTTGCTCTCAATCCTCCCTCTCGTGAATTTTAGTAGTTCGGGATGTTTTTAAAGACGCACGCGCTCGTGAATAATGTGACTTAGGTTAGGGTCTATGTATACCTTCCTTTTGAGGCCTTGCAATCTTGAAACAAGTGAATTGAGGTGCTCGACGGCGGACAATTCGCCATTGTCGGCGGCATCGGACACGCCGGATACGACGGCGGAAACCTCCTTCTCGACGACGCGGTGGTTGGCGCGGATCGTCTTCTTGTAGTTCTCGAAGGGGACCCTCAAGAACTGGTGCTCCAGCTTGAGTGACTCCGCCAGCTGAGTCAACTTCGACGACGGGGCTGCTGCGGCCGCAGCCGCAGCCGCAGCGATGGCGGCCGCCGCCGTGGGTGGGGCTGCGGCGTTGGCGGCGGTGTTGTTGCCGTTGGCTAGCGTTTCCACTTCCATGTTGCTTGTAGAGAGAAAATCTGATGGAGAGAGAGAGAGAGAGAGAGAGAGAGAGAATAATTAGGGAAAACAGTAGTATCTATTCTAGGAGTAATTTCCAATTAGAATAGATACTTAAGAAAACGACACCGTAAGATGCTTTCGATTATTTTTAACAAATGTCAAATTCAACACAAAGGAAATTACAAAGATTCCCCTGAACTATAAAACCGTGCACTTTTTCCCAAAACTATAAAGGAAATTACAAAAATTCCCCTCAAATAGTGACCATCATATTCCCTGGATGTATCAACTTGTTCGGTTAAGGGTTTAAGATTTTGGATTCTAATCATTATACTATTTTCTCCAATCGTTATTTTCATTTTTCTCTCTATCTCTCCCCAATTATTACCCATATTTTCAATCATTACTGTATTTCTCTCTACACTCATTACCTATAAATCCAAATCTAAAATCCCAAAATGAACAAGGTTGGTATTTTGGTTTATGAGCATCGATCTTGAGTCGAAGTGAAGATCAAACCAACGAAGGGCTTCTTTTTCTTTTTTCTTTTTTTATCAAAACCAACGTAGGGCTAGCTAACAATAGTATCAAAGTCGAGAGTTCATTTCCTAAATTTACAAATCAACCAAAGAGATAAATCAATAGAAAACATTAGAAGCCATTGTAGCCAATGAATTAGAACATCCATTATTCCCGTGTCTGCATTGTTGGAACTCACATTGGGCGGCACAACAAGAGTTGATAGCATACATAAGACACAATCAAGAAGACACTTGTGTATATTTTGCAAAGCATCAGTCATCGTGGAGTATACGCTTTCAAAAATAATTGTGTTCCTTGCTTATTTGTCGCCGTTAAGGTCCTATAAATCCCAACTTTTAGCTGCTCTCCTAAGGGTTTTCACTATGATGCCCCAACGCATTTTTTGGGCATCAATGCCCCTAAATGCCTTTGTCCCACTGATCATTTCATTTGGTTTTGAACCATCGATTCAAGAAAACAATCGAAATTTTGGATACCAGGCAGTTTTGATTTGTTTCAGTCCCGACTACCTAAAATGATACACAAATCCAAAATTGGGATTTTAAATGAGGGGCACCGAATCGAAAACCAAATGTTAAACAAGGGGTTTTCTTCACCTACCGTTTATCTTCTTTGGATCAATCTGGTTCGTTAATCTCGATCAGTTTTGATTTTGATTTTTTTTTTAAATCAGTCAATTCATCGATCGGTTTCGATTTGGAACCAATTAAACCGAGGTCTTCTGACAAATGCAGTGACCCCCCTGAGGTTTCTTAAGTTACGTTGACAAAATACATATTCCCCCTTATGTTATGTTGCTTCCAAACGGTGTTAACTCTGCTAGTAGAGTGACAGAACTACCCTTTGTTATACTGCCCCATACAAAACCACTCACCCTCGCCACCAAAACTGGATTTTGATTAATATTGGACATTAGTGAAGCGGTGATTTTGCTTCTATTCAGAAAAAACAAAAGCTAACAAAGAGTGAAAAACTATTCATTTTATTTGCCAGTCTCAAAATCAATATACAAAATTCGTCCGTATTCCTAGCATGGTATCGTCAATATTAAAGCGTTTTTGATTCAGAGAAACCCATACGGATGGGGAGAAATCACACCAAAACCACAATTCCTCACAAAGATTGTACACAGATTCTCACTCTTGTATCCTACAATAGCTATATGATTTTACCCATCTAGGAAAAATTAGTCAATGCTCCTGGGAATGGCTATGTGGCGTTCCGGAGTCCCTAACCACTACACAATCATGCAGATTCACGACTAAGTCTAGTAACCCCACATGATGGTGTGGTAGCCAGAGGTCCTGGGGCTTCAAGTAGTCAATGCCCCAGGAGTAATTACTAGTTTACTCTTTACTTCCTATTCAAAACAAGAGCGAGATTACGGAGCTCCTCGAATGCATGCATTGTTTCTGCATCAAATCCTCCAGCAAACTGCAACAAGCAGGAAACAAAGAGGGTTTAATCCAACAGTATAGATAAGTCGAATCACAAGTTTGGATAAAATAAGTCGATTCACAAGTTTAGAAACCATATATGCGTAATGAGGTTCCCAAAAAGAAAGTAGTAGTCCAAAGGGAATTGTTTCAGGATTTGGTGCTTAAAAGACAGTTCTAAGAGGTTTGACTTTCTCTAAAACTTCTTTCACAGTTCTCATTTTATTTATTTTTATTGCACGTGTGTGGAAAATAACTCATTTGTGAGAATAAATTAGATGTTTTCATATTCTTGAAAACCATCCTGCTCAACAATGGAAAAAGATACAAAAAGAATGAGGGCTCTTGTTTCTAGAAACTGGCTGAATTATCCTTTTATAATCAGATGTCCTAGGTCAGGTGCATGTAACATAAAAAAAAAAAGGATGACAATCTTATATAACAAACCTGATGTATTCGGAAGGCAAATCTCACGCCCTGAAGAAGCATATAATCCATAGCAGAATCCTTTTCCGATGCTCCCTTGGCCTGAAGCTCCATAGCTACCCGCTTCATGTACTTCTTTGCCAATTTAACAGAGCCAATCTTTATCTGCAAAGAACTAGTAACTTCAGTGATCTCCAAAACAAATTAGTCCTGTGCGATAAAATGGAAACACTGCAGAAAACAAGCAACGTGGAGAGGATCAAGCCCAGCAAGCATGGGTAAAGGAACCAACAGTGACATTGTCTAAGATCAAACTTAAAAAGAAATCAAAGATGAGACAAATAGCCTGTATGCTAAGAATTAGGCACTTGAAAAGAATCATTACAGCTGATGGAAGGTTTGCCATAAATAAGATGCCTTGTCTTTCTCTTTTCAATTCTGTTCCCTACTGATCGCAATGATCCCCCATGTAATGATCCAAAATATCATATAACAAGTCTGCGAAACTTGATCATCCCTTTTCTGAGCCAAGAAAAGACCAAAAACAGAAAAGAAAAGGAAAAAAAAAAAGAAGGAATTCCTCCTCAACTAAACTGACTGGCCAGGCAAATTAGTGCAAACAAGTGGGTATTGGTTAGATAGATCTTTCTTCTCCAGTCTGCTATATGGACTGAATAATCCTCCAGTACGTAAAGTTTAGGCAGCCAACTGTTGTTCAATACTAGCATCCTTATTTTTATAGATAACTAATGAAATTTGCAAATCTATAGTGGCATATGATGAGTGTACCTTGCTAACAATTCCATTGTCAAGCATCCAATCTGTGGGAATTTGGAACCCCTTGCAATGACACATTAATGATTCTCTAGCCCGGAGATGGTTATAAACAGTTCGCTCCATCCTGAAAATGGAAAGGGGATGTTCATGGAAAATTTGAAAAACTAGCATGTACTTCAGAAAGTGTTAAAGAATCCTGGTGTTGATGGAAGAATCAGGTTCTTACTTCTCGGATAAATTGACCATTCTCTTTAGTGCAATATCACATGGCAACTTGGGATCATCTTGATAATTAGAAACTTCATACTCCAATTTTTTGAAATCCCTAAACGCAAACGCTGCCTCTCTCAGCGTGTCAGCTTTCTTTTCTGGCCAATCGAAGTGCCTAAGGACTGCCCTTTCATCCACCTTCAAGGCAAAAAAGGCTGGTAAGCATAATAGCACTCTGCATACATCTGTGTTACATATTAAGTATATAATGACACCCATAGCACCATGGTTCCATTTATCTCTAAACCATATAAGGAACATAACCCAACATTCACACTTATAACTGCCCCAAAAAGATGACTCAAAAGACTGATTAACAGGAAATTAATGTCTTGTTTACCAGTTACAGATGGCACTCTTGTTGTAAATCCCTCTCAAATAAGCATTACGTGCTCAATTCTAAAATATGGGGGCATAGACTCATAATAAAATTATGAAGTAATGGCGGTAACAATAAACTTACAAGGAAACAAAGTTCGTCATCAAGCCACTTCACAAATGCCACTACATCCTCAATGTCCTGATAAACTACATTGTTGACTTCCCTGATCAGGTAGTTCACAAATTCTCCTTGAGTCTCAACATCCGCCTTTATCTATACGAAGGACAAAAATTACGCAATTGGAACCCACTTTCATAGCAAATAAAAATATAGATTGCAACATTAGGAGTTCATTTGCACCCGTCTCCAACTGATATCCTATAGATTGTGAGAAAAGGGAAAGCAACTTTAGAACTTGAAAAACGGAATTGAATTCATCTCTTTTCGTTTGTCATGTCAGCAACCAACAAAGCACTAATCTGAAAAATACATCTTTGTATCACTATCCTTTGAACAATAGCATGACAGTGAGCATTATTGAAGGGACAAAGAAGTCACAAGCACTTACAGCAATCAGATGTGAAGATCTATTCTCAATTTCCCCAATCATGTTACTCCGAACATTTGCAACATCTGGTCCTTCGATAATCCCTCCACTTAAAGAATCTTTTCTGGAGTCTCTCTTCATGAGTGAATGGTAGAACTCAACTACTTCTGGGGCTCGCTGCACCACTCCCGTGGTCCCTCTGGTTGCAAAATTAGGAGGCGGCAGTGGGGGAGGGGGTGGAGGAGGCGGCGGTGGAATTTGAGTTGCACCATCGTCTTTACAACCACTCAATACAGTACACGAAGGCCTTGGAGGAGGATTAGGAACACGCAATGCCCGTTTCGCAACATCCAAAGAAGATGTTAACTTAGTAATTTCTTGGAAGTTGCTTAAAATTTGAGGCTTTTGCACTACATCCAAATCCAAACCATAGTTTTGAGTAGCTAGTGTCTCTACCTCCTTTTCAATTTCCTTAACGCAAATAAAACCATTAGATTGCCTCCATTTACTCAGCATGTCTTCTGCAAAGAATTTTGATCCACTTATGGAGTGTCTTCTTCTTGGACTATGCGAGCCAACCCAACTTTTATCTATGGCATCGTTATCGAGGCATTCTATACTAGACAGATCTTCTTCAGTAATAGGCCATTTCTTCAACTTCTTAATCAGGCTGAATCTCTCGGCACTGCTAGATTCCGAGATTTCTTCAGTATGAAAAGAAGGCGTGTTAAGGGATTTGCTACTCTCATTCGAGTTGGGGCTTGATGCCTTATCAGAACCCATGGTTGAGCTATGGTGCAACTCATTTCGCAAGCACGAATTTACCCATCTCAGGTAGACAAGCTCCTCCACCTCATTTAATCTGCTCATTTGGAGACCTTCAACTTGTTTACTCAAGTCTTCATTTGTAAGTCTTAGTAAAGTAGCCTCGGCTTTTATCTTTGCGACATTCTCATTCTCATTCTAAGAAGTATGTAAAAACAGGTCAAAACAAGTCAATGATAAATAACTAAACTATGTTGCCTACCCTAATATATCTCTAAACCCTATGCAGTTGCTGAGATAATGCAGAATCAGAGTTTCACCACTCAAAAAAATGGGTTCTTTTCCATAAAATCACAGCAGAAAACAAGTTACAAAAACCATCAACCAAAGAAGTTTTTGACTACTGTTTTGCAAACCGATTATGTACCAAACAACCTTGACACTTTAGGAATACAAAACCAGATATGCAATGCAATCAACTTCACTTAATGGCACTAACCCCCTAGTATTGACTATAATTGATTTGAGCTACCATATTTCAAACCAAACAACAACAAAAACACGTGACTAGATTTTGAATTCATTTAGGTCCTGCTTTTTCTGAGCAAGCAATATAAAGAGTAAAAGAACAGAATTAAGTTGGAAAAATGGGAAATTTAACATATGAGATTGTGATACTACCTCAGAAACTTTTGAAGGAGTGGCCACCCGGGATTCCATAGATGAAAGTCTACAAGAAAGATTCCTCTTCTGAAGTTGGAGCTCCTTGTTCAGCCGCCTCAACTCGACAACCTCCATCTCAAGATTATGTGAAGAAGCTGGTGCATTAGGACCTTCAGTTTCGATACCAGAAGTTAGAGATACCAATTGTTGAGTTAGGCTTACTTTCTCTGATTCTAGCAACCCAACTTTACTAACAAGGCTGTCAACTTCTCCCTTTTTCAACTCTAGCTCTCTTTCAAGGTCCAAAACCTTAGGGTTCCTCTTACATTCGGACAGTTCGGCTTGCAACTTGAATTCCCTCTCCTTTGATTCTTGGAGCAAGCTTCTCAGATGGTCTAGTTCAAGAAACATATCACGGGACCCGGAATGATTTGTCCTGTTGGTATTAATTGTGTTGGGATGAGCTTGTGTAGCACGGGCAGAACAAGACAAATCACCAACAAGAGACCTTTTGGCCCTTGAATGTGAAAGTAAAAATGGGTTTTTCTGGTTTGGTATGTCTGAGCTTGTGAGGGGCATTTTCTTGGTTGCAACAGTAGAGGTCTGTGACTTGGTTTTCTTATCCGCTGAAAACCCTTTAACGATTTGCGAACCCCAAGAAGACCGTGGCTTTGAGAAATTGCTGTTGGATTTTGCATTGTTTCCCTTTGGTATCTGATTTTGATCAGAAAACTTTGGTGCTTTTGCTCGATTCTCGGATGGGTTTTCTTCTTTCATTGTGAATGAAGCTCTTAACTTTGAACAACCTTCAAACCACAGCTAGGAAACCAGTACTGTTTTCAATACCTAATTTGTTCAAGATGAACTATGTGGGGGGCTATGCTTTGAAAAACTTACCAGAATAATTGATCGTTCATCACAGCATTCAATCTCTAAAACCCACAAGATTGCAAACAACTTCAAGCTCTAAAACCCATAAAACTGGGATTTCTCAGAAACTCAAGACTTCAAGAATCTGAAAGGTTTAAAACCCACAGCAATGGATTTTCACAGGAACCCTAATTTCAAAATTTGCAAGCCCTGCAAAACACTGGGAAATTAACAAAACCAATTAGAAGAAAGTTGTGAATCTTGTGATTGAATTATTTGGAGCTGTGAAGATGCTTCACTTCAAAATTCCACGAAGCAAAATGGGCAAGAAACGCAACACAAGTCGTTCCCAACCAGTCTAAAAATGAAGAAAATGGTGAGATAATGATGTTGATGTCTTTACAGATTCCCTGGAGTGTCATTACTCACAGAGGGATACGAGGGTGGAGCTGGGAAAGTATAAAGTACGATATTCTGAGATGTGTGAGAAAAGTGGCAGCTTTGCATGCTTTATTTTTCTGGGTGCCATTTGAATTTTTGAAATTTGAATGTGTGAGAGAGAAAACGGTACTCTAATCCTATAGAGCTGTATGCTTGTATCCATTGCAAGATCAACGCTCCTAACCAGGGAGGCGGGGGGCTGCTGTCCAGAGGGGACAGCAGCGTGCTGTTGTGCCCCGTTTTGGGGCCCACTCCGGTCTCGCTCCGATGATCGGAAGCGTTCACTT
>JAOTQK010000024.1:18232352-18259001 GCA_025642025.1 Rhododendron ferrugineum | reverse complement strand
ATTAAATTGATTTTTTGCATAGTTGTTCTACTCGACGAGCTCTACAAAGTGAACGCTTCCGATCATCGGAGCGAGACTGGAGTGGGCCCCAAAACGGGGCACAACAGCACGTTGTTGTCCCCTTTGGACAACAGCCCCCGCCTCCCCTAACCAGGAGGACAATATGTGCATACATTGTGCACATATTTTGTTGTGGGACTACTCCGAGTCCCACAAAAATGATTCAAGTCGTTCATTAAATGTAAAATATTTTTTCAAGGGTCTTCGCAAAAAATCAGCTCAATCCAATACTTATAGGTGCTCGATCCAATCATCTGATCTGATTATGAAAAGTTAGATGATTGGATCGAGCACCTATAAGTATCGAATTGAGCTGATTTTTTGCGGAAACCCTTAGAAAAATATTTTACATTTAATAAACGGCTCAAATCGTTTGTGTGGGACCATGGTAGGCTCCACAATAAAATCCGTGCACAAATTGTCGGTGTGGACAGAATGTTTCAAGATAGAAAAAAACGAAAAAATACAACTATCATATATCCAAGCTTTATTCCTTTGCTTTTTATTATATTCAAGTATAGATACTATTCGATTCCTATATATGTAAGAATTTTAACAAATTACATTATTTTTAACGAGATATCTGAAACAATATCCGGTATCACATTAGAGTATCCACAATACTATAATCAAAAGTAAAATATTTTTAAAGTTAAAAATGTTGGTGCAAAATATGGCTCACAATGATATAATCAAACTTAACAACCTCCTTAGAAATAATTCAATTTTGGACTTTGAATAACCAAAACTAACAACCTTTTTACAATAACCAAATTTAATGGACCCTACATATTCTCAATCAAATACACTAATCATTATATAAAAATATTCTATATCTCTTCCCTTTTCCTCTCTCTTTCTTTTCGAACAATATTTTCGAAAAAAAATATTTTACTAAATTTTTTTTTTTTAGAAAACAGTTTTTTAAAAATAGTTTTTTTCCAAAAAAAAATTTCAAAAACTATTTTATATTTCTAGTAAATATTTTTTAGTAGTTTCAAAACTATTTTTTACTGTTCACAGTTTTGAGATTTTTGTAGTTTAAAAATATGATGTAATAAGTTTTGGGTATCTAATTTTGATTATACCATTGTAGACATCTACATTGCTAACATTAACAATCTCTTAAATGAATAATCAAAAACTAATGTGGCAATTTTTGGTTATCAATTTTTGATTATAGCATTGTGGATACCCTTAGTAACGATACATATTGTACCAGTAAAAAAATGGTACCATGTCCGGTACGGTATTCAAAACCTTACTTTTGTGCAAGTGTGCAACAAGTCATAGATATAGGAGTTCAGACATTTGTGTACTTTTCAAATTTAGGGTCACTTTTGCCTAAATCATTTTTTCAATATTTTTGTTTTGTTTGGCTTTTCTAGTTTTATTGTATCTGTGTAAATTTTAATCTCAATGAGAATAATTTAAAAATAAAAAATATGACAAAAAACAAGAAAAGGTACACTAAATGCGAAAATTCTCAAAACGTTATTTTTATTGTCGTCATCTCGGAACTTTTTCCAATTTCGCTATAGTTTTATACTTTTCAATTTCTCTCTTCTTGACGAATAAATTACTCTACAAATTTCTGAAGGGAAATCTTAACACAAGATTATTAAAAGATATAACACTGACCGTCTTTAAGAAAAATTAATTTAAGCCAAACTTATTCTTAAATTACTACAATCAGTTTGGTTACACAATCAAAGAAATTGCACTTAAGGGTGAATTCTTACTTTTTTGAATTAAATGTGATGTATTGTGAGCAAATAATCTGTCCCGTAAAACATAAAATAAGTATTTAAAAAATAAGAACCTTAGCAGAACGAGGCCTAAGTTGAGAAAAATGATTTTTAGCTAACACATTTACATTAACTCCTTTAAAAAATATAATTTCTACAAGAAGATACATAACTAATCAAATCAATTTATCATACTTCTGAATTCATCATAATTTTTGCAAGAAGTATGAACACTATCACAATTTTATTACAGTATAAAATTTTATGTAAAATATTGTACTGATATGATTTGTATTGATTTTCTGTGACATAGAATTACCATAGGATGAATTATCAAATCAAACACAAAAAAAATTGATCATACATGACAATGTCACTGTCACGTTGCAAGAATATGGTAAATACATTGATCCATCAGATTGATAAAAATCATGAAATTGTGTGCATTACACTCCTTGTGACTATGTTCTCCTAGTTGCAAAACACTGACGCAACATACTTACGATTCCTCCTTAAGCAATAAAGCAGTAGTATACATCTGAAACAAAAAACGTAGTTGTCTCTGTGTGAAAGTCAACCTAACCCTTTTTGGTCGGTTTCATGCGATTGATACATTGTAAATCTGAATTGTCTATTTACTTTTCATGGTCAGTTTCATAGAAAGTTTTCATGTTTGTAACATTTTTGCTCCATCGAAAACCGTGTGTAAATTACACGGCAGTGCGTGCACGAATGTGTTATGAGACTAACATAAAACTTTACCCATGCACGAATGTGTTTAGAAACCTGAGGGGATGTTTCTATAATTGTCAGAAACCTCAGGAGAGGTAAGTGAAATTTACCTTTGACATTTTTGTCTTTAGACCTAGTTTGGCTTAAGCCATTTGGCTTAATTTTTGTTCTTATTTGTTTTTTCGCATTTGTCGATCTCGCGTAAATTTGTTGTAGATTATTGATTCGTCTCGTTGAAACTAATATTGATCCCAAAAAATATGACAAAAAGCTAAACAACAACATAAGAAAAGCATATAATATTGAAAATATACCAAAAGCTAAAGTTTGGGGAGAATGAGTTGTCTTTAACATAAACACAAAATGAGTCTGAAAAATACCCTTTCGACAAAAAATACCAAAATAAATTTAGGGAGACCACACCCTCGTGTGAGAAGAAATTGGATTCGGTGTCTCTATTTTTACTTTATAGAGTTCTCTTGGTCTAGGAACACTCCAATCCCATGCATTCGAAAAAATAAAAAGATACAAAAAAAATATTATAAAACCAAGGTAAAATAAATCCGTGTAAATAAAATTTATAAAAAATAAATGTTTAATGAATGACGCTCAAAAGTTCACTTAGATTACTACTATTTTCCAACCAAAATGAGAGAAAAATATTACAAAGTGAATTTGATATGAGTTACATTTGATGTGCTCAATATGGTTAATATTGTTGGGGCCAAAAATGAGTAACTGGTGGAAGTTATTTTTTGTGTATGTGATTGAAGGTTATAGAAGGATTGAGGGCAATATTGGTACATCAAAAGTGGTAACTGAGGGGGAAATTTGTATATCGTTAGCAAAATGCAAGGAAGGGAAGAGTTATTTCAGAAACCTCAGGGGAGGTTAGTGAAATTTATCCCAAATTTTGTTTATTTTGGTCTCGTGTACCTGAAATTACACCCAAGCTGGCCCGGCCCGGCCCGGCCCGACCAGAAACCACAAAACAGCTTCTCCCTCCGAGAGTCCGAGACTCCTCTCCCAGTCACTCCCTCCTTCTCTCTCTCTCTCTCTCTCTCTCTCTCTGTGCGTGTGTGTGTGTGTGTGTGCGCGACTCGCCTCTCCCACCCTCAGCCCTCACAAAATACACGCCATCTCGACCGGTAAGACAAAATATACGATTGCATGTATGTCTATTTCGTATTTCGAGAAAACAATTTTTGATCATCAGAGCATGCCAGTGGTTTTATTCAATCTCTTTATTCATTTATTCGATTTTTTTTTCCCTTTCTCTCTCTTCGTCTCGAGTACCATAGGCAATGGTGGCGTTGGATCATTGGTCCCTTTGCTGTCTTTCCATTTACTAGAAATCCAGAGGCCATTGTTACAAATAATATAAGAAAGAAAGGTGAAGTGCCTTGTAGAAACCTGACACTACGCAGTAATGATTATTTTTTTTGTGATCTGTGTGGATGTATTTTGAGATAAATGATTGTTCCGAAACCCGGATGCTTGGTTGTTAGTAAAACCCTAGAAATGTGGAACTTAGGCTCCGTTTGTTAAACACACGTAAAATATTTTCCTCAAAGGGGGGCGTGTTTGGTTGGAAGACTTTGTGTCAAAAGTTTTAGAAGAAAAATATGACATTGTAAAATATTTTACGTTGAAACAAAGGGAGCCTTGATGAATACGTATCTGAAGAAGCAAGAGCAATTGGAGTTAGATTTTGGAAAGATGGAAGGCTTTTAGTGTTTATAACGTGTTTTTTTTTTTGTACTTGTTTGTTAAAGATGAATGTATGCAATGGGCATTGTTTACAGAGTTTATTTTGTTTCCCGGTGTCGAAGAGGTTCTATCAGCTGAAAGACTTGTTATAACTCATGAGTCATGACCCATAATCTTCTATAACTCATTCCTATATGGTTGAATTAAGATAGAAGTTGAACGACATAGATTTTCCATGGGAATTCATAGCCACACGACACACGCAGTGGCGAAAAAATTATCCTGATTTCAGTATCAGATTGAGCTGTACTTACTTGCATTGGCAAAAGCCACATGAGGATTTTATAGTCGGTTGTTTAGAGTAACTTTTTCTTGCCACAATATTTCCAAGGGGTTTAAGCGGCTGTAGTTCCCTTATCAAACAGGTTATTTTGGTGCAAAATTGATAGTACATTAACAAGGTGGTCCATTAGTTCAGATTTGTCACTCTGCTTGTATAATTGAAGGTTGGAGTTTTTTTGGTAGACAATACAACTGAAGAGCATGAGTTCGGCGACTATGACCAGTGATTTATCATCAGAGATGGAGGTGGATGCTTTTAGGCGCCTCTTTCCTCTACGGTTTCATGAGCGCCATCTTCAAGAATCCATACGCCCTGATGCTCGGCCACTTGGAAAAGCTAGAGATACATCAGTTGCTCTTGGTTAGTTCTGTTGTGTATACTCACTTAAATGTTGTACGTTTCACCACTCATGTGGGGCTTGCTAACCATCTATGATATAGGAGCTGTTGCATCTGCTGATGGGTCGGCCCTTGCCAAGATAGGTTGCACTGTAAGTTCTTTTTGCCCATTGCATGATCTATCCTGTCATGCATACATGAAGAAACACAAGGAAACTCCTGCCCACCCAAAACGATGAATTAGTTTTCTTAAGTTGAGATAAGTTGTTTCATGGAGTTCTGATGTAATATCTACTGAATAAAGTATGGATAGTACGCTCTTTGTAATTATTGGTCATGCTTTTTATGTCCTTTGTTTGTGTGCAGACCATGTTGGCTGCCATTAAGATGGAAGTCATGACCCCTACTACAGAGTCAGCAGACGAGGGCTGTATAGGTTTTTACCACCACCGACTGCATATAATCTTTGAAAATTTCCTACCCTTATCCATATTTGTACATTGAGTGCCAATGCGTGATATTGTTTTGTTCACAGCTATTGATTTCCACATGCCTCCAATTTGTTCCCCAATTGTTAGGCCTGGCAGGCCAGCCGAGGCAGCACCGGTTATTTCGAAGCAGTTATCTGACACTATCTTAAGGCATGTCAGTATGATTCGTTATATTTTTTTCTTTGGTTTACCTCCCTCGCCCCCTTTGGCAGACTATCAAAAAGGGGGAACAAAAAGTAGTAGAATTTCTCGGTTAGAGTTTGGGCGTTGTCCTGTTCTGAA
This sequence comes from Rhododendron ferrugineum, assembly GCA_025642025.1. Lineage (NCBI taxonomy): Eukaryota > Viridiplantae > Streptophyta > Magnoliopsida > Ericales > Ericaceae > Rhododendron > Rhododendron ferrugineum. The sequence continues at coordinate 18,253,297 of JAOTQK010000024.1, read as the reverse complement.
TTTCTATAATACAAGAGATACTATTTTTTAATGCTGAAGCTTTGCCATTTTTAATGCATATGCCTTTTTGTGAGTCTTGTGTATTATGCACACTTTATGGGAAAGGAAGTTTGATCCCTTATTTTCCAAAAACTTAAAGCTTGATAGTGTTCTAGCTAGTTTACCAAATTTCGTGTGTCGTGATGCAGAGGTGTTTTTTGCAAAACTTTTCTCCTTTGCATGTGTGGAAGCTCTATTGTCATCAAACTTAGCAGAACGATCAGTCGTAGACTCCTAGTAGTCTTGCAATGCCCCAGATATTATAACGGATTGAAACTGCATGAACTTTCTCAGCAGCTATTGGTTCTTTCCGCATCAAGTGTGAATAACAGCCTTCTAGGTCTAGGAGGACACGACGATTATCATTTCATATGAAGAGTACTTCTTGATGGTCATTGGCTGTGTCATTAGATCTTTTCTGGTGAAATTTAGTATAAACACCTGAATTTTGGTTAAACGAAACTATGGTAATTTTAGTTTATGTAATCAACTTGAGTATACACTGTAAGTGGGACAATGTGTTAAGTACCTGTTTCCCTATTGCAGCTTCTCAGAATCTGTTTGACTTTTGGGATTTTATGCATATATTTTTCTTTATATTCTGTCCTACAGTAAAGCGTGTGAGTTTCAGTGCAGTAGTCAAACACCAATGATTTCCGACTTTTAGTGATTTGACACTGCTTTTTTAAAGCTTTGTTAATTATTAATACGCATATCTTTTATTGACTAATTGTATGTGTGGTTATAGTTCTGGCATGATTAACTTGAAGGAGCTATCATTGGTCAGTGGTAAAGCTGCTTGGATGGCCTACCTGGTAATGTTTTCCTGAGGCTTGAAATCTCTATCTCAGGCTGCTAAGCTATATAAATTGAGCTAGCTACAAAGCATCTAGCTTTTCAATATTTGGCTTTTTATCTTGAGTTTAAAATGTGAATTGGGTTATCCATTGATAGATGGCATTCAACAAGACTGTTAATGACCTTTTTCTTTTCCCTGTATCTCGTGATGTCAAATTGTTAATAAAACATGGATTTCACTTCTCATTTATTTTTGTCATGGACAATGACATCATTTATTTTGTTCGTGCAGGATATATACTGTTTGGATGCTGATGGAGCTCTTTTTGATGCTGCATTGCTTTCAGCAGTTGCTGCCTTCTCTCACTGTAAGATTCACATATTGTTCTTCCTGTGCACATCTTTTGTGCTGGTGGTGGGCCAGCCAGCTAACACCCAGATAAAAGCGTCTGACTTGCATATAATCCTACTACTAACTCCAAACTGCTTGCCTCATAAGGCAAGGCAAAGAGAGTAGCCACATAAGGCTTGCCTCATATCGAGAAGATTTCTTGATGCTATTCTAGGAAGCACAAGGAGCTCCACAGGCCCAATTGACTTCAGACAATTGGACTCGAAAACTAGGTAGCTGAAGCTCAATGGGCTTCCAACTTCGATAGTTCTTTTCTTAGTTGTACAAAGTGGGATTGGGGTAGGAGCAGGGGAGTGAGGGCTCATGGCGGAGTGCAGGATTGGGAGACCCTATAGGATTGCATGCGTAATTTATCTATAAATATATGGAAGAATTTACTTGTGCACGCTTGTAGTTGCAGTTTATCAACATATGTTATATTAGGATCAAAATTTTGTTGATACAGGATTTTAGAACAAATTTGAGTTGATTTCTATGGTTGTAGATATGTGACTTGACTAAGGTTCTTTATTTCCCCTCTCACCTCCTCTCTCTCGAGTGTATGCAAATAGCAGTGCAAATTAAGAAAGAACACCAGGGCCATCAGCCAAGATCTTCAACCCCGATGAAGTGCAAGAACTTATGAGGAATAATTATAGCAATAACTTGGTCTCTAGAGCCAAGGATATGAACATTAAGAACTGAATCATTCCCCCAAATGATAATGCTACCAATCCCACTAGCCCCGCAGTCCCCAAAGGGTTGTATAGAAGGAGAGATGCCTTGAAGTTGATGTACTTGTGAAAGTTGTACTGCCCAACTTTGGTGTCCAAATACCCACCAAATCTATATTGTTTTCAGCCAACAATCTGGAAACTCGTTGTTTGGAGGGGTATTAAGGCCCCTTGTATTCTATGTAGTTATATTAAAGGCTTTCGACCACCCTTAGCTGCAGCAGCTAAATTCTTGTAATTAGTGATAAGCCGAGGAGATGCAGCTTTACATTTCTTCCTGCCTTTCCTCACTTTCTTATCTATCCGTGCCAATGTAATTTTTCAGTGGGGTAAAATTGGATGCCTGATAATGTTTAGCTTGACAATGTGCTTTTCTTTCTGTTTCCCGAATTTGTCGTATATTGTGTAGACTGTTGTTAAAAATTGGTAGCTCGTGTGTGAATTGTAATAATTCGAGATTCTGCATATGCATTTCTATTGAAAGCATGTATGGCATTGCTCTTCTGATTCTTTTCGCATGTGATGATAATAAGTTTGGGTTGTTTCATGATTCCAAAGTTCACTAGTTATGACTACACTTATTTATTGTAATAACTCTTATACGGAGTACTTAATTCAGATGGTTCACTGGTAGTCTGGTACCAGTTTTTGCGCCAGTTTGTTTACCTTTGGCTTTTTGTATATAGTGCAAATCCCAGTGGTTTCTCTGAATGATGATGGAAGAGTAGTAGTAGTTTCTAATGAAGAAGGGGAGAAGTTGGAAAAGGAGCCAGTGAATAAAGAGAAGAGGAAGCTCAAGCTGAGCAGCATTCCTTTCTCTTTGACTTGTGTACTCCACAAGAATTACATTCTGGCGGACCCCACAGCAGAAGAAGAGTCCGTCATGGAAACTCTTCTAACCGTGGTATTGGATTCATCTTTTCAACTTGTGTCTCTTTACAAGCCTGGAGGACCAGTTCTCGCACACACATCAGTGATCCAGGTGAGTTGCACATTTTTATATGAACACTGTGTTCTGTCATGTCATGGTTTTTACGAGGCTCCTGCAAATATACCAAATATGGTTGTGTCGAATATGTGAGCTTTGAAGTTTGAAAAGAAACTCAGGAGCTTCATAGTTTTGGAGAGATTTTGTACTTAATCTATGTTTTCTATACATGTTGAAGTTGTTTGGACTTTGGAGTATAAATGGTTTTGTACTTGAAAGTTGCATTTCTATCACACTAAGGCCAGCAACTGATTATTGTTCGGTGATCCAATCTGTTAATGATGATAGTAGTAGTTTTGGTCGAAGTCAGAGGCCATCCTACCAGGTTCATAGAAACTTCTTTATTAAATAATTTTGTTTCTATTTTTTCCGGTAAAATTTCATGCTGACTTGAATTCTAAAAATTTACTACAGATTCGTAAATATGTGATGCTTTGTGACACATCATAGCAACACCACATATAAATACAAGTGACGTCGTTCTGTCTGCTAATGACAAAGGTATATGTTGCAGGACTGTGTTGCTTTAACAAGACAAAGATTGAAAGAACTTCAGAAAATTTTGAATGAAGCCGTTTCTGATATGGAGGAGGACTAGAGGTTTACAAAGATTTTGCCCCGCAGATGGCAGCAACGAGTCGGAAGCTACTTTATATTCATATCATTCTTATCCGATGTCGTATGCTTCTGAGGTGATGTTAGTGAGTTTAGGATACGATTCTGAGGCAGCATAACAGCATAAGTCATTCAATTTCTGTTGCGTATGTGGGAAGACTAATTCTCATAGCAGTTTTACCACTGAGAGTTGGGAAATTGTAACGACTCAAATTTTGGCCTCTTTTAAATTGTTAATTTACCAATTTGGGTTGAAATTTGCAACTTACGTGTAGATTTAACTTTTCGGTTTAAAGTAGCTACCGACAGATTCGGAACTGAAGTGTAGGTGGAATCTCGTTTCGTAGCCAATCGTTTTGAGGGCATTTTGTCATTTGCGTGTGGTGGACAAATCTAAACTCCTGTTATTGATGGAAGAACAAATATTTCCAGTTTAATCTATATTATTGTAACACATCATAGTTCAAAATTTATTGTTTGTGAACTCTGACGTTATGACGAGTTTTAAGACTTTCCAGTCACTTTTATGGACCTATTCCTTGCATTTGAATAACAGTACAGTAATGTCACTTGTGTTTTTGGTGAAATGGAATGCATTGTTAGTTGAATATACAGTATATAGGAAGAGAGACGTCAGGGACTAGAGGCACGTGGGTCCCATTTGGGGTCCCATGAGAAATATCCCACCGTGTTCGGTTTTGGATTTCAAAACCTCTCTCTAAGCACGGTTTTTAATAAGTTTTTCTTCCTCTGAAATCTTACCAAAGAAACCCGATTCAAATCCTTCTCACTGGAAGACCAGTTTGGCTGCCATGCCCCAATCTAATTTGGGGGCATGGATGCTCCAAAATTATGGAATGGGACGGCACGGACGGCTCAGATTTGATCCGAATTTTTATTGATCTAGACCATCTATTGATTGGATTAAAATTTCTAGCCGTCTATTGCCGATATGGACGATTCGGATATGCTCTACAGGGGTTGTAGGACGCCAATCCCTCTCTGTCCTCTGTCGTTTACATTTGCAGCCATTCCTTTCCAAATGTGCACCTGCTCATATTTTTATTTTTGTCTTCCTTTTATTTTCTCCTAGTTTTTAAAAGTTTGCATCAAGTTTTTTTTTCCCCTCTTACACCATCCTATGTTTTAGATGTTGCGTGAAAATTTTCTCTTTTGCATTCTACCAGTTTTATATAACTTCACATGTAAAAAAATTAATATAATGGTAAAACGTTTTTACTCAAAAGTACAATTTTTTTAATTTTATTATTCGAAAAAATGAAAATGTTGGATACCTCATTAAAAAAGAATCCAATGCTCCCTCTGAGCCCACTCTGATGATCATGACATCTTGTTTTAGAGCTCATTAAGAACATCAAGTACGTAAAAAACTATGTTTATGGGATATCGATTGATATGTTTTCGAATATAGTTATGCTAGAAAATAAGATTAAGAAACACTGATTCAGAACCTATTTCGTTTAACATAGCATGTTTCAAAAATGTATACCAATGGATACCCAATGAAAATGATTTATTTGTGTGGTTGATGTTATGATATCTAATAAGTAAACGATCTCTATTGCAGCAGCTCGAGAAAACCCCACAAACTGTTAGACCAATTAGAGAGGATCCTGTTCCATTAAAAAATCGGTCACCATCACGCTTGTCATTGTTAGTTTTTAAAATACTAACAGAAGATGGCGGAGGGAGTGCATTGAAATGAGAATCAAACCTAATTAATAAACATAAATATTATGCTGACCAAAACTAAAATCTTTCGAAAACTGTAGGTGCCAATGGTGTCATTTACCCAAAAGAAAAAGGAAAGAGAGTCGAGGGTGGAGTTTGAAGTAAAAAGGGAAAAGGGAGGGCTTAACGTGTAAATATAGGGGAAAAAGTGGCCTTTACTAATCAAGGGAATGGAAAGATGAGCAAAAATTGCCTAAAAGTGTGGTTTGTTGTTGCTGGTCATGGTCAAAATTCCCCAAAACCTCCCAAAGGAATGCTTTATAAATTTAGAAAACAGAAACAGAAAACCCCAAAACCAAAGGGGGAAGGAACGGTCAAGTACAGTGTATAATCTCTTCCTCTTTCTTTAGAACCAAGAAACATCCATACACAACCACTCCCTCCCCCCCTCTTTACACAGATCTGACAATTATTTTTTCCAGAAAAAAACCCAGATTTTCTAAGTAATCAAGTAATGGGTATTTGACCATGAAAGCAATTCAAAGGTCTCATATAAAGGGCTGGACAATTATCGAGGTTCATACCAGAGGTATGTTAGAAATCCCTTCCCCCTCCATTTATACAAATAATATCTGGGTATGTACATGTATTCTCTTTAAATTTACCAGCTTTATTTGATTTCCTTCTATGATTCCATGTAGTGCATTTTCCTCCATGTTTCATGCATTAGTTTTGGAGAAATATTTATTGGGTTTGTAATTTTTATATGTACAGATTTCTGTTTTGGAAGTTTGTGACGTGGGTTTGGAAATTGAGGGGAAACTAGGAGGGAAAGTAGGGTGTGGGTGTTTTCTTTAAAATAGCAATGAACAATTCAGTTACTGGATTTGGGTGATAATATGTGAGAGGGATGGTGACAACTTCATTGAGGAAAATTATAACCCCCTGTTGGAAGCCTTCTGTCCAGTCTGAAGGTGAAAATAGCAGCAGAGGCAGGGACGCGGGTGGTCGGGTTGATGGATTGTGGTGGTATAAGGATTCTGGGGAACATATTAATGGGGAATTTTCGATGGCGGTAATACAAGCCAACAATACACTGGAAGATCAAAGCCAACTTGAGTCGGGGCCAATGAGTTCGATTGAATCGGGTCCTCAAGGGACATTCGTTGGAATATACGATGGCCATGGTGGTGCAGAAGCAGCTCGGTTCGTTAATAAGCACCTTTTCGACAATATCAAGAGTATGTATTGTTTCCTTTCGGCTACCTACATTATCTGGAGTAATTGTGAGTAAATTCATGTTAAACCAACTCCAAATGTGTAAAGAACACTTGGGCGAGGGTGTGAGATATTGGACATTTATGGAACAAATATGTATATAATAACTAGTGTCCCCATAATACGACGCATAAAGCATCATGATGCAAACAATGCTTTATGTCTCTTCTTAAGGACTATTTTGTATTGTAGACATGGGAAGCAGATGAATTGGACAAATATCCTTACCCAAGTTCATGTAAAATAGCCTTAATAGGGATAGATCCTTCTGCAATGCATTTTCGTTTTCATATAGTATTTATGCTACACATCGCTAGAAGTTCTGTTTACACTTTACCTGTGATACTTTACCCATCTCCGTTGAGCCAGTTTGTAATTAGTTTTTGTCTGTTGGCAACACAATTTTTTGAATTTATTTTCCATACGCTGGCAGAATGATGACTTCTGCTTTGCCAATCTGTTTAACCGCCTTCTGTGGCTCACATTTGAGCTTCAGAGGATATTTACTCTTAGTTTTGATGTTAGAGATCATTTTCATGAGTGGGAACCCATAGGCTTTAAAATTGGAAAGCAGATGTTTTTAGGAGCTTTCAAGTTGCTCTAGTAAGTTTGAGCATATTCTTATTGCAATGATGTTATCTATAGCAACAAGTTGAGCTTTAGTATCGTTCTGTGGCAATGATTTTTGTTTATGGATACAAGTTTCAGAATATTCCTTTAAGTCTTTGAATTTGAGAATCTCAAAGGCTTTAAAGAGGAAAAGTACTAATAATTAGAGGGTCATGCAGTATAGTTGAGGAAATTTGCTGATTGTTCAGACTAGATATAGAGCATTCTACCTTTCTGGAAAATTTCAATAAAGTTTAAGGCTTTTTTGTCAATAGGAATGTATATCGAAAAAGGAAAAGAAATGTGGTCTGCCTCCTAGATTCTTGAAATTTAAGCTTAAATTGTTTACCATCATTGTGTGTCAAAACAAGTCATTTTTTGTGTCTGGAAAATTAAGAAACTAGTTTGAAAATTCGGGCGAATAAATAGTAGGATAGGATAGGATTTTCTCCAAAGTTCGATGAATCATGTAATTTATATAATTTTGACAAAAAAGCTCATTTAGAAGGAAAATGATTAATCTAGCATTTCCTAATTATATTTCCTTTGTCTCTCATTTTCCTTTTTCAAGGTTGTTCTTGTACTAATCTAGTTTCTCTTCATTGGCAGATGATGACTTTTGTTGAGCCAATTTGTTAGCAACCTTCTATCACTCACATTTGACCTCCAAGAGTGTTTACTCTTAGTTTAGCTTTAGAGGTCATTTTCAGGAATGAGAATCTATAGGCTTTCAAGAAAAAGTAAAAGTGGACATTTGGAGCTTCTGAATGTAAAGCTGCTCTATTAAGTTGGAGCATATTCTTATTCCAATGATAATATCTATAGCAACAAGTTGGGCTTTGGTATAGTGCCTGTGGGGAATAATATGTGTTTAGGACCATTTTTTTGTTTTTGTGTACAAGTGTGGGAATATTCACTTGAAATTTTGAATGTAATCTTAACTGTTAGAAAAATGGAAGGCATGCCTCATAAGTAGAGGGTTGCAGTATGGCTAGGGAGGTTATTGAATCAAGCGCGTGATGGAATTTTGTTTGCCTTGTTTTAAACAGCGAAATAAGTGAAGAAACGATGACCTGCCTCCTACATCTTGGAAATTTAGGTCTAAATGCTTGACCATCGTAGGGTATCAAAAAAGTTCTTTCTGAGTATCTTTCTTCATGGACCTGGAAAAGTAATAGAACTGTTTTGGAAGCATGTTCTAATTCTATCTCCTTCCTCTCTCATTTCCCTTTTCCCTAGTCTTAAAGATAGCTAATGCATATGTTACTGACTTGACAGCTATTCATGGTGCAGAGTTCACGACAGAGAACCAGGAGATATCAGAGGATGTTATAAACAAAGCTTTTTTGGCTACGGAAGAGCAGTTCCTTTCTGTAGTAAAGAAGCAATGGCTGAGTACACCACAACTTGCTTCTGTGGGGTCGTGTTGTTTGGTGGGGATAATTTGTGGTGGACTGCTGTACATTGCAAATGCAGGAGATTCTCGTGCGGTATTGGGGAGACTCGAGAAGAAGGAAGTGAATTACGTTGAAGCTATTCAATTATCATCCGAGCACAATGCAAACTTGGAATCTGTGAGAGAGGAATTGCACATATTGCATCCCAATGACCCACAGATTGTTGTCTTAAAGCACAAGGTTTGGCGTGTAAAGGGTATTATCCAGGTGATTCCTTATTCTTTATTTATTTGTGTGCATCTTATTCTTTTGTATGGATTTGTTATGTCAAGTGCTCTGTGGACCCATTGGTTTGACCGAATATGAGCATCTCTTAGGATAAATAAACCACTAACTGTGACTATAATACCATGGATTGTGGTGTTATTAATCCCATCACTAGTAGTCATATGGAAGTACATATTCTATGGATTTTATTCCTTCACTAATAGTCCCCTCATACAAATGGATCCGTTGTATTTACCCGGTCTTTGAACTCGTACATGATAGTCAGTGCGGATATGCAGCATGGGTTTATAGTGTATGAACTATGAAGTGCAATTTACAAACTATTCATGAATTGCAATAGTTTGTAAATGTCCCACACAATTTGAGTTTAAAACTTATATTTTTCAAACTAATTGTGTATGTTCTTTCATTTGGTTAGACAAATATTTATTTGGTTTCATTATTTCTTGTCACTGGATTAAAAACAACCTCAACATTGTCATACACTTTACTCGAATAATTTCCTTTTTTTCTTGAAAGTCTTGTTTTCAACAATTTTCATCCTACGTGAGACGGTTTTATAGGACACATAACTGATATTATATCACAACCCTTGGCCCTTGAATTTAGTTGTGAGAAGTACATTCTATTGGGACTCTGTGAGCTGCTGGAACTACTGTGGGGAACTCTACGGTGGATCGTATTACCTCAAACTCTTTAATTGAGCATTTAATTGTAGACATCATGAGTAAGCTTTGATGAATTCAGGAATGTATTTTGAGGGAAGTCAGTGGTTATGTTTTAATTGTTTGTGATATAGCACATCCTTCTTAATCAGTAAAGTAGGGAATTTAGTTTATGCGCATAGCCAGATTTGTGAGCTTGATGAGGGAGGTGATTTTGATTTATGCTTCTTTCAGGAAATCCAGAGAACTTTGTTAGTAAATTTCCTTATGTTTTTTAGTCTGCTAAGAGAGTTGGAACATGTTTTGCAGGTTTCAAGATCCATTGGTGATGCCTATTTGAAGAATTCAGAGTTTAACAGAGAACCTCTACTGCCAAAGTTTAGACTGCCCGAACCCTTTGACAAGCCAATCCTAAAAGCTGAACCATGCATACTAGTGCACAAGCTATACCCGGAAGATCGATTTCTTATATTTGCATCTGATGGCCTGTGGGAGCATCTTGGCAATCAAGAGGCAGTTGACATTGTCCACAACTGCCCTCGTAATGTAGGTTTATCAATTTGTATTGTTCAGTTCCTTTTACTACTCTGATGGTTGTGCTCTAAGAAGAACAGATACGGAAACGGACACAGATACAGATACCTGCAAGGGGCACGATAATTCTACGAAAATGACACAATGGTGGCCAGAACAAAAAAATTAAATTATCTTTTAGTTGTTATTCGTGCTAAGATTGTATCCATAACCATACTAATTATACGTCAGTATCTATTACTTAACAAATATTTTAATTTCGGATCTTAGAAACTTAGAATTGACCCTTGTCGTTTTTTTCATAAGTGAGAATGTGTCTCACTTGAGACACACCGTTGTCTTTGTTGGAGCTTGTCCCACATTGATTAATTATAACCTCCAAAGCTAGTATATGAGCCTGGGCGGCCTCTCCACTCATAGCCAATTGGTTTTGAGTTGGACGCTTTAAGAGCTAGACTTTCGAAGAATTTTGGACAAGACTCTCTTTGATTGATTGGCCCGTTGTTTGTGCCTTAAGTGCACCTTGTTTCGTTGTGATCCCTATGTTATGGATTGGTTGTTTACCTCTCCACGTGGGGGTTAGGGGTCGCACGTGCGGGGGAGTGTTGAAGTTTGTCCCACATTGATTAATTAACCTCCAAAGCTAGTATATGAGTCTGGGCGGCCTCTCCACTAATAGCCAATTGGTTTTGAGTTGGATGTTTTAACGGTCCTCGTCCGTTGCCTAGAACTAATAGAAAAAGGTGGACATGCCACTTGACATGCGTCCCATCTGTATCCCCGCATGTCCTCGGCGCCCCCTTAGGTTCGCCGGTTCTTCATAGACTGCTTCTAATCAAGCTATCAACATCTGCATCTTATGTCCTATTTCTATTCCAGCCTTTTGTGTAAAAAGCTACACACAATTCTGTGGTTACACGTTTATATTCGACTGCAAACAATTTTGCATATTATGATGATTTCTGAATTTATTAATTGAAGTTTCTTGAATTCACACTAATATTCCCTATGGGTACAGGGTATTGCCAGGAGACTTGTCAAAGCTGCACTAAGGGAAGCAGCAAAGAAAAGGGAAATGAGATACTCTGACCTGAAAAATCTCGATCGTGGGCTGAGAAGACATTTTCACGACGATATCACCGTTATAGTGTTGTTTCTAGACTGCCATCTGATTAGTCGCAGTTACTATCGGGGGCCTACTATTTCAATCAGAGGAAGTGAAGGTGTCCCTGCAGATGCCAAAGCTTAGTTTAAGAAGTTCTTAACATACATTACTAAAACCCAGTCTCTTTTATGTGTTTTAAGATTTCCTTTTTTATTTTTGGTCATTTTCGCTTATACAACAGAGGACTAAACGAAAATATCTATGTATAGCTGGTGCTTCTTGAATAGGACTTGCCCCATGGGGATCTCATATGATGGTAGAGTTTATGATTGAGCCAGGGAAAAACTGTCCCTTGATTGGCACATGAAACTGGAAAAATAATAAGCTACCATTTATAACAGATACGGGTTTTACCGCACCACACTGTTGAGTCTTTCAGTTACACATGACGAGTCTTTGAGATGATGTTGTTTCGGATATTAGAGATCACGGTGAAATAATTGAGATTGATTTTTGTGAACTTCTACTGCTAGAATCTCTCTGAACATGTCTACTTTTTGATGTATCACCTGAATAGCACCAGCTTTCACTGTTTTTATGCTACCTCTGGTATTAGGCATAAGTTCTTCACTTAGTGGTAGTGTTAGTAAGAAAATCTCCTCTAATTTAGTTCTACTTGGGTCCCGTGTTGATGATCCAAACTATTGATATGTGTTCGGAACATGTTTACGTTATTTTCATATTCCACATCATAAACGTGTTTCGAAAACATCTTAATGGATATCTAATGAACATGATTTTTTCTCGAGAAGTTCGAAAAAATGAACAGTTCCGATCATGCAAGTAGGGTCGGTGAGGGCCTACAAATGCCTCCCGTGTCCCGTGCTTCCAAACCTCTCTTTTATCCTCTCTTCTCTCCTTTTTGCGGACCTGGGTTGGGACCCTTTCTCATAGATATTGGCAAGACCTCCCGTATCTCACCTGCATTTTTGGCTTGACCACCACCAACCTTTGGTGGATCGGGTGGCTGGTGGCACTCTACGGCGATTATGAAAACTAATGGTGACGACGGGCTCTGTTTTTTCTGGTAACGGTGAAGGTAGCCACAATGATGATAACTGACGACGGGTAAATGCTTAAAAAGATTTGGAAGTTCATTATGATCGCGTGTCCCAGAGATTTTATCTTCTAAACGGAATGGATGATGTCTATCTAAAGCAAGCCCTTTTAAATTCTCTTCCTAAGCCATTGGGAAATGAGACATGGCAATTGCTTCAGACGAAAGGAATGATGCTGGATACAACCTCTAAAGCTTGAAGTATATCCTTACTGCTTCCGATACCATTCCTAGGAGCGGAATGGTGGTTTCCAACACCGTACCTTGTGTAGGCTTTCTTTTTACCTGACTTAGAGAAGTATAGTTGTCTTACTAATGCTTGCGGAAGAACGAGATCAAGTTGGAATCAGAACTGTTGATTTGTTTCAGATGGCTATTATAGTCAATGGGATGTTTCATTTTTCAGCCTCCGTAAACCTGCTCACAACTAGTAGGTGAAAGCAACATGGGCTTCTGGGTTTTGTATTCCTATCCTGAAAAACTTTCTGAGATTCTTCCGACCTAGTCGGAAGAACCACCACCAATCTTTCAGGCCAGCACTTTGACCTTTGAATCATCACCCTATCACTTGAGTTCCACGCGGGACGCGGCTCGAATCAATTGGCAGGATTCAAACCCTGATCCACAACGACAGATACGTGACGATAACGTGGTTTTGTTCTCCAAAAAAGCAAGAAAAACGAAAATAGATTTGAGTTCCTCCTTGGGCTGGCCTAAAGACGGCACGCGAAGCTTCGATCACAAGTCGTCATCATCTATTCAGCCAAGAATTGCTTCAAATTGGGTTTCCAAAAGCATGGGTTGCCAGAAGTGTACTTTTCCAGCTCATTCCATTTCTTGCCATATTCCACGTCCATTTCATTTGATGTCCCCTTTGCTATGTATTTGGTTAACTGCTTCTTACCTGATCCCCACGCATATTGGTCTTTCCATTGCCAAAGGAAAAGCGAACGAGGTAGCTTCTCAGTAGTCCTAATTTTGGATTGCAGCGTTCAATTTCCAATCATGAGCACGCCACGGATTTTATCTTGATGAATGCACATCGAGAATGTCATCCATGCAGAACAATCGGGTTGATTGGACATTATTAACTACCTGATCGAATTTGCCTTTAAAAGATTCACGACTAGCATGTAGACTGTTTCTGTCTTTTTTCAATGACATGAATCGATCAAGCAGCTACCAACATCCAATAAACGTAATCATTTAGGTGAATGATTTGCTGCCCTCAGGACTGCGTAGAAGCTGCATCCATACAGATCTGCAAATGGCCCCCTATATAGGTGCCAGGTGGTGTTCCAAGAACACCACCATGTGCCGAAAAAGGGACAACATGACCGCGTGCCACCCCTGATAATTATTGCCCTACCAAGGGTACCCAATCTACTTCCCTGACTGCTTAGCAATGTCTGAAGTAATAGGTCAAGCTAGTTATAAACCCGGCATAGTGGCATTCCTTGAATTCCATCACCTAATGCAATAAGTTGTTTCAGCAAGAAATGAACCAAATTTTAAAGACGAAATACGAAAATGAAAAGCAACAATAAACTGACAATAAACGCAATCAATTCAGCAGGATAATCATGAGACAATTTTGTTCAAGAATCTGAAACAATTACGCACCTCAAAATCAATTTATATTTTCTTGTCATATCGACATTGAGGACGACAAAACAATGCACCAACAAAATCACTTCTGTTAAAAATCAGACAAACGCATTGAAGATGCTCCAGATCGGTCTTCAAGCTCACAAGTGTTCCTCATGATCCTAATGGAGGACTACAAGCGACTGATAATTAACAATCGTCCAAAATCAATATTGGGTTGGTTCAATCAAAAAATAATCAACCAGAAGGTTAAGAATTTAAACAACCCTGGAAAAGTCCCAAAACAAGACAGTGGACATGATTCTTCCAACCTAATTCAATGGAATGCGACCAACGCAACAACCTCTTCAAGCAGCGTCCCATTCAATCAACTCGTAAGAAATTCTCTGGTGATGAAGGGGGATCAATTATAATTACGGTGTTGTATACATATATACTATACGGACCGCTCGGGGATGAATGTTGAAACCTACACGAGGTTAGAAGGCCAGAATGGCTACTTCAGCAACACTTTCCATATCTTCCTCATATACACCACTAACGACCACACAGCTAGCCATGCAGATATATAAAGCAAAGCAAGGCCAGAAGCAACTAGAGTACCTGCCCCTGAGAGACTGAAAAATTGAGGAAAATAATAGAATGAGAGTCAATATTTGTAGAGAATAAAAAGATAAAGTCAATGTTTGTAGAAGAATAGAAGTATAAAATATAAATCACCAAACTCCACAACTATTAGTTAGTCAATTCTCTTAACCAGGGGAAAAAAAGTATAACGCATCGAAAGAGAGGAGAATCAAACCTGCTATCTCTAGCTGCTAGGAGGATGGTTAGTGCAATCATCTGCGTGGCTGTTTTCCACTTCCCTAAATTATTCACAGCAACAGCCTGAAAATGATTTCCCAACATTGTCTCATTAACCAAAGCTACAGGCTTATTGTCTGCAAAGAGAAGGAAGACAAGGCAGACAGGTACTGGAGCAAAACACAAACCTCCGAAAGTTTACTACTTTGAGAAGCAGCCCATTCTCTAACTGCAGACATAGTTATCTGCAATTAGGTCAGAAATTGAGTTGTAAGGCTTCCAGATCCACAAGCGCGTAAACTCATACGTCAGACGAATTAATATAAGCAACAAAAAATATTCAAATCAGCAAAATGATTGCGTGAAGTGCCTATGGTAAGGACATGCCACTTCCGACATGTGTCTCAGGACATCCCAGAGTCAATGATAGATGTTGGACACAGATATGGCATCTAAAGTGAAATTGTGTGTGCTTCATAGCACTTGGCAACATGTATGAGGTACATCCCAAAAAAAATTCCTATTTTTTTGCTCCTTCATTTATTACAACAACTGACTGAATTCCAAAGCATGTGCACAGCCTAGAACTTTATGAGCATACAACTTTATATATATGCATATTGCTAATAGTGTCTATTTGCCTCTGGAGTCTGTACACAAATGCAAGTGCATTCTCATATAATGGACATATATGAATCAACAGAACCAAAATTTATCTCTGTCACACAGAATCTCTTATGCTATTAGTAATGTGCAATTGTGCATAGCATTCACATACATACAAATTCCTAACGGATGAAACTTCAAGGGAAAAAAACTTAAAACTCAAGAACATCAACCAGGTCTAGGAGTGGTTAAAAATTTTGGGCAAGTTGTGAGAAATTGGTTTATATAAATAGGCGCAAAGTTCAATTCCCATTGACCATGAGTACCTGAAGAAGTTCAAGGAAGATCTATCTTCACCCAAATAAATCAGCTGCAGCCTGGTAACACAGACCTCTTTTCTTTTCTTTTCTTTTCTTTTCTTTCTGATCGGATGGTAACACAGAGGATCTCTGGCACCATATTCATAAACTCTAGAAGGGTGAACCTCACAAACTTACAGACGTATGAGAGAGGAAAAGTAGGAAAGTGTAGGCCTTCTTTGGTAGTCTCTTCGTAGACTCCAGAAGCGTGTCACTCCTAAGACTAAGACCATAAGAGTACATGGATAAGAGAGAGGAAAATTAGGGAAGTGGAGAGTTTCATCAATGGTATAGAGACTAACCCCAAAGTTATTTTAAGGTTAGGTGGAGACAAAATGGACACTGAAGACTGCTCCTGCTTACAGTAATAGATGAAGACTCTATAAAGGTCACACTGGTACTACAGACTTAGGCATTGATTCTTAGCTTACTCAACACAAACTCCAGCAAGCAAATCAAAAAACCTCACTCTTTCTCAAATCATAACATTTTCTCAAGAAACTAGTATTGGGACTCAAGACATCAACGGCTCTCATACTTGACGGCGTTCAAATTCCATATGGGAAGTCAACTCAAGCATGCCGTACTACCAACATCATGCCTAGCTAAGTAGCCTTGTCACCGTATATTTCAGCAACTATAACACCAAAATAGGATATACCCAGATATAGCCTCCATTTTGAAGTAATTCTACTACCTTCTGTTAACTTCCTATATCTTTTGAATGCATGTTAGAAATAAGAATCGACAGGGTGTTTTCAAGGTCCGGATGGGGAGTGAACTCGAGCATGTTGTATGACCAAAAACATGTCTAGCTAAGTTCGCACTTCACCAAATCATTGAGCACTTACTACTCTCAAAATAGAATATACCTACATACAAAAGTTGTTTGACAGCGAATTCTACTACCTTCTGATGGTCGTAGCGTGCCTATGTTACCTCGGAGCTTTAAAAATTAAAACCATTGAAACTTGCATCAATGTCTCGGATTAGGAAGAAGGATAGCGGATCTAGAGACATGTATAATGATATACTAGCTAATATGGTACAGTTTGATTTCCTTCAGCAGAGTAAATCCCCATGGGGCAGGTTCTGATGCAGTTTTCTTTTCTCTAAAAATACAGTACGATAAGATTTTGAAACCTAGAAGATGAAACAATGGTGGGATTGAGAACTAAAACCACTAACTGCTACCTACAAGAATGAGAGAACCTTTACTCCATAAATCTCTTTTTGAAGATCCATTGAATGAAGAGGTTGAGCAAGTTGTCAAATCACCTTAGGCTTCAACAATTATTGGTATGCATGCCATGAAACATAACACCAAGAAAATAGTCCTGCACCTCCTTTTACTTAATATCTGAATCAAATAATAATTCTATAGCCTAAGTAAGAAATCCATAGTCGCATCATTTTACAGTACGGATGGATTGCTACAAGAAATTTGCATGTTAAATGATGCGAAGGAACTTACACTACTATACTTGGTAATAGCGATAGTGATTATTTCTAATTATCTGTAAATAGAAACAGAAAATAATAAAGATAACCTTGAATGATCGCCTTCCTGACTTTAAGAATAAACAGAATCACAGCAACGTGCAATGGCTACTCTAGATCCTTAGCACACAAGCATCCAATAAGAACTCACCTCTCTACCAATTATTGCAATTGCAGGTACAGGCAATAGCCATGGCACTTGTCCAAACATAGGAACTTCCAAGGGTTGTGTACACAACAAGACTAAGGTGGCAGCAACCATGAGCTGCATTCAGTAAGCATGATAATCTATCAAGAGCTCTACAAAGCCACAAAACCTTGATAAACTTAACCAGTGCAAACCAACAAGCAAATACACAAAACTATATCAAAGAAGAAAGTACTTACCTTATCAGCCACTGGATCTAGAAAAGCACCAAATGCACTTCCTAACCTCATCTGAAACACATGAAAGAATAGAGAAGTATTGTGTTCATAACATACACATAAAGGGTCCCATCAGATTCTTATTCAGACTTCAGAGTTTGAAGAAAAAGACATTGCATACCTTACGAGCAATGTACCCATCGAGCCAATCTGTAATTGCTGCAGCAATAAAAATACTTGTAGTAGCAGTTGTACCCCACCGACTATTCACATAAAAAGCTATTGAAAAGGAGAAAGGCATGTCAGTCTCATCAAACATGGACCACAGCCATTGTAATAGAGAGCGACCAAGGAAGCATAGAATATTTGTGAGTAACATAGTTTAAATTTCAGATACGAGAGAGAGAGAGAGGGAGAGAGAGAGAGAGAGAGAGATGCATTCGAACATTCACAAATAGAACTAGTGAAGGGGAGGAGGGGTGCACAATTAAGATAGCAACCATTTGGCCACAATTTTGTAGAATCTTGGTAACATATAAAAGAGCACAACGAACTTATTCCTAACCCGACACATTAGCATTAAAAACGTAATTGAGTTAACACTAAACATTATCAATCTTTTTCCTTTATTCTAACATAGCAAAATATAGTCTCATACCAGTGCAACAATAAGTAAACATTTTCAAGTCTTTGAACTGAACCAACAAGAACTTAGAAAGAGATTGACACTCCACCGATATCAACCTCATCAGTTAGTCATAACTATGAAAAATCATCCTCAGATATTCAACCAAGAGCCAATCAAACATTTACCTAACTTCAGCTACATGATTTCCGGTCACGAATATAAAAAATCAAGCATGAAATAGGACACCATTCAACCCACGACCTCCTAAAAACAAAAACTCAAATGCATCTAGAAGTCAAAAACCCCGATTACTTGCTTAACCTATACGGCTGTGCTGCTTGTGCACCTCCAAACTCAGGTGTTTCAACTACACACAAAAAACCGGCCAGTTGGCCTAGCGGTTGTGTAGGTTGTGGGTTCAAATTCTATAGAGGAGTTTGACACCGTTGCTGTGCTGCTTGTGCACCTCCAAACTCAGGTGCTTCGACTCCACAAAAACCCGGGCAGTTGGCCTAGCGGTTGTGTAGCTGGCTGTGAAGTTGAGGGTTCAAATTCTATAGAGGAGCTCAAAACCCTCTATAGGGTTCAAATTGTAGTTGGTTGAGCTACTTGTGTACCTCCAAACTCAGGTGCTTCAACTCCACACAAAAAATCCGGGGGCATTTGGCCTAGCGGTTGTGTAGCGTGCTGTGAGCTTGCAGGTTCAAATTCTATAGAGGAGTTTGACACCCATTGTAGTTGGTTGGGATTGGGTTAGTGTAAAAAAGTAGTTCTTCTATATAATGGCAAAAATATAAAGACTCCACAAACAAAGAACTTTAAAAAATCTTCGTATTACAACAGAATTGGGCAGATCCATGTTAACGAAGGTCCATGAATCGAGGTGTGCGTAAACTAACCCAAACCTGGGTAATCAAAAAAAACAAAGGTCCATGAATCCATCCTAATGCTAAAAATTAATATTTTATGACATAAATCTTCAAATTTCGAACCGGATTTGGGAAATCAATGGTCAAAAAGGAACTTCTCGAAATCTGAAGTATTATTCCGACCGAATTATATAAGCTTTCGTCAATCACTTTCAGATAAACAAACACACCAGTCCACATCAACCAAATCTTTTTACCAGCAAATAAAACGGATCAAATCGAAAGGGAAAATAAAAGAAGACAATGATGAGTAATCGACGTACTGCCAACGAGAAGAGGAACGGAAGCGACGCGGCCGATGGTCAAGATAGTGGGCAATGTGAGCAATTTCGCCGAGTTCTGCTGGTGCTCCTCCGGCGACGGCGGTTGCCGGTGGTCATAATGGTTGTTATTCCCCGCCGTTAACGTCTCCTCCGGCGGCGGCGGCGGCCATTGATCGCCTTTATTCTCGGAACACATATCACTCCCTCTCTCTTCGGACGAAATGCTGAAAAGTTTCTGGCCACGAAACCCTAGGTTGCCAAACGAGGGGGACTTGTTATCGTGCGCCAGGTGGATGAGGGGTGCGCAAGGCGTTATCCACCTCCCCGGCGGCCGAAATCTGTCTAGGCGGCGGTTGAGGGGCTTGGGTCTCTGTGCTACGGCGGTGGTTGTGGAGGAGGATAACGTGGTGCGCGCCAATTTATAGGGTGCGTAAACGGAGGCGACGATTGAGAGTTTGAGAGAGGGCATGGTGAAAGTTGCACGGGGCTTAGGTTAGCCGAGGATGGTCGGTAGGCTTATGTTAGCAGATCGTGCGGGTTGGTTGGGGTTGTAAGTCTATCTAATAAAACACAACGGTTTGGGCCTCCACACAAACACAAACACATCCAACGGCTGAAATTCATTTAATCCAATGGTTGAGAGGCTTTCTTCCAACTCTATTGAATTGCCCATCGTTTTTCCCTAAATTGCAAAAATGCCATCTGTTGTCATAGTCCGGGTTCTCTTCACCGCCTAAATCCAGAATTCAGGTTCTCTTCAGAGACTAAATTCAAAATTCACAGCTGAATACTCTCTCCATAACACCGTCAATGACTTTGCTTCACCGTCCAAGCTTGAGGGTTTTCGATCGGGAAAGGCTTGACCTTTGAGAGGCAGATAAGGAGGTTGCAGCCGCCGTTGGAGCTGTACACTGCAGTAGCTATGGAGGACAGCTTGAACTTGAGAGGTGTTTTTTTGTTGCCCACCATGTGTTTGGTAAAATGCATGTTGCCCACTCCAGGCTAGAACCCCAGTTACCCAAATGAAAGTTTAAATGGCAGTGAAGGCAATAGCAACCCATTAACTCGGAAGTTTAAATGGCAGTGAAGGCAATAGCAACCCATTAACTCGGAAGTTTAAATGGCAGTGAAGGATTAAGCCCCAGTTCCCTTTTGGGTATTTATCTCGGTTTCTTGCTCAGCCCACCAAATACCACCACTGACTTGAGTGGAAACTCTGTTGTTTGTGGGAATTGAGGGGGTGCGAATGTGGGAGTGGTTCTCTGTTGTGGAAACTCTGTTGTTTGATGGCCTTCCAATTTTTTTGTGTATCAACCTAAATCTCGATCATCCATTGATCTACTAAGTAGCAATTTTTTTTGTGTAGAATTGGCATTGATCGATTTTTTTGTCAATTCTGTTTTGTGGGGATATCTCCCCCTTTTTCTCTTAAATCCCACGCCATTTCGTCCTCCCATTTTACTCCATTTAGCACCCAGTTCACAAAAACAATTGTTAACACTTTACCAAGGGATATTTATAGAAATCAATAAATCAAGAGAAACGTAGAAGGCAGTGAGTCCGTTTGAACCACTTCGGAGAAATCGGGCCCTGAGCCCGTTCGAACCACTTCGGAGAAATTTCACTTTTTTC
>JAOTQK010000024.1:18172425-18191521 GCA_025642025.1 Rhododendron ferrugineum | reverse complement strand
GGAGAAAAGAGAAGTGACTTCCACATTAACATGAGGATGGAAAAATGATGGAGTAGTTCCACCAATTAAAATAATTATTTATTTTTAAAATATATTTTTATTTTTTAAATTAAAAATAATATATTATAAGAGAATAATTTGCCACGTAAAATAAAAATTATAAAAGAATAATTTGTCACGTAAAATAAAAAATAAATATCTATACAAAATAAAAATCCTAGTGGAAGGGGGCTATTTGTGTTTTCCTGCATCACAATTCACAGTGTCTTCCTCAAAACAGTTCTACAGTCCGTTAAGAAAAGCCCTACTGGTAGAATAAATACCGATCAATCCGTTGGTATAGTAGTAGTCGAACCGCCATTGTCCAATGGTTAGGGTTTACAGTTCGATCGCTCTTCGTCTTCGTTCTTGCTAAATGCCTACTCTCTCTCTCCACTCCAGGTCTCTCTTCCTGTCTCTCTCTCTACCTTGTATGCTCTTCATACGTGTACTTTTGTATTTTTTTTCAGCCTTTCTTCATCATCCGTTAAGCGGGCTCACATAAGAGAAATTTGACAAAGAGTATCGAACGAGAATGTAGCAAGTTGAACTCATTGAAGCAGAGGACAGAGTAAAAAATGTACTTTAGCATCGTAATCATTGAGTGTTTCCAAGTCGTATTTTATGTATTTCAGTAATTTTTACTGTAGCTGCGTCTCAAAGCAACAAAGATAATGGCCGATCGTGTTATCTTTTCTTTCACCAACATGCATTAATATTGATAATGGTGTTAGTTTCGTAGTGTAGCGCAATTCTGATGTATCTATTGCATTCTTCTTTATAACGGTGAACACAGCTGCAATGGCCGTGGACGTAACCCACACTTGGTGAATCGCGTTATTAGATTATTATTTTTATCAGCAAAAAAGGTTGACCTATCATTAATGATAATGATACAAAAAGAAAAAGAAACCCTATAGTAATACACCAGGGAGCGTAAACAAAGAGGACAAACTCAAACCAAACGGGAGCGTCATACAATGAGAACAAGCTCAACCTATCACTACATGTGCGTTATTAGATTGTTTATCACCATATGAAAGCTTAAGCTGTTAGAGAGAGGGAAACTGTATTATTTATATCCTTGCACACCCTTTAATGTGTAGCCAGTTAGAGCCCTGTGTGCTTGTAATAATTAGCACTGTACTAATGGGGACCATCGATCAAGGACTTCGGAGACTGCCAATTACCACAAATTCTAGTGGGGACCATCAATCAATGAGGACTTTGGAGACTGCAATTGAATTGAGTAAAACAAAATGTAGATCCAACTCTTCTAGTTGCTTCTCAAACCTATCCAAGCTACCCAACCAGCTGATAAAAGGTTGAATTGACCAAGGCTGTGGGCATGATATGCTGATTGTATCCGTTAAAGGAAGGCTAATCAAAGTGGGCTAACAAGAAGATCTGACTGAGTGGATGATGGGCTGGATCTCGAGAGGCTTTCACACAAGAGTGAAAGACATATGAGAAGCATAGGGTTGGTGGGCTAAACATGTGTAACTATCGGTGAGGATCAAACATAGGATCTATTGCTTGTTTTGATACGATATTAGAATGTTAACCATCAACTCACGTAGCAACTTAAGCTGTTAGTGAGAGTAGTAACTTTATGGTTTACATCCACAACACCGTAAATCTAGTATTGACATCTTTGTGCTTTTTACTATTGTACATTTTTGCATACATATCCACTAGATCCAGTGTTAGGGTGCCATTGCTGACACAATTAGCAACATGAGCGAGTAATCCACTTAAAAGTTTTTTGTGCTATCTGCAGTGAGTTCAAAAAGAAATAAGAGAAGTCGATTTTCAGCATCTAATAGATGAAGCCCTCGCTCCTGAGTTGGCTGTTCTCCAGTTTGTTGAAAGATTCCCAACTAATAGGAAATTAGATGGGAAACATCATAGAAGACCTCGAGAAGCAAACTGGAGAGGTTTTGTATGTATTTGCACTTGAAATTTGCAATAATCCACACTATAATGCATCCGTAGACCAAAATTACAGGACTTCGAAGCATGCCCAAAGAGAATGAGGAAAGTCTATGATTGTCACATATAAGCTGTGATGCCTACAAGGGCTGGGAGAAATCTCGCGCTTCCTTGACGACCACCAAGAATTTCCTCCAAGGAAGAATGCAACAGTGGCAAAGGGAGTGGTGCAGTGCTATTCCGTATTAGTCTAACATCTCACATGTGACATACTCACTAAGTGGCCCAATAGGGTGAGGCCCCAAGGGCAACCAACTTGCTGGCAATTCATTTAGGTTTCTATAGGTTAGTTCTGCGAGGTTAGGATTTTGGATGTACTAATTTGGTTTTTGCAGTTTGAATGCTACTTGATGCGCAGCGTTGCTTATCTTGACTTTTTATCGTTAACGATTTGTGGGACTCATTGTAACTTTGGGTGTTTTTTCCCCCAAGTTTAATGGCTTTAGTGTCTAGATTTTGTTTTTCAAGGAATTAGAACTTGATGGTTCATTACTTGTCTTTCTTTTATGGACTGGAGTTGATCATTAGTTTTTAATTTCATTCTTTTTGTTTGCAGGTAAAGATATTCCTTTACTAGTAGGAAGATGGATCATCCACACGATGAGTGCCAGGTTGGAGTTGAACATCATGGAAAACAAGATAATGAGGTGAGCTTGGTGCATTTGACATGATATCTTATGAGATGGCTTGAATGCTCACCTATCACTTGGTTCACTGCTCATTCCAATCTCTCTGATTCTCAGTTCTCATGTTTCAATTATAACGGACTTCCAAAAACAAGTAGGTCGTTTACCAGATTGGCCACTATGTATAAAGGGCTACACTTGGCAGTCATTGTGGCTCAGATTATATGGGATTGAAAATGAATTTATCTTACTCTTACATGACAAGTTCACTTTCGTTAGTTTGTTCTAGATGACATAACAATAGGTTATGCATTTCTTTCCTGCATCCATATGTTGATTTTCATCTCTAAAAGAAGCTATTTCTTGTGGGTTTTCCGTTTTAGGAAGCTGTTGCTCGTGATGAGGAATTTAAGAAGTTAGTGGCAGCGAGAATGGCACTTCGTCACAATAACTTGAACCCTGAAAGGCCCGGTTAGTAGCTGTTGCATTTTTTTTTCAGCTGCAATTGATTTCTGTTCGCTTTCATATTTCCAAAATCCTTCAGCGACTTGTTTATTCTCTTGCACAGGTGTCTCAATGGTTCCTAGTTCTTATGGAACAACATTACTGTTATCTAAAAAATAAAGCCAACAACTTTGTGTGAAGTTAATAGCGTTAATGTTTACTTATCTATATCTTGATTTATTAATGTGAACCTGTGTGTAGCCTTGATAGTGTGGGATGGCAGAAAACGATTAAAGTACCTGACCTCAATTTACTAGGACATAAGGCTTGATTTGGTTTTTATAACTTAAATATCCATAGACATGATTGAAATACCCATAGACATGGTTGATATTATCTTAATATGACCTTAATTTGCAGTAGAATTTACGGATTTCTAACTTATTGATATCATGTCAATAAACTAATTGGGGGTAGCTGGAATTATAGTGACTCCGTGTTTGAATGTTTAATAGATTTTGCACCTTTAGTGATTCTTATTTCCTCATGTAGTTGAAAACTTGAATGAGACTGGAACTTGAGTCTCTTTATTGAGAGAATAAGACCTAAAATCGTGGGGTGCCCCCTAGGCGATTGTTGTGACTTCAACGCTCTTATGAAGATTAAAGTTGTGCAAGGCTTTGGTATACTCAAAACTGTATTGTTCTTAGAGCTTCTTTGCCAAGTTGTTTGTAGTTAAATTTTCAGGCAATAGGAATTATTTGTTGTTTCCGTTGGCTGTGGTGTAAATCACCTTCTTCAATTAGCAATAGGAGATAGTATCTCCAGTTAATAATTGGAGGTGGCACTCTACGAGATACACAATCTCTTTCAAGAACTTAAAATCATAGGTAAGACAAACTATTGTGCTACTAGCATACTATTAGATGAAGACGGTGTTAAGAGGTTCTTTTCGGTAGTCTGATTAAAAAGATTGCAAAGGTTTTTGCATGTAAAATTGGGGCAAGATGGAGAAAAGATAGGAAGTGCTTTAGTTTCTGTATGTCTGCAGGTTCATGAGAGGGTTATTGAGCCAATGAAGTATTGTTCTGTGGAATGCATGATAGATAAAAAGATGACATCTCCCTTAGCAAGTGTTGATGTTTGGATAATGGAACATTATAATATTTAAACACGGGTTCAGGGATTCTAGATCCCAAATGTCATGATGAAATAACCTTTCGATGTGTTATTTAGTTGGTCCATAATCCATATATGCTGTCAATTCCTATACTACTCCTGGGGTCTTCTAGATAGTTTTGGTAATCATGGCATTTCTTTTGAATGTGCTGTTTTCTTCAGTTATAAATTTTAAGCTTCCCTTTTGGATGCTACTACCCTTAAGAGGTGCTTTTCCTTCCTTGTAAATGGGTGTCCTTGTATGTATGAAGTTTACATATCAGGTAAAGAAAATATTTGCAGGGAAGATTATTAAAAGCAGCAAGGTTTGTAGGGAATAAGAAAGCAATCATACTGTCAAAAATTTGAGGGCGAAACTGGACAATACAACAGAAATTATGTTTGGGTTGCGCAATTGAGTTTCATTGCATTTCCTGGATCCGATGTTACATGGACTGCGTAGGGGAGTGGGATATGATTATGTGTCTAAGTATAGTTGTGATTCCTATGCTTAAAGAAAATGCAGATGGTTGAGCTGTGAGAAATGCAGATTCGCCTACAGTTTGATTGAGGATATGACTTGGGGAAAAAGTTGGCTGACAGACCCATGTATTTGATCCCAAGCAATTGGGATTAAAGCTTGTTTCCTTGAGTTATACACGAGATGCAAGAACCCTATTTGTTGGTTCTTAATAATTGTTCCATAAAAAATTCAAGATAAAACAAAAATTCACGCTACATGGCCAAGGATGTAGGGAGGTTGTTACTCTCGTCTTGGTCGTTATGTTCACAAAGTGAAGTATGTGCCATTTTAGTTTTAGAATACCTGTTCCTTTTGCACTGATATTAATCCTTCGTTCTTCCAGACTTGCGTTTTCTGAGGACATTAGATTCCAGCATTAAGCACAAAACTGCACTTATTAAGAAACTTAAGCAGATTAATGAAGAACAGATAGAAAGTTTGATGGATGAGTTGCGAAGTGTCAACTTAGGCAAATTTGTCAGTGAAGCAGTGACTGCTATTTGTGATGCCAAGCTTAGATCTTCGGACCTACAAGCCGCAGTTCAGGTAGATTTTGATATTTGCTGATATATTTGAGGCTTGAGCACTACTTCATATGGTTTATTTTTTCTTGTTTATTCGTTATCTTTCCTTTTCCTTCGAGTCTTTCGGTTCTCGTTTAACTAATTTATCGATAGGTTATCCTGTTAGTTACTTCATGAAGAAATTATCTCAAGGCTTCTATGGCTAACTTCTGTTAGTAGAGCACACTGATGCACTAGCAATTTACGTTCTAAAATGCATGGTCCAATTAATGGCACCTCTCCTTTCATAAACAATGGATGGATTTAGCAATCTAAAACAATTGCCCGAAGTTTTCTAATACAATCACAAGTAATCAACTAAAAATTTGGAAGGTGGAGTTTTGGTATCACTGGTAAACAATTTACCGTTGTCCTCCTAGATTAATTTGATTTCTCTCTCTCTCTCTCTCTCTCATTTTTGTATCGCTACAAAGAAGAAGGTTTTAATATTTAATCTAGACTATCCTACCCATATATCATCACCATTTAATGCATATTGTGTACGACATTATATTTTCATTCCTTTTACAAGAATGATCCGTACTTTAGCAGTTGTTAGTTCACTTTGATTCACTGCAGGAATTTGGTTTACCGTGTAAATTTGAAGAGAATGAAAGTTAGTTGATTTAGTAGTAGCCACACCCTAAAAATGTTGACTGATGGCATGACCTGATCCATTACTCTTGCTAATATTTTGTTTGTTGTGTATTGTCTTTTACCTGTTAGATATTTTGGACCGTCATGTATGGTACATGTTTGTGCGGGGAAACTAACTCAACCGTTTTTAAATTATTGATTGCATTAACATAATGCTTTTATCTTTACTGTGCCTGTTTTTGTATTTCCTCTTATGCTTTTAGTTCTTTCATTATCATTGGTTTTCCCTTTTGGTTTCCATGGTAGGTTTGTTCTTCGCTTCACCAAAGGTACACAGACTTTTCGGCAATTCTGACTCAGGGCCTCTTGAAAGTTTTCCTTCCTGGAAAAACTGGGGATGAGTTGGAGGCAGACAGAAATTTAACCGCCATGAAGAAGCGCATCACTTTAAAACTCCTTTTGGAACTTTACTTTGTTGGTGTTGTGGAAGATGGTGATGTTTTCATAAGTATCATTGAGGATCTTACTAGTGTAGAGAACTTAAAGGACCGAGACGCAACTCAGACGAACCTGTCTCTTCTTGCCAGTTTTGCGCGACAAGGGCAAACTTTCCTTGGACTTCCACTTTCTGGGCATGAAATTCTTGACGAGGTGAAACCTTTTTTCTTTTGATTTAATGTTCCCTTTTTCAATCTTCCTATGCTTAAGTGCTTCTCCCTTCCATATTGTTGAACAAACATGGAGAGTCTTTGTGGTTTATCCATTTGAGATTTATCATCTGTTCTTCGTGGATTGAGTTTTTTCAGTTGCTTTGTATTTCAGATCCTGTTAGATTTTTTGGGGAAACATTTAGTATTCATGCTTCTCAGTTTCTACCGCTCTCAGATTATTGATGACACTTAATGATTTCCAGTTTGGGTTAGATTCTTTTTTTTGGTACATCGGAATTTCTAGTTTGGGTTAGCTTAACCGTACATGTTGATGACTAGGAACTTGACACCACATCTTGTGTGTAGGCATTGGACATACATTCTTGGGCCAGTTTTCTAGTAGCTTTTAAGTGTAGGGGACAATTGGTGCTCTGAGTCGGTATCGGAGCAGAATACCTAGGGATGGCTCGGGTACATGAGAGGGAGGTTGTACAGGGAAGTGTACTACAATGTCAGGTTATGAAAGTAATGGGCAGTTTTGCCTTTAAGTTCTTATCAAGACAAACCAAGACTGTAGCAAAGGGTTGCATAAACCTCGGATACACGCTATCCCCGGAACTGCATTCATGGGAATGATGTTTGTGTGTCCATTCGCCCGCGTCAGCACCTTGGTAATGGGCCACCCCGCAAGTTCTTAACCATGCACATAACACCCAGCTTTAAAGCTGATATTCCTCTTTGTTTTATTTCTGGTACGTTGGCATTTTTTCCCCTAGTACGAAGCATAACATTCGAGGCTTTGTGAAAGACTTAGACAACGGCATAGTTTATGCAAAACTCGGGTCATTGTACCTGTTATTGTTTAGGCTGTATTCTATGCTTTCTGACATACTATTGCAGTTTTATAAGGGCCTAAACATCTCAGCGGATCAGAAGGAATTTTTCACGAAGGCGTTGCATTCATATTATAATGCCGCAACAGACCTACTTCAGTTAGAACATACTGTAAGACTTTTGACCCCTTTGTGCATGTTGATGTATTTCGGTAGACCTTCGTTCCATTGATTCAATGTCCTTTGCATCACTGGGATTTCATACTAGTTTGGGTGGAGAACTCAATCTTTTTCTGTGTATACTTTTGTTTCCTTTTACATGTTAGTAGGCTTGTAGCTGATGGAATTGTTTTTGTTCCCCCAACTGAATTCAAGTCACTTTGCCAAATGGAGCTTGAAAATGTGGAGATCGTGAGTGATGAAAACGCCTCTTTGTATGAAAAGCTGCGGAAATCCTATGACCATCTGTACCGTGGTGTTTCAGCGTAAGTTGAGTTTTCTTTCTTTTGATTAAGCCACATCTACTCTGGTTGCCATGTTTTTTTGGTACGATATTCTGCATTTCTTATATTAATTTCATCCCCTTTTGGCCTTAGGGTTTGACATTTGAGACCGTCCTTGTTAAGTTAGGTGTATCTCCTTGTTGGTATCGATATATGATGACATTCCTATATGTGATTTTCCAGTGCTCAGATGGAGACCGTAGTTACAGTGTGCTTTTTATCTTGTCTGAGTAGTGATAATTTTAGAACCGTAAAAGCATTACATGGGTTCACTTTTTGGGAAACAAATCATTTTTGCCCTTTATAATTAGATAGATTAACATCCAGTAGGTTTATGTGGTTTCAGGTTGTTTGCAGGCACTTCTCTGCAGGTCTACCTTTCTGTTCTCTCCGTAATTCCATTTTCATTGATTCCACTGATAATTCTATGTTATGTGCGATATAGTTTAGCTGAAGCTCTTGACATCGAACCTCCAGTGATGCTGGAGAATGGTCACATAACAAGGGTGACAACTGGGGACAGTGCTGGAATAGATTCTTCTATTCTTGAAGCACTATGGGATGATGAAGATACTAGAGGTTTCTACGAATGCTTACCAGATCTCAGGTTTATTTTTGTTGCATTATTAACGTCCATGGTGATTCCATGTTAAGCCATTATAAATTTCTTTGCGTTGGATAGTGTTGTAGATGCTGGTTCCTTGAAGTGTAGTTTACCGACACAAAGGTCATTAAGATACTGTGTTCCCCACAGAGTATTCCTCCCAGCAGTATTATTTGGTGAAGCAGGACCCGAGGTGCATGAGCAATCTCTGATGACTCAAGAGCAACCAAGTGTAAGGAACCTGTCTTGCTTTCCCTATTAGGGTAACTCTTTCGTTCCCACAGACATTGCGAAAAAGTTGCTGCTTCTGTGTAGAAACAGTGCTAATAATTTGACTTTCTCGTATGGCGTGACACATTTTTATGCCACTTTATTTAGTATCTGCAAATTATTGTGTATCATCTAGGTTTTATTCCTAATTACTTCTGGGATGGCAACCCATGTTACTCTTTTTGGTTCATATCTTTGATTTTTACTTTTCATTGATAGGTGATATACTTTTTATTGTAGGTTGTGACTTGGGCCAAGGGTCAGCACCCCCGTCCAAGAGAGAGAAGAAAGAAGAGAGGTAAAAGTGCCACGAGAGAGAAGGGAAAAGCAAACCACAATTCCCTACCCCAGGTTCTAATGTTCATAACTAACCTCTCTAGCCTTGACCTTTGCTTTCTGCACAAAGTTCACAAAAGCCTCATCCAAACAATCTGTAATAAGAAACCAAAAATATTCACACGGATCCTAATTTTTTCCAAACACACTCACTTGGTCTTCCTCGATAAGAACTCTGGTCAGTTTCCCCCCTTCTGATCCTTCGCATCTGCTTGCAAACCTGACTCCACTTTGCCCCCACTCTGCAGAATTTAGGAGATCCAAAGAATCCTCCCCGGCCACTTATTAATCTACTAATCCACGTCTGCGTTCCCTCTCCCCCTTTCTGGTACTCCTGCGGCCCTGCCCCAATGCCCCTAGCGGCTTTGTGAGAGACGTCTCTCCTCCTCCCTAATGGATTATGATTTGCAGATCTCCTCCCCTCGTCAGCGCCGGAAAGCTATTTTGGAGAACCAACTAGTCTGCATACCCCGATCCACCAACACTCCTCTTTCATCCAAAAATGGGCTTCAGTCTCCACATTGCTTTGGAGGCCCTTCTGGGACTAGTATGAGCACTCCCGTGGTATCAACTTCATGTAGTAGGAGGTTCTTCGACAGTGGAGTGGATCCAGATTCTCCACTGCTTTTTAAATTTTATCCGTACCATCATTATAAAACCCCTCAGAGGAACCACCTTCCAAACCCTGGCCCTAGGGCAAGGCCCAAGAGGCCGCGGCCTTGGGCCTCCATTTTTTGGGTCCAAAATAGGGCCCCCAAGTCAGGATTAGTAATTAATATATATATATATATATATATATATATATAATTAATAGCCTAAAACTTGCCAATCCACTCCTGCGTACCAGTGGCAAGGCGCTTGTGCCCTTCGGGCAAGGTCTCAAGTCTGACCCTTGGGTGCTGCATCTTCCTTTTTAATTGGTAAATGGTTGAAAAAGATTCTTTATGGGAACTGGCGTCTTAAGATTTGAACCCAAACCCAAACTATTCTATCTTCCATTGGTACCACAAAGCCAGCATCACAATGCTTATAATTCTTCACAATATCACATCATTATAGCAACACTTCCTACGTAGAAATGCAAGAATACTTGTTATATAGTTTTTTTTTTTAAATTTTACCTTTATGTTTCATTTAAGTTATTTACAACTTCAAATTAGATAAAACTAACAAGAAAAATAATGCCATTTATATTATACATTCTAACAATTTGGTTCTAAATTTTTCCCAGAAAAACATGGGGCCATGTGTTCCGACTTTGCCTTGGGCCTCCAAATGCGTAGGGCCAGCCCTGTCCCACCCAGGCCTGTGGAATTATGATCCTATTTTAAATTTTTCCCATCAACAAAATTATGGGAAACCACCCAAAAGTTGTGGTTTTCTAAAAGACTGAAATGAGGCCAATAATGGAATTATAGAGTTCCATTGTTTGCAACAAGAGTGAGCAGAATATTGCGTAATACATAAAGAAACAACAGAATAGCAAATCAAAAGTTGTGTCAACACAGGTTTGAAATTTATTTTACGATACTTTGAGATTTTTTATTTAACAGTAACGTTTACATCTTGATTTTATTCTTGTTCAATTTACCAATTTCTAACCCTTTTTCCATAAATGTATGTGTTTGCTAATCTAATATTAGGTTAATGTTTCTAACCTTTCTTGTATTTTCAAATTCCTTGTCTTTTTTGGTTAAATTTTTCTTCAACTTCTCTGTTTCTATGCTTGCTGAAAGTACACATACTAGCGAAAATTTGATCCTGGCTCCTATGTGTCCCTCTATCCTCCTCGACCGGCTTCACCCCTGTTGTTTTCCACCAAGTGTTTGGATTATGTTCCCATGTCCAAAAGTTCCATGTACCCTGCTGTCTTTCCTACCTCACCAGCCTCACCACTTGCCGGTATATACCTCGCGGATGCCAGGTGCTGCCTCCTTCCTACCCTTTGGCGCTCAATCATCACCCCCTTCAGCCACAAAACCAGGCATGGACTTCAAGTGGGTCAACCATCTGATTAGATGTGGATCAGTACTCTGTCAATGACTTTATTTTCACCTCTTCAAAATTTTTGGTTACTTCGGAAGAGAGAAGATTTTCCTAGAACAAACCTCTGGAAAATTTCTTCTTTTTTTTCTGACAAAAACCTGAATCGCAGAATACAGATAGTCATTACTGTGATTGTCTTATAGTCAAGGCCTGACCTTCCAAGCCTCTGTTGACTGTTGAGATTACCTTTATTTAAGTTTAAGGTACATCATGGGGTTAAGTACGCTATTTGTAGCGGCCTTTGTTTTTTTTCACGCATTAAATGTCATGCTTCTACGAGAACACACAGTTAAAGCACTACAGGTGCGGTTGACCTTAACCTTCTATAGAACACATCTCTGGCACCATAAGCACGAGTCATAGTTTATGCTTTCCCTCAACCTCGATTGCTGAAAACATCGTTTATCGACTGCCTCAGCATGCTTGATCATTTTGTCCTCACTGCAACCTCTTATCCTTCATTTTGCTTCACCTCCTAAACTGTTTTTGCTCTAGAATATCAGTTTTTAGAATTGGCATTTCATGTTCATCTTGTTTATATCATCGCCTTTTTCCCATTCATCATAGCTTCTTTAGGTAACAGAGGCTATTACCAGGTTCACAGACAGTATTAACTCTGTTTTGTTCCTATATATTGATCAGTTTTTGCTATATTGGAGTCGACGTTCCCCAAGTGCAGCTGGAGTGTGTGGCTAGCTTCTTCTTTTTCACTTAAGTTGCATAAGATTCCACTTCTGAATTTATGTTTTGAATTATCTCTGTACGTATTGTTACACATATGCTGCTTCTGCAGTGCAGTGGTTGACCCCCTTTACTTCTTCAAATAACATGTACCCTTGACTTAATGTGTGGGAGTTGAGTTATTAAATTTTGAACTTCTCAACATATCATCTATTTTGGTATTTTAACTTGCATTTAATCCTTCAAACAAAGGGTTTGGCATCCGAATCAGACCAAGGTCAGATGGCTACCCCAGATTTTGCAGAGGATTCTGTTACTTCACAGGAAGGAGAATTTGAGAAAGATGAAAAAGATCAAGAGAAGACCAAAGATCCTGACAAAGAGAAAGGTAAAGTCAAAGATACTGGAAGAAGAGGAAAAGTAAAGCATAAAATTCAAGCTCTTGAAGGAACAAATTTGCATGGTCTTCTGCAGAGGCTTCCATGTTGTGTCAGCCGTGACCAGATTGATCAGTTAACTGTAATGACCTATGCTTGCTGATTCTTTTGCGTTTATCGTTGTTGTGGTGGTTCTATTTCTGTATCTTATGCACCTTGTGGTTGAGGATCTTGTTGCCACATTTTGTTATTTTTCCAGGTTGAATTTTGTTACATAAATTCGAAATCAAACCGGAAAAAGCTTGTGAGGGCATTGTTTAGCGTGCCCAGGACATGTCTGTTGCCATACTACTCACGAATGGTTGCAACACTGTCAACTTATATGAAGGATGTCTCTTCCATGCTCCTTCAGTCGTTAGAGGAAGCAT
This sequence comes from Rhododendron ferrugineum, assembly GCA_025642025.1. Lineage (NCBI taxonomy): Eukaryota > Viridiplantae > Streptophyta > Magnoliopsida > Ericales > Ericaceae > Rhododendron > Rhododendron ferrugineum. The sequence goes on along the minus strand of JAOTQK010000024.1, from coordinate 18,178,851 downwards.
TCAACTTACTGATTACTAAGAAGGTATGTTTTTAGTTCAATACACTTGCTTGTAAATACGATTGGATGCTTCCACTGGTTTCTTGCGTTTTATTCCTCATCAAGCCAACATTGCCTAGCACTTTTTGGGTGAAAATGCATTTTTCTTGTAGGATGATGTGAAAATTCAAACAAAGATCAGGAATATTCGGTTCATTGGAGAACTTTGCAAGTTCAGAATTGCTTCTGCTGGCTTTGTTTTTAATTGTTTAAAGGTATGAATGGGAAGTAGTCAATTGATAGATGGCTTGGCTGTGTAGTAATCTTCTCACAAATTCTGATCTTTTGGTTCTCCTTCTTTCGTATTTCCCATGATCTTGAAATTTTAGAATAAGTTCATCCAAACCCCAGATATTTGGATGCGCAATCAACCTTTGTTATATTTTTCCTTGCATGCTTGAGTAATACGAAGTAGACACTTTTTTACTGGTTATCTTTCAGTTTGTCCTCAATTTATTGCTCCAGTAATCATCATGCAAGTTTTACCGAGGTAGATCTTGCTGTGTATTGGCTTCTAGTTGGGAAATGAATTGAGAGATCATGCCATTAACGTGAGTTTGGAAAGCAATTATTGTTGCTAATGTTGCTTACGGGGGTCCCTCTTCTCTCTCTACCAGGCTTGTTTAGATGATTTTAGTCATCATAATATCGAAGTTGCTTGCAATCTTCTTGAGACGTGTGGCCGTTTTCTTTACCGGTCTCCAGAAACTACTGTACGGATGGCTAACATGTTGGAGATATTGATGCGCTTAAAAAACACCAAAAATTTGGATCCTCATCACATAACAATCGTAGAAAATGCTTATTACTCGTGCAAACCACCAAAGCAATCTACACGTGTCCCTAAAGTTCGTCCTCCATTACATCAGGTATCCATCATGCTATAGTTCAATATTTGCTGAATAATATGACAAGGTGCCACCTAACACTTATCTATTTTATATGATGGACTTGTTAGTACATCAGAAAACTACTTTTTTCGGATCTCGACAAGTCTTCCGCTGACCATGTGCTGCAACAACTTCATAGACTTCCGTGGAGTGAATGTGAGTCCTATCTTCTAAAATGCTTTATGAAGGTTCACAAGGGAAAGTATGGTCAAATTCACTTAATTGCTTCACTTACTGCTGGTTTGAGTCACTACCATGATGAATTTGCAGTTGCTGTTGTTGACGAGGTTGGTTCTTTTCTGTGAGGAGATGTTAGTGGTGATTATTTAATATATAAAGTTGGCATTTTGTGTGCAGCTCTGTGAGTGCATGCACACCTGCATTCACTTTTTTCTTTCCATTTTAACTTCTGTAAGGCTGTAACTGTCAATGGTTTTACTTCCAGGTCTTGGAAGAAATCAGGGTGGGGCTAGAATTGAATGGCATTGGGATGCAGCAACGACGCATTGCACACATGCGGTTCTTAGGGGAGCTATACAACTATGAACAATTAAATTCTTCTGACATTTTTGATACCCTCTATTTGATTCTCTTTTTTGGGCATGGGAAAGCAGAGGTATGGAGTTATTGGTTTATTTTTCTTTTGTTTTCTTGTGTTACAGTACTATTTATAGTGGTTTTTGGTGTGTGTACTATATGGCATAGTTGATGCATAATAATAATAACTAGGCAATCGGATCTCTCGAAGAAAAGGCAGTAAATTTTGTTAACTTCCTGTACCCACCTTAAAGGATTACATCCAACAATATAGGAAGGGCAGAATTGCATGCCTTGACTGGTTGCGAGTATCATAAATTATCATTGATAATGGGAAATCTATCTTGCTCTAGTGTCAAAAGCCTAAAGCATAAAATAAAGTGGCACAACGCAATTCTTCCTCTCAGGCACCATTAAGCAAACCCTCCTCATTTTAAGCCCATGTGTTTCAGAGAAAGGCATAGTTAAGAGCAGTCAAAAGCAGGGTTTAATGGTTATAAGATTTCCTTCTTGTCCATCAGAACAAATAGTTTACATCCAGGAGGTCACTGACATGTATAATAGTCTTCAAGGATGCCAATTGTCCCATTTGTCCCAGGTTTCCAAGGGAACAATCATCGACATTAGCAGACTGTTTCTCATGCTTGTTTCTAGAATATCACTTTACTTCTGATATACTTAGTTGCTGATGGTGATTGAGTCTTTCAAATGAAGGAGGCCCTCAAATTCGACTAGGACTTGATTACTAAACATCACTTGAACCTTGTTTCTCCATTTAAAGAGGTGCTGATTTACTTTACGCCTTACATAAAGGACCAGAGTGACACCAAGGTGTAAGCCTTTATCACTTCCATGATAATTCCATCGGGCACTATTTTTCTCATGGTTGTGGATACTTCTCCAGATAATATCGATGCATATGTTTAAGTTTGTATTCCAGTGACATGTTTCACTACATGATGACTTCTCCTGTTGCTGTTTGAGTATGGAGAGATCACTTTTACGAAGGGAGTGCTAGGAAGTAGGAATATCTTATGAACTTAAATTACTCAATTTCTTATGCGAAGAAATAAATACCATTTTCATAGCATGTTTCTGGGAGTTCAGACATCTTTCAGTTTCCGTATGAGTTTTGGTTGTCTCTGTTCATTAACTGGTTTGGTGTTTCCCAAGGCCTAAAGTTGTACACTATTTGGCTTTTCATGTTTTAAGCAAGATGTGTTGGACCCACTGGAAGATTGTTTCCGCATCAGGATGGTTATTACACTCCTCCATACGTGTGGGCACTGTTTTGATCGAGGCTCGTCAAAGCGAAAACTTGATGAATTCTTACTTCATTTCCAGAGTTACATTCTTCGCAAAGGTTCAATACCGCTGGATATTGAATTTGACTTACAGGTCAGTTGTAGATATATTTTTCTCCAACTTATATTTAATATAATGTTGTAGGCCTCGGAACTAGTTGCTTTAAAAAAAATGCTTTGATGACTGGAATCAATGGGCAAACTTTTTGAAAAGTTTAGAGAAAACCAGTTACAAAAGGTTGCGGAAATTGTACTAAGAAAATCAACTTTCCAGAAGCTGTTGGGTAGTTCATAAAATTTTTTGGGGACTTATTCACCTTTGAGTCAATTTTTTTTTTTTTTGCTCTTTTTTAGATGCTCTCAGTCTAAATCAACCTACAGAAGTAATTTTTTGACCATATGGCAGTTTCATCTCTCTGAACCTTTGATAATGTCCTGAACCCAAAAGTTCTATAATACCCTTAAAATCCTTAGCTGCGGAAGCCCAAATGTTAATGTGGATAACTTTCACTTTTTCCCTAAGATTTGTACCTCTTCCCACCTCCCTAAATAAATTCTTCTCAGTTTGATTGGAATTGTTTAATTGTTGTCAATGTTCGAATTCTTAACTACCATCTATTTAGGGGACTGAAATCGACATCTTGGCACCACTTACGCAATCAGAGGAGTTGGCAGCCCTCGCCCCCCTTTTTTGTTTGTAGTCATGTATCGTCTCCATACCCGTGTTTCTTTGTTGGTAATTTTGGGCCAGTAGGATGAAATATGCCTATGTGCAGCAAGGCCACCTCAAGGTCTCCATCTCTCCCGAGGACTTTTTTTTTAAACAACAGAAGGAGATGTCTTTCTCTGCTAATTGGAAGTTGACTTGATAGGTTTAGGTTACCCTGTGTTTTTTATCATAAATTTTTGGGGATTTGATGATCTTAGGACTAGAATGAGCTAACCAGGAAATGAAGTAATGTAGCTTGTAATAATTCAACTTCAGCTAAGGGGGCCAATTCCAAGTTCGAGGCATAAATTCCTAGGGCCCCTAGCTGTACTATGGCACAAGCCGTTAAACATCAGTTTGTGACTTTGTGTTACAATACAGGGTAATTTTCTATGTGCAGTAGCTTGAAGCCTCTCTGCTGCTACCTTCCTGGAGGTTTTATGCAGATGCTTAGTTCATCTGGTGTTTATGAACAGACCCCTTTTCTAAGTGATATGACCCTGCAAATTGAAGCATTTTGCAGGACTTGTTTGCGGATTTACGCCAAAACATGATGCGATATTCATCAATTGAAGAAGTCAATGATGCTTTAATTGAATTTGTGGAGCATGAGCAGATTGTATCCATTGATGAGGCCAACTGTGAGAAGCACTCAGACATGGGAAAACCTCCATTTGGGAATACTTCTTGCACCATCTCTGCGAATGGACATAACCTTCCTCTTGAGGAAAATGGAGTGGTGCATCGTGACATTTATTCAGGAAGTGGGACCATTGACCCAAATGGGCATGGCGTTGAAGAAGGTTTGCATGAAGAGAATCATGATGATGTGTGCAACGGTGGGGATGATTATGGTGATGGAGGTGCTCTTGCTATTGATGAAGATGAAGAAGTTCGAGTGAGGCAGAATAAGGTGATGGATGTGGATCCTGAGGAGGAAGCTGAGTTTGACAGAGAACTTAGGTCTCTGATGCAGGTATGGTGCAGGGACTTTGTTAATCATAAGACGGTTTTGATGGGTCAGTCCAAATTTGTTCTTTACTACTCCATTTGAAGGCGAATTCAAATTGGTTATATCTAGTGAAGCAAAGAGACAGATATCTGCTATCTCTATTAGCTTTATCTCAGTTGTTGTCAACCAACCTTTAGGCTTCATTCCAACATATATGGAATTCCACTGAAGGGATTTGTGGTTTGATTCAACATATATATAAAGAGATTTAGGCTGTGTAGCTATACGTGGCTTGTGAAACTAGAGCGGAAGATGGATTATAGGTAATCAAATCACTCTGATCTCATATTTATTTCACATCCAGGATGATAAATTTCCCAAACCAAATACGTGAAGAACATGTGAACCATCGAATCTTAATTTGAGCTAATAATGTCAAACTCCTTGGTTTGAAATACTCATTTATTCAGAGGGAGCCTTTCTCTTTTAGTTGGAACATAACGTGATCGCTATGTATTCCAATTTGGTGATTGTTGTTGGAGTTGCGTTACTTATGAAGCTACTATAACCAGATTGAGGGCTTTCTGTCAAAAGTTGATGCTCATTTTTGGAGTGTGAATGCAGGAGAGCTTGGATTCACGGAAGCTAGAACCGCGCTCCCGGCTTTCACTGAACATGGCAATACCTATGAACGTGTCTGAGGGGCCCACAGAAGACCTTCATGGAAGAAAAGGGTTAGAAAGCGGTGATGAGACATTAGATGAGGAAGCAGGAGGAAGAACAAAAGGCAGGAAGGAGGTTAGTGTCAGAGTTCTTGTCAAGCGTGGGAACAAGCAACGATCGAAACAGCTATACCTTCCGCTTGATTGCTCCCTTGTGCGGAGCGCAAAAGAAAGAGAAGCAGCTGAGGTTGAAGAGAGACAAGACATCAAGAGGCTAGTCTTGGAATATAACGAGAGGGAAGAGGAGAGTTGTGGTTTTGAAACCCAACCAACGAGCTGGATGCAAAGTGTGGATTCCAATGGGGACGTGAAGAGGATTCCTGGATCACGTCATCGCCATCAATATTTTGCAGGTGCTGGGTTCTATTATAGAAGAAGAAAGTGAGGTATTTTGAACATACAAAGCTAGAGAGTAAGCGACTGCTTTGGCACCCTGAGCTCCTCTCGCACTAATAGGTTGATGTAAATACAACTACTTCTATTCAACAATCTGTTGGAGTATATATCCCCTCTTGCCAGGGTTGGATATCTCACCCACTACGAGAATGAAGTCTTCTTTCCATCTTTTTTCCTGGAAGCATCGTCAAAGGTCCGAACCCTAATTTCACGTGTTCCTCCATTTAGGTATGCATTTTTGTGGAGTCACTTGTGGGAGGGTTATTTCATATTGGGTGGTAATGAGTTTCAAGAATGTTTTGTGTGTGTTGGGTTGTGGGCTCTGGCTACCTGGAACTTTTTCAACTGCCAATGTATATATTATGTCAATATCTATGAGGAAAGGTCGGGTGTGAAATATTGTGATTTTTTTGGAGTCTCTTTTGAGACTCACTTTGCAATATGTGGTTTCTACAGGACGGAAATTTGTATCGCTCTTGCTGATTAATACACGATGCTGTCTTTCTTTTGGTGCCATTCTGGGACCGGACCATATACTCCCTCCGTCCCATAAAGTTTGGCACTTTCATTATTCCTGTCTTATGAAAAAATTAACTATATCTTTTAATCCGCAATATTTTTTATAAGCAATATGGATCTTGTTTTATAGATTTTAATTTGTTCTATTAAACAAAGTTAAAAAAATCACCTAAAACATTATAGATTGAAAGATATATGCAATTTAAAAATGGCACGCATTCCTGAAAATGCCAAACTTTATGGGACGGAGGGAGTATTTGTTTTCTGCAAAACCTTCAACAAGGATTATTGTTTACCCATAGCTGCGTAACATGGTACTCGTCTTGATGCATCATGCATCAAGTTGCCGTGTTAGAATA
>JAOTQK010000024.1:18124666-18137920 GCA_025642025.1 Rhododendron ferrugineum | reverse complement strand
TCACCGTCGCACCGACTCACCGACTCACCATTTGAGAGTAGAGAAAGAAAGGAGAGCAGCGAGACAAAGAGAGGTGTGACCAGTGAGTGAGAAAGTGAGAGAGTGAGAGAGGTGAATGAATCGGTGAGAGAGGTGATTCAGGTGAATGAATCGATATATAGTTCAAAATTCGAATGTTAGGCTCGTCAGAGGACTAGAGAGAGGACAGAGAGACGTTGAGAGAGAGAGTCTGAGAGTTTGAAAGAGATCAGATCATCGAAGAATGAGATGTCTGCTAGGGTAGCATCTCATGTGTGATCATGTGCATGCAAGACACCATAATCCATATGCACCAACTTATTGAAAATTCTCGTAGAGTCCTATAATGCATCACTCGAGGGCTGCCCGAACTATTTTTTGAAAATCGGAACCATCTATCTTTTATGTGGGAGGGATTCTATTATTCCTACCAAAAATGAAGTAAATTGGTTATCGTTATATACTTGATTGTTTATAATATTTATTTTTCTATTAATGAATCTATGTGTCGATGAAGGAGCTTTAAAAACCCGATAGACCCAAAAATTGGTGAGAGTCATTAAAACACAAAGAATAACAAAATGAACGGTATGGATCGTCATATTTGTTTTGTGATCGTGTGGCTAATGTACGTTATACTATAGCAGAATACTTTGGTTCATAACCAACCAAGTTCAATGTATAGATTTGAATGGAAGCTGCAGATTTTTTTTTCCCGAATGTTCGATCTAAACCGTTACGATTTAACGTCTTATCAAATTTATTATTCTCACCTGAATAGGTGATAATCGAATGTCGGAAACCACATCATCGGAACACATTTGGTGCTTCCAGAGGCATTAAAGTCCTATAATGCATTACTTGAGGGCCGCCCAAGCTATTTTTTAAAAATCGGAACCATCTAACTTTTATGTGGGGGGGATTAGATCATTCATGCCAATAATCAAGTACAATGCTTATTGCTACATACTTGGTCGGACGTAAACAAAATTCAATCAAACAATGAATTAGCATGCCGATGAAAGAGTTTTCAAAATCCGACGCACGAAAAAATAGGATCTCATGATTAAACACTAAGCATAACAAAATGAACGCATTGAATGGTATCGATCATCGTGATTGCGTTGCGATTGTGTGGCTACTGCTTGATGACCTCGTTTTTATATAATAGAGCTACATATTACATACTAATTTTTCAAATCTATAGCATAATTTAATTGGTGGCATAGTGGTTTGTTTGTGTATGAAAGAACCTAAGGACCTGGGTTCAAATCTTAGTCCAACCAATCCCTTTTTATTTATTTATTTTTCTTATTTCTACTATGTATTTTTTTTCATTTTTGTTTGACACTTTTTTTCTTATTTCTCGTTAAATTTGGGGTAAATAATATATGACTTTTGCACATTTCCTTTCGTATTAAATTACTCTTGCACCATAAATATTTTGATAAGTTTTTAAAATTTTACTTTTTATCTTGTAATGTTAAATTTACAAACCAAATATCCAAAGCCTATTTTACTAACAAAAACAAAATAAATATTATTTGCCGAATAAAAATTGATAATTTTTGAAAAGTAAAAAAATGATTTTTTTAAGAAATGATTTTTTAAAAAATTAAATATCTTAGTTGTTTACCTTTAAAAAAAGGTAAACAAATATTTCTTACAGAATAGAAATTAATTTTTTGTAAATTAAAAAAAAGCCATTTGGCTTATTTAATTTTTTTTCCGTGCCTCGTGTCGTGCCCTTTCGTGCCCATGTCGTGCCCGTGTCGTGCCTTGCTAGAACCGTGCCGTTCCTGTCCACTTTTCGTGCCCGTGCCCGTCTACGACCGTGTCGTGCTGTGCCGTGCCAGAACAACTTTTGTGCCGTGCCCGTGCTATGCTGCCCACTTACGTGCCCGTGCCGTGCCCTTGGCCCACTAAAACCGTGTCGTGTCGTGCAGTGCCAGGCAAAGACTGTGCCGTGCCGTGCCGTGCCGTGCTGTCTGTGCCGGCACGGCCCATTTGACACCTCTAATCTAGGCCCCTGTATCTATAGTAGTAAAAAAAAAATCTAAAATCTTCCCACCTACACCTGCAGGGAGTCTCTGAGGGGCTTGTTCGGCTAAAAAAGTCATTGGCTTTCCCGCCAAAATTGAGTCTCACAACCGTGGCTTATTGGCTTTCCCGTCAAAAAGTTAAAATTGGATTTTGATCAAAATTTTTTACTTTTTAGATTCCTCTCGTCATGAGGATGCAATAATCCCCAAAAAATGCGAATAAGCCAAGTAATACGAAAATTTTTTGAATAAGGACAAAAAATAAGCCAAGTAGCTTATTTGTCAGTCTAGTACTCTGTAGTAAATGAAGCCCAAGAAAGGGTCTCCAAATCTAAAATCTTCCCACCTACACCTGCAGCCTGCAGGGAGTCTCAATCTAGTACTCCGTAGTAAATGAAGCCCACCAAAGGGTCTTCAAAAAAAAGGCGCTGGAATAAACTTGAGATTAAGGCCCCGTTTTCAATAAAATTTAATGTATTTTATTATCTTGTTTTAACTAATAAAAAAGGTTAGTGATTTTGCCACACCTTTTTTTTGTTAACGCCACACCCTGCAAGTATATTTTTGGTACAAAAATACACTTGCAGGGTGTGGCGTTAACAAAAAAGGTGTGGTAAAATCATTTTTCATAAAAAAAATTTAACATTTTACCATCTCGTTTTCACTAACAAAAAAGTTGTCAACAAAAACTGTTTTTGTTATAGTAACTATATTCACAAACCAATCAACAACTTATTCAGGGGCCGTTCCATTTTTGTGGAAAAAGAACTTTTTGAAAAAGAAGGCAATTTTAAGCTCAAAAATCATGTGTTTATGCAAATAATTTTTTTACCAATATGGATCTTGGAATTAAAAAAATTAAAAAATTATTTTTCATTTTCATTATATTTGAGCTTGAAATTACCTTCTTTTTGAAAAAAAATGTTTTTGGAGAAAGTGGAACGGCTCCTCACTACGGGAAACACTTAACAACTTCTCAACCACAAATAAAAATCTACAAATTTTTCATTATGAAAAGATGCAAAATAATGATGAGTTCTAAATCTTCAAGTATAATGAATGATGGCTAAATTAATAAATGTCACCAAATGAATAATGTTCTCCAATCAATTCGCCACTGAACTTGCTTTGGACCTAAGAAATAAATTAAATCTATTTTTTTGACCGACAAAATAAATTAAATCTGAAAGAACAAAATACGAAAAGAGGAGAAATGCTCGAAGCTAAAGGTGTTCTGGCAAAATAAGTCACATGATTTTTTTTTTCACATTTGTTAGTTTCACATCGATTTTTTGTGGATTATTTACTTCGTCTCGACGAGAGGAATCAAAAAAGTTAAAAATTATGGTCCAAACTAAATTTTTTTGAACAAAGACAAAAATCCGTAAGAAAAAAAAAATTGGCTTTGTTCAAAAAAAAAAAGAAGAGTTTGGATCACAGTTTATTAAAAAAAATTGACTAAATACAAAAAAAAAAGAAAGAAAGAAAAGCCAAGTGGCTTATTTAATTCAATAATCAACAGTAATCTCAAGTAGAGACAAAAAATTCATGATCTCATATGAGGCCTTCCTCGGTATATGACTAGTGATCGGCCTCATCTTCACCACGCTATTCGACTCTAGCTATTTCTTGAATAAATTGTATAAGGCTACTAAGCAATTCCGTAACACTATGCATCTACTTATACCATGTATCATGTATTGGGCACCTCGGGCCGTTCACCCGCAAATATGACAGCCATTGGCACCTCGGGCCGAAGATGCCTCACGTTCACCAAGTACGGGCACCTCGGGTCCCCTGTGGCGTGATTCCTTCGTAAAAAAAAACAAAACAAAGGATTCAAGTCAAATTTTTACATCATATTTTTTCGCATAGATCAAAGTTGAAAAAAGTTCATAAAAGACGATAAAAAGACAGAAAAATAGACTTTTTCGACTTTTTGGATATTTTTCAAACTTTCTTTTAACTTTGGTATATTTTTCAAATTTTCCTGATTTTCCTCGTCGAGACGAAGGATATGACGTAAAAAAATTTGGCCCGAACCTTGTAAAAATTAGGAGAAAAAAAAAAAAGACTGCATCAAAAAAGCCATTTAAAAGTTAGGTTAAACTAGTTGCATGTTGACGGCTGAAAGTGCATTGATGAAGATAATGGGCACCAATGTGTCGATCCTCTCTTTTTCAGGCCTACTATATATTTATATGGCTTCCTCATGAATCTCACCAACTCTCTCTCTCTCTCTCTTTCAAAGTTCTTACTCGGAAGTTGGAAAAAGTACTAATCAAACAATGGCCCTGATTTCAAACCAAATAGCCTTCCAGTCTCACAAGATTCCGTCATTTCCTCTTCTCGTAACTCAACCCCGTAGTCTCAGAACTCACAGAGTTTGCATGGCGTCAACTTATGCTCCAAGGTAAGCTCTTTTGTTGTTAATTAGTACTAAATCTGAGATCGAATTGGTCAATCACGTTCTGAAATTTTCCATTTTTGGTCCTCACGACGTTAACATCTGCCCCCTTGTATTGTCACCTCTCGGCGATTTGGGCGTCAAAGTGGTTCTTAGACTTAGAGCATCCAATGGAATTCCAAAATGGCCCTAATTATTAAGTGAGGCTCCCAAGAAAATAGCGATCATTTTGTCATTTTTAGGGCTGCCCAGCTACCGGACGGTTTCGGGTGGTTTGGTTCCGTTTTGAAATCGAATCGCTCACCGCGGTTTGCCATTTTCTCCATCTACACGGGCTATCATTTTCTCTATCTGCACTCTGTGCGTGTTGTTCGATTCCGTTGCGGTTTGGGCGGTTCATATATTAGAAAACCGCTCAAACCGAACCAAATCCCGTATGTCAAAATTCATACATTAGAGCAACTTTACCAGCAAAGGTAAATAACCTTTAAAGCTATTTTTGCTAACCAAAGTGAGGAATTTCCTGCTGCAGCAGCATAGGTAAACTGTTAGGTATTCTTCATTTGTCTACGGTTGTTAGCTTCTTCTACCTAGCAACTATTCACAAGATACACATTATTTTAATATTTCATCTCTCTCTCTCTTCTGCCTTCTCTCACTCACTGTCCCCCTCTCTCTCTCTCTTCTATTAAAGAAAAAAGTATATTTTAATTAATGTTAGGTAAAATAGATAGTATTGGTGTAGTTGTGAAAAAAAAATTGATAGTTAAAATAGAATTATGAACTGTTCACAAGGTAGTATGACTACCCATCGGTAAACTTGCTCTTAGGATTCGTATTCATTCGTACCTGTTGGAAATCAACCCCCCAAGTGTGAAAGGGCCGGCCCAAGGTCAAAGATTTGGCTGAGATATTTTGGGCACCAGTGCAGCCCATGTGTAGCCTCCATTGAGGACTTTTTAGTTTTGTTAATTCTTTCTCCTCTTTTCTGTATATAGAAAAATAACGAAATTTTGAATGTACTCCTTTCGTCCATTTTTAAGTGTCTCGCTTTATAACTTCAACTTATTAAAAAGACAACATCATTATACATTTCACATCAACTTTTTCCTTCACTTTCCCTACTTACCCATCATCATTACATTTTTACTCACTAATTTTTCAAAATGGAATCTACTTTTAGGGACAAAATAGATAATGCACCAACTTTTACCTACTAACTTTACAAAATAGACACTTATTATGGGACAATCCGAAATAAAATACTAGACTATAAATAAGAGACGGGGAGAGTAATAAAAATAATGAGATAATTAAGAAGTGTGCGGAGACCCGGGCCCCGCTTGCACCCCTCTTTGGTCCGCCTCTTATATAATTCCATATATGGAGAGTAGAGGATGAATAGAGAGATGGAGAGGTAGGGAGATGGGGCAGCACCAAAAGGTTGGTGCTGTGGGATACACCGTGAGGGAAAAGAAAAAATACCAATGATCGGATAATTCATGAGATTTGGGGCTCATCGACACTGGGTGAGTGGAGAAGTGTGTATAACTTCAGGGCTCAGACAACGGTGTCGGGTCGGGTACGTATTTTTTGTATCTCACAATAATTGTAATCTCTCCCGTGGAATAGTCCGGTTTTGGGTCGAATCACGTAAAGCTCTCGTAGTCTCGTGTCACTCTTATTTTTTCTTTGTGATAATACCTTTTAGTATTAATTGGATCTCAGTGTGTGTGTTTTGTGGGTATCACCAAATTAAACTTCCACTAAATCTCAACAATACCATACCTCGTGTGGATTCGCAAACAATTCGGTTTTGGCGGTTCAGTCGACCCGTCGAGCACCCCTAAACTTGTAATGCTTCAATGTGCATGCTCTCTAAATTGATTTCTAAGGTAGGCTCCTAAGCTTGGCTTCCAAATGGTTTACTAAATCAAGCAACTTATATAAGAGTCAAAAGAGAGAAGAAGAAAAAAAAAAAAAGAGAGAAGAGGAGAGAGACAGAGAGGAGGACCGGTGGCTGCTCCAAGAATCTGTGGAGATTTCCTCATTAATTAGCAAAACTTAAATCCTAGTAGTTATTAGTACTAGCGCATGTCCGTGCCTTCAGGAACGGCTCTGAATTGATGGTCAAAAAATTATTCTTGAATATCCCTCTAACCTCTTTAACGCAAAAGCCAAAAAAACTCAACATAACATCCTCCTTTACTCATCAATTTATTCAAAAAAAACTCAAAATAGTTCAATTTTTTTTCCTAAAGAAACACGTAGAAGAATTATACGTATTCTTATAAAAAGGGTTGTTTTCTTTTCGCGTGTGAATCCAAAAATGATTGTTTCTTTTTTTACTGTAGAAAAATCAACCTAAAAAGAATCAACTTAAAATGAAATATTGAATTGAATGTAAGGAAATCAAGTTTAGAGAAATCAATTGAAAAATGAAGGAGTGTATATTTCTCTATCAGGGAAACGTGTAACTTTTTTTTTATATTAATGTAGGTGTATATAATAGAAAATATTCCTTCAATCCGACGGCTATAACCTTATCAGAAAGTGCGATCAAACGACTATAGATGCTACTTTGTTTGTATCCCTAGATATTTTTAAAAGAAAACAGCTACTTTTTATAATATAGATATTAATACAAGGGAACAAGACTAGTGAACATTTAAGTCGCTGGATCATTGAGTGATGTTCCCCACATATATATATATATATATATTAATGCTACTTACTATTTTAGATAGACAACGCTTGACTTAAGAGTGCAATTTTGTTCATTCACTTAAAAAGTAGTTGTACAGTACCCACCTTTTTGTTGATTCTTACTAATACATGGAACCTATTTGATATACTTAGGTTGCGTTCTTATAAATTTAACTTAAGCCTAAAAATTTTATCCTTATTTGAATTTTTTTTCGCATTTGTTAGTTTTGCCCCAAAATTTTGATGGTTATTGATTCCTCTCGATTGTGTACGTATATACACGAAAATAGGGTGTTTAGATCAAATACCCTACACACCTCGGATGCCGATGATTCCCACGAGGACCCCCTTGTTTTTTTTATTTATAGAATTTTTGGACGGCTCGGAACGGCCGTCCGGTGGCCAGAGACGGCCCGGCGCGGCCGTCGGTACGATTTCTCTATGCGGGCTGTCGGTACTCATAGCAGTACTCCATATATATAATATGTATGTATCTATATGTAAATTTATAGAACCTATGTACAGATGCCTACGAACACCGTATTAGTTGTCATCATTCTTGTTAATGTTGAAAGTTATAAGGCCGGCTCTGAGTTTTATTAGGGCTGCACGCGGTCCGGTTCGGTTTGGATTTCTAGGAATTCGAGAATCGAACAGCTAGTCACAATTTTTACAAAATGAAATCTGTGTCCGGACCAAAAGTCCTACGGTTCGGTTCCAATCTCATCCGTGACTCGCGGATTGGTTACGGTTTTGTACACGGATTTTAGCAAAAATAAAGTTCAAGCATATATTCCACACTAAAAGGGAAGAATGTTACATTCAGAATTAAATTTAATACCACCAGAAAGTACTTGTTACATAAACTACCAAAAGTCTACTTCAAAAATCAGATTCAAAAGAATCTAAACACTAGTAGGATTGTATCATTATACTGTAGTACATAACATAAAAAAAACTGAAAAAGAAACAAACTAGTGAAACTCAACTAGGGTTATCCGTTATTTATACAAAAAAACTACGATTTATTCCCTATATTTTATGTACATCTATACTATATCTCATTATTAAGATAAAATACTAAAATTGGTAGAAAAAAGTGTTAACATTACTAACAATTTATTTTATAAATACACATATAAATATTTATATAAAATAAATATCTCACGTCCGGTTCGGTTAATCCACGGTTTTGTAATGAAAATCTGTGGACCGAATTGCGAGTCACGGTTTTCTAATTTTTCAATTCGTGTCCGGACCATTAATCTACGAACAAAATCCAAAAGATGCGGATCGATTTGATCCGGACCAATTTCATGGTTCATTGGATTTTTTGAAAAGCCCTAAGTTTTATGGGGCTCAAAACGAACTATCAAGATTTGGATATTGTCTCATCTCGTCAAAATTAATTAACGGCTCCGATTATTAGCCACGCTAAAAGTTATCTCGATGTAGAACCCAAATTTAAGATAAAAACCTGGAGGTCCTAGCTAGCTAGGCTCGCTGCTCACCACATGCAAGACAAAAAAGGAGTTATACCAGCGGCAAGACACCAAAAGTTTTGCGATTGACGCTCACGTGATGATCGTGATCTATATCAGCGCTTGGATAAACAGTTGGGAGATGCAGATACCCATTGCTGCATCACTATACCAGCGCTTTTCGCAAGCGTTGGTATAACGAAAAGCGCTGGTATAATGTTATCTATACTAACGGTTCGTTTTGCAGCTTTGGCCGCCGGTGTAGACTTCTGTACGCCTTGCCAGACGCTTCTCCAGCAATGGCTAAATCGTCCACAAACGTAACTATAGACCGACCTTTAGTGACACCTGACACCAAATCAAAGAACACTAACTTAATTTGGTGTCAATAAATCTAACTAATTATGCATGGAAGCCAGTACTCATTTTTTCGGTCTGATAATTGTACGCTATCATTTAGTAACCATCTTGTCAATCATGGGTTTGTGTCTCGGATTGGACTTTACGTTCTTTCCTTGTCCTATTAATCTTTGTAACAATTTCAAAGATTAATAGAAATTTCTTTTTCGTCATTCAAAAAAAAATTGTTTAGCAACGGAGGGAGTATATATATACCAATGTACCAATCTAAACTCTACATTATCTTTGTTATTTCAGTAAAGTTGAGATCAATCTAGAGAAGCCTTTCACTCCTCGGCGAGATGCTCCACATGCACAAGTGACCCATTCCATGCCTCCAGAGAAAATGCAAATTTTCAAATCTTTAGACAAATGGGCAGAGGAAAACATCCTGATTTACTTAAAGCTCGTCGAGAAAAATTGGCAGCCAAGCGATTTTCTTCCCGACTCGAGCTCCGAAGGATTCGATGAGGAAGTGAAAGAGCTGAGGGAAAGAGCAAAGGGAATTCCTGACGACTATTTCGTGGTGTTGGTCGGGGACATGATCACCGAGGAAGCGCTTCCGACGTACCAAACGGTTCTCAATACTTTAGACGGGGTCCGAGATGAGACGGGCGCGAGCCCGACTTCGTGGGCAGTTTGGACGCGGGGGTGGACTGCTGAAGAAAATAGACATGGCGACCTTCTTAATAAGTATCTTTACCTTTCTGGACGTGTTGACATGAGGCAGACTGAGAAGACAATTCAGTACTTGATAGGATCGGGAATGGTAAATTCTGCAATCTCTTCAACTTAAATCCACTTTCATTTTCTTTTTCATTTTAGTTTAATATAGCTATACAGTTAAACCTTTTTTTCCCGGAAATTGATTTTGGCGCTCTACTTTTGTACGCATGTGCTCTACTTTGTATATGAAGTTACTAGTAACTTCTCGTTAAAAGTGGAGTGCTTGCGTACAAAAGTGGAGTGCTAAAATCAACATTTTTTTTCCCGAATACATATGATTTATTTGCAAGGTGGGAGGGAAGTGAAGTTAATGATCATCCACTTAATTTTTTTGAAATCTCCATTACAATCATAAGTTTGAAAGTTTTTTTTTTTTTTTTTTTTACTTTCCCAAAAAAAAAATTGTGGTAAGATTTTTTTCAACCCTACTGACAACAAATATTGACTGCCCATGAATGTACCAGGATCCGCAAACTGAAAACAACCCGTATCTTTGTTATATTTACACTTCCTTTCAAGAAAGAGCAACCTTTATCTCTCATGGGAACACTGCCAAGCTAGCCAAGCACCACGGAGACCTAAAACTGGCACAGATCTGCGGCACGATCGCGGCGGACGAGAAGCGCCACGAAACAGCCTACACCAAGATCGTCGAGAAGCTCTTCGAGATCGACCCGAACGACACCGTGTTGGCTCTCGCCGACATGATGAGGAAACGGATCACGATGCCGGCCCACTTCATGTATGACGGCCGGGACGAAAACCTGTTCGACCACTTCTCCGTCGTGGCGCAGAGGCTCGGTGTTTATACTACTAGGGACTACTGTGATATTTTGGAATACTTTGTGGGGCGATGGGATGTGGAGAAGTTGACAGGGCTTTCAAGTGAGGGACGTAGAGCGCAAGACTATGTGTGTGGGTTGCCTCATAGGATTAGGAAAATAGAGGAGAGAGTTGTGAGTAGGATTGGGAAGGCATCCCCTGTTCCTTTCAGTTGGGTCTTCGGTAGAGAAATATAAGCTTTGTAATCTCAATCACCCTACAGATACGCCTGTCGATCACTTTCAGGCACTCTTCCTCACAAGTAGTAGAGCCGACTGCCTGTGAGGAAGGAGTGTCTAGGAAGTGGCCGAGGGGCGTGTCCCCAACATTTCCGTTGTAATCTATCTAGTAGGTACGTACATGATATATATGTCCATCAATAAGTTTAGGAACACAACTCCCGGACCGGATGCAACTGTGTTTGGAGCCGTCTGATGTATATGAGTCCACGTGCATTGAACGGTTTTGGATGCAACTAGGTTTAAAGTTGTATTCCTAACATTTATAACTTTATCTAGCTAGGTAGCCAACTATGTGCTTATTCTGTACCCCTTTTTACCTCCTTTTAATATGTAAAATGATCAAGTCATGAATCTCTATTATTAATCCTGTTTTTATCGTTAAATTTTGAATAGAACTTAAAATAAGTTGTATATATGTTTGGGGGAAAGTTTACAATACACACCCTTTATAAGGGTATACCATATGCACTTATTTTATGGTTCAGTCATAACATTTTAGCGTGTTTCGTAACTTTTGTTCTAGAATTCATAATTTTTCAGCATTACGATTCGTAATATTTTCATTATGATTCATAACATTTTGGTGTATCTCGTAACCTTTATATGATTCGTAACTTTTTAGCAATACGATTCGTAACATTTTCTCTCAATAATTCATAACGTTTTGGGGGGTGCATATGATACACACTCAAATAAGGGATGTGTATTGTGGTCTTTCCCTATGTTTGGTGCCTTTTTTTATAAAGTTCGAACACAAATTGAAACTGTTTAGTTAAACGAGTTATTACAAAATAACTTTTTTGGGTAAATATTACAAAATAGTAACTTATTACTATCAAGTAATGTTTAAATTGCCAAGAGGCCTTTGACACTAGAGTTCATTAATTGCCAATGGTATCACCGTGTGTCACGAGATTGTGTAATAGCTAGCGCTCTTTGCATGAGGCGCAATGGTAATGTCGTTGTGAAGTCAAAGGCTGCTCAATATGGACACAGTTGTGTGTCAATTGACAAAATATTTAAGAGAAGTTGATTGACAAGTTTGTTAACAAAAATTTTCACAAACTGTGAAAATCCGCATCTAAAAATCCCAAATCATATTGGTAAAGTGAATAACCAATTAGAATTAGGCACACATCAAGTTCATGCAAACTCAACTAATTCGGTAAGTAGGCTAACTACGGAGTAGTTAATTAAGCTTAATTATTTGGCATATATTATATCATTACTTAATTAATTCCAGGTCAAGTATGATAAATCATGCTATTAAAGGATTCTGAAAATCTAACTGAACAGTAATTGTGCACAGATCACGGTGTGAGGCTCACTCCAGATTCCACACAAATAATCTGAGTCATTCATTAAATAAACATTTTTTTTCTGTAAGGGCCTGTGTGATAAAATAAGCTCAATCCGATACCTATTGGTGGTCGATCAAATTATTTAATTTATCAGGATCCTGAAATCTAAATGAAAAATTAAATGATTATATCAAGTATCTATATATATATATCGAATTAACCTAATTTTTCGCATGCAGAGCCTTTGAAAAAATATTTTACATTTAGGGGGTGTTTCCGGTAGTGAAAAATTTGTAGATTTTTATTTGTGGTTGAGAAGTTGTTAGGTGTTTCCGATAGTGAATAAGTTGTTAAAAAATGTCAAGTTATTTCCGATAATGAATAAGTTAATGGTTTGTGAGTAGAGTTACTGTAACAAAAACAGTTTTTATTGACCAATTTTTTATTAGTGAAAACGAAATGAAAAAATGCGTTAATTTTTTTTTTAGTTTTTGTCGGTGAAAACACCCCCTTAATAAACAGCTCAGATCGTACGAGGAATCCGAGGACCGTGCATGTTCTACATACACTATTATCCTCCCGCGTGCAGCTGCTGCCTTTAAATTTATTTACAGTACTGGTGCCAGTGGAGAAAGTCCTTGATTTTACTGTAAATAAGAGTGTAATAACTCCTCCCACCTACACCTGCAGGGGTATAATGGAGAAAGTACCCCACCTGATTTAAATCTAATACTCCGTACTACTCATGCAGGGTATAATGGAGAATAATTATTCTACCATCACATTCAACTACACACCCTCATTCATAATAGAAGTGAAGTCCGCACACACTATACACTCAATATTTGTGGGATCCATTCTTATTATGAGTGTGGTGTGTATTTAAGTGTGTAGTTGGATGTGGTGTTAGGCTCCGTTCCGAAAACCTTCTTAAAAAATAAGTACTTATTTCATCAACTTTTTATTCCACCTTCTTATTTTTTCCAAACAAAAAGTTTTTTTCACATTTTCAAACTCAAATATAATATAAATGAAATTTTTTTTTTTGCACCGTATTAAAGATCTCAATGAGATCTATCAAACAAGATCCATAGTGATAGGAAAATTATT
>JAOTQK010000024.1:18106431-18124566 GCA_025642025.1 Rhododendron ferrugineum | reverse complement strand
TCCCCGGCGCCCATTGGTACCTATATAAATTGTTCCCAATTCAAAAAAAGCCTTCTTATTTTTCCGGAAGAGGGCTTTTTATTGGACAAAAAATAAATTCTTATTTCGTTTCCGGAATGGAGCCTTAGAATTACTATTGAACGGAAAAAGTCCTTGATTTATATACTTTAAAGTATAGGGGTACTATACTATAAATCTCCCACCTAAAACCTGCAAGGGGTATAATGGAGAAAGCCCTTGATTTGGAGTACTACTCCTGCAGGGGAGTCGCTCTACAACTTAATGCATTGTTCACTTCACTGTTATATTCAAAAAATATTTCTCAACTTAATTATTACTTTTATTTTTCTTTTTAACTTTTCAATTATTACTCTTATTTCTCACTCTATCTCTCTCCATTTTTTACCTCTGTCTCCAATCATTACTCTTATTTCTCCCTCCACTCATTATCCAAAAACACTACTCAAATAAAAAACTAAACAAAGAAAATTTTTGAGTTTGATTTTTGAAATAATGAGTAGAGAGATAAATTAGGATAATAATTGCATATTATCTATCGTCTGCTCAGGTGGAAGTTAGCAAGACCCTTAATTTAAAATTAGAAGAAATGTGGATATTATTGTTGGGTACGGTAATGTTACCACGGGTTCTATTTTGATGATTCCATGCATCATTTCTTATGAATCTAATTCTTTGGATCATTTATGAAAAACGAAACCAAAATTGCAGGGTATTTCGGGTCAATTTGCGCGCACCTACAACTAATCCCTATCTATACCTTCTCTCATAGCTATTTCTGCACTTATACACCAAGTGAGGTTGCTCCAAAATTGCTGACAAGGAAAATCAAACTTGAAATCTTAAGAAGGACAAACTCCTAAGTCTCCAGCCCACCATACTGCCAAACCCCTTTTTGTGTGATCTGGGGATTGGATTGTAAAGGTGATGGTCCCCCAATACGTACCTTGTTTGGTTTGTCAATACGATGGGGGGATTGTTAGTCGGTTTAGTCCCATTGGATAGTTAAGCTCCATTTGTTTGGGCGTAAAATATTTTTCGGTAAAATTTTTTATCTATTTTCAGTGTTTGAAGGTGTAAAAAATGAGAAAAACATTTTACATGTACAATATTTTTCATGTTTTTTGATAGGCAAAAATAACATTTATTAGGGGAAAAGGGGGAGGAGAATCCAACAAAAAGTTAGACAAATACAGCCAAATGGGATAAGCCCAACCTCATAGGGCCAAAGTACAACAGAAGGCCTATAAGCCCAGATAAAACAATACAAGCACAACCCCAAATAGGTCAAAACACCCAAATCTAAACAATTAAATCCAAACTCAAGAAAACCCTAAACCTAACTCACTCATTTTTCATTATTTGGATGAAAATGACTTACCCTCAAATCTTCCGTAAGTTATTTTTCGAAATAAACCCGCTGCCTTCTACTGCAATTCTCACTGCTCAATTTATTTGATCGTCGGTCTTGACCCACGTTCAATTTTAATATTCTCAAATCTCTCCACTGCTTATGGCCCCTCTCTCTCTCTACACTATTTTGTCCCTTTTTTGAAAGTATTTTTCAAGTACCAACCAAACACCGGAAAATAAAAGTTTAAAGTTTGTTTTCTAAAAAAATATTTTACACGGAAAACATTTTACATTGTAAAACAATTTACATCAAAACAAACGGAGCCTTAATCCCCTAAAAGGGGTATTAGCAATACCATGAGGGATTGTTACTATGAATCTCATCCCATGGGATTGAGCAACGAAAGACAAAAATGCCCATATTTGTTTCAACTATTGACAGAAATGTGCCTAGATTATTGGTGTGTTCAGTGCCAAATTTTTTTCTAGATTATCAGTTTGTTGCCTCAACGAACATCAAGCACGTTTTCCGTGAGGCAAATGATTGTGTGAACGATTTGGCAAAAGATGCTCTCAGTAGTGGTGTCGACTTTATTAGCTTTAGTTCTATTCTAAATGTTATTGTATCTCAATTTCGGAATAACTTTGTAGGGGTCTCGTATCCCAGAACTCTACTTTAATTCATGTTAGCTTTCTTCTCACCAAATAAAAAATAAAAAAAAATTCCATAATTTAGTCATGTGCAAAACAAATATGAATAAAGGATTCATCTCATCATTAATAATCTCTCCTCATTACCAATCTCAATTTTAATCCCACTGCATGCATTACGAATCCCGCCCCCAAACGAAATCTGTTATCAAACACGCCCTATGAATACGGATAGGCCCATTTCGAGATCTCATACATACGATTTTAGTCGTTAGATAATTTTATGATAATTTTTCGTTTCGTCCTGTAAAAAATTAGCTCAATCAGATAATCTGAGCCATTTCGAGGTCTCGTTCATTTTCTGCTCAACCATGCAACATACTCTGTAGTGGGCCGAAATATCCGAAGGACAAAAGGGGTCAGAGGGATAACCTTTTGGGCCCATCATTCAGTTGTCTCAGTTCATTTACATGAAGGAGAACCTCTATGATGTGTCATCTTATCCTATCACCGAACGACAGACGGGTCGAGAAGGGATCGCCGAGTTTCAATCTACTTACCGAGCCATAATGCATGTGTTTCGCTCGGATAAACTCCCTATCCTTCGGTGCAAGTCTTTCCTCCCTTCTTGTATTCTTATGTTCGGATGGGGAATCACGTTCGGTAACGTTGTCGTTCGGGAAGCTTCCCTAAGGCGGTTGCAATGGAACGTTCCAGAACCTTCCGATGATAAGCATGCCTGTCTATCTGATAACCGATGGGACGTCTCTGCACGATGTGACGCCCCTAACATTGACAAACGCTGCTCTGCACTTCCCAAGGGCGGCGTTCATTAAATGCCCCTGACGCATGACGTCATCCGAGCGTAGCAACGCGCGTGCAGCGCACATCCGTCTTGCTCAACACTCCACATCATTGCCTATAAAAAGCAAAGTCCCTCCTCTAGGGCAAAGGTCGAAGAATTCTCCCCCCTAACAAATTCCTTACTAAACTTCTTATATTTCATCTTCTTCCATATTCTGACTAGATCGTCGGAGCTTCTACCCGGAGGAACACCCCCCACCGGTTTGCAGGTACAAGGTGATCCATTCCGTTTAACAGGTCAACATCAAGAAGGTTCAGAAGGTGCTAGGAGAAATCAGCCCCCCACATACTCGTAATTACTTTCCACCCAAAGATATATAAATGCCTAAATGCACACTAGTGGTTACATATTGCACGGCCGTAATTCTATCTGCTCTTTTTAAGAACCGCAAAACCGCTATATATTTGGCTTCCTAACAGCTGCAGTCTTGCATCTCTCTCTCTCTCTCTCTGAGTTCTTACTCCCTGGAAGTTGGGAAAGGCTAACATAGAGAGACACTTGAAAAATACTAAAAATAATGGCTCTGGTTTTAAACCAAATGGCATTTCCGCCTCTAACTCAACCCGGTAGTCTCAGAACTCGCAGAGTTTGCGGGGCGTCAACTGTTAACAATCCTCCAAGGTGAGTTCTTTTTAAATGTTTTGAGTAAATTTCACAATTTGCTCACTCAAGCTTTAACGATTTTCAACCTGGTCCCTATAAACTTCTATGAGTATATCGTCACCCCACTTCTATTTGAGTGTCAAATTAAGTTGTTCATAGACTAGTGAACATTTGGGTTAATTTCCATTGGACGAAATTATTTATTTGGTTTCCATTTTTGTTGATTTTACACCTTTTTTATTTTTCATTTTATCTTGATGGGAGGAATTCAAAAGGTAAAAAATCACGACGGAAAGCTATAAAATTGATGAGTACAGTAATATATGCGTGTGCCACTCTAAACTCCACATTTTATTTTGTTATAACATGCAGTAAGGTTGAGATCAATTTAGAGAAGCCTTTCAGTCCTCGGCGAGATGCTGCACATGCACAAGTGACCCATTCCATGCCTCCAGAGAAAATGCAAATTTTCAAATATCCTGATTTACTTAAAGCATGTCGAGAAAAATTGGCAACCAAGCGATTTTCTTCCCGACTCGAGCTCCAAAGGATTCGATGAGGAAGTGAAAGAGCTGAGGGAAAGAGCAAAGGGAATTCCCGACGACTATTTTGTGGTGTTGGTTGGGGACATGATCACAGAGGAAGCGCTTTCGACGTACCAAACGGGTCTCAATACTTTAGATGGGGTCCGAGATGAGACGGGAGCGAGCCTGACTTCTTGGGCTGCTTGGACGCGGGGGTGGACCGCGGAGGAAAATAGACATGGCGACCTTCTTAATAAGTATCTTTACCTTTCTGGACGTGTTCACATGAGGCAGATTGAGAAGACAATTCAGTACTAGATTGGTTCGGGAATGGTAAACTCTCCAAACTTCAACTTAAATCCACTTTCATTTTCATTTTAGGGTTAATATAGCTTTACAGTTTCAGAAATGATAATGGTACAAATTATAAATCTGTACCAGCACGTACAAACTCATTGTGGGCCTGTATTGCGTCCCAAACAAATGAACGGAGCCGTTCATTTTGTTTAAAATACTTTGTTTTTTGTTCTTACGAAAAAATAAGCTCAATCCGCTATCGATAAAGGTGTTTACAAAATAGTATTTAATTTTGCTTTAGAATTCATGCCTGAATTCTAAGACAAAGTTGGACATTTCGTAGATGCTCTAACCGTTACCGGATTGAGCTTAATTTTCATAAAAGACTGTAAACAAATTGTTTTAAACAAAATGAGCGGCTCCGATCATTTTTTGGGACCCAAAATAGACCCTCAAAGGGTTTGTACGCGCTGGTACTAGGGGTGTTACAAAACCCGGCGGACCGAAAAAAATGACTGATCAGTTCGATTTTCAGTCGGGGTGATGGCAGAATTTTTCCGGACTGCGGTTTTCTGGAATTTTTGCCAGACTGAACCGAACCGATCGATTATATATTTTACACACACACATATATATATATATACTTTAAATTAAATGGAAATTTTATATTTCGGGCGGACCGAAATCTCCAAAATTCCCGACCGAACTAATCCCACCTTGAACTGAACCGAACCAAGCTCAACTCAACTTTGGTTGGGATCGATTCTGGAAATATTTGGATTGAACCGAATCGGTTTTCCAAAATTTCACCCCGAACCGAACCAAAATCACCTCTAGCTACCAATACCACCACTGATACAGTTTAACCTTTTTTCCCAGTACATACTCCTACAATTTGTCGTGTACATGACTACAAAAAAATACTGACTTTGCCCATGAATGTATCAGGATCTTCAAACTGAAAACAACCCGTATCTTCTCTACATTTACACTTCCTTTCAAGAAAGAGCAACCTTTATCTCTCATGGGAACACTGCCAAGCTAGCCAAGCACCACGGGGACCTAAAACTGGCACAGATCTGTGGCACGATCGCGGCGGACGAGAAGCGCCACGAAACAGCCTACACCAAGATCATTGAGAAGCTCTTCGAGATCGACCCGAACGACACCATGTTGGCTCTCGCCGACATGATGAGGAAACGGATCACGATGCCGGCCCACTTCATGTACGACGGCCGGGACGAAAACCTGTTCGAGCACTTCTCTGTCGTGGCGCAGAGGCTCGGGGTTTACACTACCAGGGACTATTGTGATATTTTGGAATACTTTGTGGGGAGATGGGATGTGGAGAAGTTGACAGGGCTTTCAAGTGAGGGACGTAGAGCGCAAGACTATGTGTGTGGGTTGCCTCAGAGGATTAGGAAAATAGAGGAGAGATGTGCGAGTAGGATTGGGAAGGCATCCCCTGTTCCTTTCAGTTGGGTCTTCGGGAGAGAAATCTGAGCTTTGTAATCTACTAATATTCATCAATAAGTTTAGGAACACAACTCCCGGGCTGAACGCAACTGTGTTGGGAGCCATCTGATATATGTGAATCCACGTGCATCGAGCGGCTTTGGATGCAGTTGAGTTCAGAATTGTGTTTTAAAGTTGTATTCCTAACATTGCTATATCTCTTTTATCTAGGTAGCCAGCTATATATGCGTGTGCTTATTCTGTACCTTTTTTTTTTTTTTTACCTCCTTTTAATATGTAAAATGACAAAGTCACAATTTCTATATTGGACTTCAATAATCCAAAAATCCTGATCAAATTTTTTGCCAAAACACCCCTGAGTAGTTTTCGTCATAAAATGCACTTTTTACATCTTCAAATAACATAAAAAAAAAAAATTACAAATTGGAATTCAAAATGATCTTACTTTTCTTTTCTTTTTTTTGGTCAAATAAGCTAGAAAAGACTGACTAAGTGATTCTTCGTCTTCGATAGCAAGCATCACTCATCAAATTTTTAAGCAAACAAACTAGTTAAGTTATATCGGGATGGTTCAAGAGACACTCAAAAAAACAATGAGATACAATGAGATACACCTAAAGTAGAAGTATCCAAAATATAAAGGAAGGAAGGAAGATCGAAACGGAACAATGAGATACACCTAAAGTAAACGTGGTTCATGTATTTTTACTTTGGTTTCATATTGCATAACTTTCGCCCCACACATTGAGAGTTTATTAAATGCACCATATTTTGAGTGGTTTTTTTTGTTGAGTGCATGACACGGTGAGAATTAAAGTCGAGACTCAGTCCGGAGAGAGTACCTGGTTGTGGTTCACTTGTGGTCAAGGTCTTTGCTCACCCACGCTAAGTTTGGATGCTATGATTAATTTCTATGTTTTGATAGCATTTAGAATTACTGTTGCGTATGCTATATTCTTGGCATTGGTGTATCAATGAGTTGCATTGCAGTTTTTGGGTTCTATGTGAAAAGGATTCACGGTGTTTTGCGGGTGATCACTACTGAAAACTCTCACGAGACTTCACTCGTTCTACCGGGGCCACCCGGGGGTTTAAAAGATCTATCCCTTAGTCAGTTGTTTTATTTTATTTGTTTATCTTTTCTTTGCTAGAGACTAACAAAGTGTAAGTTGGGGATGTAATGAGTGCGTAAATATGCCTATTAACGCCCCTAACTTAGTCTTGTTATGTCTGTTTAGCATGCTACTTGGTGTTTGATATTTGTTAATTGCGTTTTAGGACTCTCAATACCGATGGATAATATTTGGAGTTAAATTAAATTTTAGTTGACGTCAAAGCGAAGCCCGTGAACAACTTAGTTCAAATGGTGGGTCCTATGACTCCTATTAGAGGTCAAGAAAAGAAGCACCAGTTTTGGCCACAACATATTTTTGTCCACGTACTAATTGGGTTGAAAATTTGGTCAAGGTATATATGTACTAGTAATTTACTTGGACCAGGAAGTTGGCGAGGATTTTGTTCTAGTGGGCCCAAGAATAGTAATTGGACCAAATGAAATTGGGCCCACTAATACTTGTTTCGGGAAACAAATTAAAAGAGGGAATTGGGAACCAACTACGGGGTAGGGCTGTAAATGAGCCGAGCTACTCGCGAGCTCGGCTTGGTTCGAAGGGTAAATGAGCGAGCTCGAGCTCAGTTTTGTGGCTCGTTATACAAACGAGCCGAGCTCGAGCCTAGTTAGGCTCGGCTCGACAGGCTTACGAGCTGGCTCAACTCGACTCGGCAACAGCTCGGCTCGAAATATATATATATATATATATACACACTTCTTAATTTTAGGGTTTCTATTTACCTATTTCTTTTCCTCGTTCTATCCGCCGTTTTAGAGAGAGAGAGAGAGAAAAGAAGGAGGAGGAGGAGGAGGACGCCATTCTTTGATTCACTTTATATCCCATCCTCTGCAACTCCTCATCTTCTCTGTCCGACTCGTACTCTCTCTCGCCGTCACCCCTTCGCCGTTAATCATCACCACTTCATCGTTCGTTGTCTCTCTCTCTCTCTCTCTCTCCTAATTTGAGTTCTCCCTCCGCCATTTCAAAAATTTTCAAAAAAGGAACCAAGCAAGGCATAAATAATAACCAAAATATACCAATATAGTACTTCTTCCGTTCTAAATTCTTGGTCCTCTTTCTTTTTTTGAAAATCTCAAAAGATTGGCTATATTTTTTAACTTATTAAGTTTTTTTATATCAAATATGAATCTTATTTGATATATCTCAATGACATGCATTCTCAAAAAGGACCAAAATTTTGAGACAGAGGGAGTAGTAAGATTTTAGGAAGGACAGGCCGTAAGTGGGGCTATTCTAGTAGAGCTCACATCATGGCATGGGCAGTAGACGTAATGCCTTGTTTGGATGGTGTTTTGAAAATTTTTGAGTTTGATTTTTGGGTAATGAATGGAGAGAGAAATTAAGGTAATAATTAGAGATAGAGTTAATAAGTGGAGAGAGATAAAGAGAGAAATGAGAATAATGATTGAAGAGAGGAGAGAGGAGAGAGGAGAGAGAAACAAGAGTAACAATTGAAAGTATAAGTAATTAGTGTTTTTTGAGTTGAATTTTTTTTCTTCAAAATACCATTTAAAGAAGGCATTAATTTGCTAATTTTGTTTTTATTTCTTATTTTGCGTAGGTTTTAGTATATTGTTGGACTGAAGTTTTCAGAACACGTTGCTAATAGCTATAGTTTGACTTTATTAAGAGGACTTTTATAAGCTAAATAATTATATAGAACTTTTCAATATACTTCTTCATTTTCATTCTTATTCCGAATGAAAAGAAGACTAATTTAACTCTGGAGGCACCAAAGTTCAAAGACATACATAAAAATACAAGGGAAGTGTTTTAGAAATTTCTTTAGTTAGAATGAGTTACGATGAAACGTGGCTGAACTACGCCCAAAAATTGTTACGTGAGTTAAGCATATTTTTCATCTAAAGTATTAGACGATAATTAAGGACTATAGTACATTGAAACATAACTGAAAGTTATTTTCTCTAAATGGCATTTTAGTTGATACTGTACTTGGATGTGATGAGAATGATCCGTCTAGAAATTAGTGCAAACATTGGTTTTAGTCCGTTTAGTTTAGGAAAACTCACCCTAATTCAAAGTGACAAGACCAAATTGATCTCTCACTAAAATTACATGGACCAATACGGTAATTTACTCCTCTGAATACGAACAAATTCTACTACTCCATTAGGAGAAATTTTTGGGTGCCGTGTGAGTACCACGTGGTGATACCCTTCGGCAATTTCAATTGTCTAAATATTTTTTGAACGGTCCAAATTTATTCCCTCTCTCTTCCCTCACCCGACCAGTCCCTCCCCTATTTTTCTCTTTCTAAAATTTGGACAATTCAAAACACGTTTGGACGGCTGAAATCGGCAACAGGATACCTCGTGTGTGGTAACGTCCAGCACCCAAAAACTTCTCCTCCGTTAGATACGGCATAGTACGAGTGTGACCTAATAAACGTGCGCTCCTGATATTGGATCAGTTTCAGAATCCTTTCAGAACTGACCGCACCTTATCACTTCTCCAACCCAATCAAAATCTGCCAAATCATTGAAAAGGCCACTAGGTTCGGCTCTCTTTTGATCGACTAACTAGTTCTGTTCGACACTCTCGCACTTAGATTCCATGCCTTTCACAAAATCTGAGCAATAAGGTACGCAATTCTCTCTCCTCTAAAGTACAATCTAGGGTTTTTGTCTTGCTCTATAATTCTCTCTCTCTCTCTCTCTCTCTCTCTCTCTCTATAGATATATGCACGTTTATATACGTCTCATTAATTAGGTTTCAAAATCATGTGTTGCTAGGGTTTAATCGATCCGCAAGGGTTTTGAGTTCAGATGAGTGGTTCGTGATTGAGTTGAGGTATAGTCTGATGCTTTGAATTATGGCTTCTGAATCTTGTGTGAGTCCTGTTGGTGGGTCTGTAGCTGTTGAAACCCTAGTCGAAGATTTCGCCTTTGAGGGTGGGATGGAGGGGGGATTGGGTGGGGAGGAGGTAATGGTGGAAGTAGTGGGTTCTGATGTGTTTGTTGATGGGGTTGGTGGTCACGGGGTTGCGGGGGACCGGAATGGGGAGGTGGGCGGCGGTGCGTTGGCGGAAGAGGGTTTGGGGAGGGAAATCGAATCTAGGGAAGGTGAGGGAGTTGGGGATTTGGGAGGTCAAGTCTTGGATTCTGATACGGAAACTAGGGCTGAAGGTCTTGAGGGAACTGTGGGGTCTCTGGGTGAACAAACCCATGTTGTTGCTGCTGAGGAAGTTTCCATGAGGGTAAGTGAGGAGGGGGGTTTGGAGAGAGGTGATCCATTGGTTGGTGGCGACGGTGATGCCACAGAAGCAAGTGCTTTGGATATTAAAGCTCAGAATTCTGAAATTGAGACAGGGCTGGGAGTTACTTTAGCGAATTCAGCCCAAGTAGTTGTTGCAGAGGAGGTTGGTGTTGGTGAGGAGATTTTGGAAAGAGAATCGGTTGACGAGGGTGTGGAGAGAAGTATGAATGCTGTTGAGGAAGGGGGTGGTGCACTGGATCAGGTTGAATTGGTGACAGAAAGAGGTGGTGCGTCGAATGATGGATTGTGGAATCCTGAAATTGAAGATGCAGTTGTATGTTCTTCGGTTGGTTTGGAATCTTCTAGTTTACAAACCCCAATTGTTGATGATGGAGTAGATGCGACGGTCGATATGGAGGCTCTGACCGATAAAGAAGGTGCTATTCTTGATAGTGCTGAACTTTTTTATCAACAAGTTGAAGGTGCTGTTGGTGGGAATGTTGGGGTGATGAACGAGGAAAAGATTTTGCATACAGAAGGCACTTTAGATAATCAGCAGATAAAAGCCGGTACAGTTGAGGAGAAAGATGACATGGATGGCAAAGTTTCTTTGTGTCCCGATATTGGAGCTCCAGAAAGTGGTGTTGTTGGTGAGATTGTTGTGGATGCTGGAGAAGTTGCTACATTATGTGCAGATTCAGGTTCGTGTATTGTGCAAGCCGAAGTTGCAGCAGAAGATTGTTCGGTAGCTGGTGAGAGCAAGATTTCAATCTCCAGCACTGTAATCCAAGCTGACGGTCAAGGTGAGCCTTTGACAGCTGAAAACGGGGTGCTCAGTGCTTCAGATGAAAACTTATATTATGCAGAGGATCAACAGTTGAAAGTTGAGAACGTGAGTGGGGGTTCGGAAAGGGAAATAGCTGTATGTACTGAATCCCACCCTTCTTATGAACAAACTAAAGTTGTCAGTGGCAATGAAGCTTCAGGGACGGAAAGCAGTGTCTCAAATTACGAAGTGAAAATTCCAGTAACTGATGATACGGTTGCGACTGTGGCTTGTTCAGATGATCATCAGACTATGGAGTATGAGAATGCATGTGGAATAGCTGAGTTCTCAAATGAGCAAGCTTTTGTTGCTGAAACAGAGGAAGTTGCCGTGATGGACTTTGAAGAGGTAGCAAATATTGAAGGTGAAGTTGCAATGGTTGAAGTTTTGGATGAGAATACATACACAGAGAAAGATGAAGAGTTGAACACTCTGACTGTAGGTGGAAGCATGGGAAAAGAAGGTCATGTACAAGGAAAAGCTGAGGCTGAGGCATCTGTTGAACAAAATGAAATTGATAAGAAAGAGGAATCATCAATTGTTGACTGTCAAGGGATTGTTCAGGTTCCAGCATCTTGTCCTTTGGTTGATAATATACTTCTTTCAGAGAAAGATGAAGATTTGAAGGTTGATACTTTGGGAAAGAACACAGTAGAAGATACTTCCGCAGGAGTTGATTCTCCTCAAATAGGGGATCATGGTACTTCTATTCCAACGTGTTATGGTAGTCTTGAAGATGAAATATCCTTGCAAGATGGAAAACAAGAGACAATACCCCACCTAGCTGATATATCTACTCTTGAGGAAGACGGGGATCAGAGCATGAATATGCTGATTGTTGATGAGAAACTGACTCAACTTATTGGAGATGATTCTCAAGCTGTGGAAGGCAATGTAGGATTTGGATTCTCGGAGTGTGTAGATGGGAGTGCAACTGGTGATCTTTATTTGGATGATTCCAGTACAAGGCAGGATGTGGAAGTTCAGGAACATTATACTGACGCTGCGCTGTTAAATCAAAATGAGGGGCTAGAAGTAGAAATGGGAGAAGACACACAAAATGTAGAAGATAAAAGCTCAAGACGATCAACTCTGAGGTCTAGAACCTCTGGAAAGGTGCATCAAGGCAATTATCTTCTGGTACCAGAAAATGAAGGTGAGTTTTCTCTCTCCGACTTAGTCTGGGGCAAAGTGAAGAGCCATCCGTGGTGGCCTGGACAGATATTTGATTCTGCAGATGCGTCAGAAGAGGCAATGAAATATCACAAAAAAGGCTGCTTTTTGGTAGCATATTTTGGGGACCGAACTTTTGCTTGGAACGAACCATCTCTGTTAAAGCCATTTTGGTCAAATTTCTCCCAGATAGAGAAGCAGAGCAATTCGGAAGCTTTCCAAAGTGCTGTCAGCTGTGCTTTGGATGAGGTTTCTAGACGGATTGAGTTGGGGCTGGCTTGTTCTTGCATGCAAAAAGATACCTACGACAATATTGAATATCAGGTTTTTGAGAACACCGGGGTCCGTCAAGAATCCAGTAGAAGGAATGGTGTGGACAAATCTACGGGGGTGAGTTCTTTTCAACCTGCTAAATTATTAGGGTATGTAAGAGCGTTAGCACGGTCCCCATTTGGAGAGGCTAATAGACTGGATCTTCTTGTTGCCAAAGCCCAATTGCTGGCTGTCAATCGGTTAAAGGGTTATTATTGGTTGCCCAGATTGCAGTTTTGTGGAGGTTTTTCGGAGAAAAATGCCAATAATCCAAAGTTGGGTGAGTCGATTGACCATTCGCTCAGTGATGATCAAATTCTCTCCTTTAAGGGGAGAATGAAAATCGGAAACAGCTCTTCTCATAAGCGTAAACACAATCTTAAGGATATTGAGTACCCTAGCAAGAAAGAGAAGAAATTGTCGGAATTAATTGGTGATATAGAAAATTCTTCAGATGGTGAAAATGAGTCAGATTTAAAAGCTTCAAGTAAGTTGGTTTCGTCATCCTCTGGCAAGAAAAGGAAGAGTGTTGATTTCCTTTCCGATGGCTCCGACATTCAAGATAGGCCTGCGAAAGTGTCTACTGCTGTGTCTTCAATTCCCAAGCCATCATTTAAGATTGGTGAATACATTCGCCGAGCAGCAAGCCAACTGACCGGCCCCCCCTCAATTGTGAAGTGTAACGGTGAAAAGGTTCAAAAGGTGGAAGACGGAAGCAGTGAGGTACCTGACAACTCCCAAAGTGGAAGGATAAATTTTACCACGGATTGCTCATCTTTGGATGAGATGCTATCACAACTTAACTTGAAAGCTAAGGATCCTATGAAAGGATACGGATTACCAACTACCATTATCAGCTTCTTCACCGGTTTTAGAAATTCCGTTAGTTTGGGTCGGTACTCTGGGAAGCAGAATTCATTTCTCGGAAGAGTAGGTGGAGGCAGGAAGAAAAAAACCCATGGTGTTGGGCATTCAGAAGAATTTGAGTTTGACGATGTGAATGACTCTTACTGGACAGATATGAGTATTCAAAACAATTCGGAAGAGCAACCCTCTGGCGACAATAAGAATAGAGAAGGCGAATATCAGCTTGTGGCCTTTGATCCAAATAAACCCCATAAATCGAGTCGTAGGGCTTACTCTAGAAAGAAGCGATTTTCTAATGCAAACTATGAGCCGGAAACAGAGGAGGCAAACGCGTATATTGATAAGGTGAAACAAGATATGTCCCCAGCAGAACTTTTACTGAACTTCTCTGAGGGAGATCCTGTTCCTTCTGTACTGAATTTAGGAAGAACATTTAGGCGGTTTGGGCCTTTAAAGGAATCTGAAACTGAAGTTGATGTGGAGACTGGCCGTGCCAGAGTGGTATTTAAGAGAGGTTCTGATGCACAAGTGGCTCTCAGTAGCGCTGGGACATTTAACATTTTTGGGCCAGTGACAGTTAATTACCAGCTCAACTATACACCGTCAAAGCTCAACTATACACCGTCAATCTCATTTGAAACCTTTCCCCTTGCAACAGCACAAGGCCTGGAGGATGCAACTTGATGTCTCTGTTTGAAGATCTATTCTGGTAATGTTTTTACTCCATTTGAATGGACGATTTATTCGGGCAGTTCTTTTTTTCAGTTCATACGGCTCTTGATAATACAGAAGTATAACATTTCATAGTGTACATGTGAGAAATGTGGAATCCATCGGAGAAACAAAATCAATTGTCTAATTTTAGTTAAGTTTTTTATCTCCTTTCTGAAGCATGTGTTTGAGATTAGATCATATTGTTATGCAAATATATCAGTTTGTGAGCAAAATGCTTGCTGAAAACACATTTTAGAATTGAATTGAATTGAATTAGTAGGAGATCCTAACTACACGGCTTAAATAACGGTACTGTGTATTAGGATATGAAATGGGCCTGTTAGAAAAAGTGAAAACCGGAAAGATTGTACCTCTGATGACATGCATAACAGATTACTTGAATGACTCATGAAAAAATCAGCAAAAAGAGAGACCGCAATAGATTTATCTAATTCAGTTAGAAAACACAGTTACATGATAGCATCCCTAGGAGATAAATGTATTGAGAGTTCTGCAGAATTCGGTTCAATTTACTTATATGTTGCCATGATTAGTAAGTACAATGATGAAGCATTGACTAGTGTATCGATTATTGGGGTAGAGGTTATGTATTGTATTCTTCATTCTTTGTTATCTATAAGACCTTATAGTAAATCATGTTGGTGGTTGGCTGATTAGAAAAACTAATGGTGGCTGGATTTCCTTCTCTATGTCACGCATTTAACAACGTTGATCACTTTATAGATTTTAACAAATGCTATCCACGTTCACTTATTTTACTAGAATGCCATTCAATCTAGACCATTAGATTGAGAAGAAAAAAACTGACCGTTAGATTTGAATTTTTGCCCATAATCAAAATGACATTGCTAACTTTAGCAATCCCCTTAAATGGATAATAAAAAACTGATGTGGCAACTTTTGTCTATCCAATTTTGGTTAGGCCACTACGGATGCTCTTAGTTTCTTCCCTTGTATGTTTCTGCTCGTTATACTATCTATCTGTGCTTCTTTCTTTCTTCTCAGTTTGGCTTGTTTTCTTCCCTTAGCTCTTTTCTATTATTTTCTTCTTCGCATAAAGGCTCGGCTTTCTCTTACCTTCGTTGGATTGCTTGGAAGTGATGAACATTTTCATATAGCTTATTGCACAATGCTTGGCAATGCAGAGGTTCGCCTTTTGCATAATTGGAGATCTTTCTTTTGTCATTACCCAACTCTTATAAATCCAACCTTTTAGATCATTTCATATTGTGAGCTGAATGATTAGTTAGTTTTATTATACCTTTAGGGCATGTTTGGTCTACTTAGTGGATCATCTCGCATACCTAGTGTGGAAGTATCTGAACTACGTTTACATGTCTAGTCTTACCGTTTGGTAGTTGTCTTTGTAGTAAACCTGGGTCTGCATTGAGGAGAATCATTTGTTTCCGTTGTTTTAGAAGTGGTTTGGTATATTTCCACATCCGGCTAGTTCGCTACGTTGCTGGTAGACACCTCATCTTTCTCAATGTATTTGTTTCCCCTTAAATCTGGTTGTGATGTTTATTTAAAGTCAGAGAATCCAATGTACCTAAATGACATTAGATCAACATCTTTGGAAACATGAAGAGATATTGGGAAATCAGTTAGCCTAAAAACACAAAGGGCATTTAAATATGGAACCCGTGCTGTAATACTTGTTGCACCTTTTTATGATGCAGTGGATGTTTCTGTTCAGTTCTTTTTTTCTCTATGTGAAATATTGTCTATCTGATTGATTGATTTTTCTTGTGGTCGATAGGAGCTGATAAGAGGATGAGCTATCGTGACACTCTTTTCCGCATGAATTGCTGAAGAAGATAACCAGACTCCATTATCTGGTTATATGTTTCTAAATTCCTTTCGTTCAGGGCTCCTACTCTTGTATGTTTAACTATGCATGCTGTCACTTTGCTCCCATGCTTTGCTTGGTGTGATGTTATCCTATTAATTGACCCATCTCTAGAGTTCCTATCCACGATGTATATCATATGAGTTGACCAATTACGGGAACCATGATTAGTGCTTTTGTTCTTTATACCTAGCAGTTGTCTGTGCCTGTCTGCCAGATGAATGATATTGCTGTGTTAGTTTCATGGCAGAAGATTCTGATTTATGCTGATGTGGATTAGAATGCAAAGCATTGGCCATTTTGTTTCATAGAGTTATGGCTCAGTATGTGGGCAAGGTTTGGTTCTTGGACAGGTAGTTGCCTGCTCTGAGTTTTGGCCATTGTTCATTGAGAATTCCATTTGATTGTTATATTCTTTTTATAGTGCTTGGAAAACAAAGCTAATGTTATTTTGATGTGGAAGTAAATGGCCGTTCGCATTTTGACTAGAGGAGAATAGTGGTTTGCAACATGATAAAATGTCTTTAAGATATGGTACTACTTCTGCGTTTGAACCTTGTAGAAGTGTATGAAGCCTTCTTTCAAGTCTGTTTTGCTCGATTAGGGCCTAGGGCTTATGGCACTAACTTCTAGAGCTTGTTTGTTTGATCAGAATATCTCCAAAAGGGGTTATATCCGATGTTTGGTTAGTGGTTCGGATGAAACATGGATCCTGCTTAAAATCTCACACAGATACGAGTGATTATTCCGTGCCTTTAGGACACGGTGTCCCACACCCCTCTTTTTTTTTTTACCCTTCGTCTTCGACCCCAAAAGAGACTTAGGCACCGTTTGACGATGCCTAGGAGCACTCCCCATATTTGGCATTTAGAAAGGATGTAAGCTTCAATTATCTTTTGATCTCATGTATGAGAACTGATGTGACTGCTTGTCTCGGGATCTCTGAACAGGAATTTCTTAAAATTTTAGATTATGGTTGTTCAAGTTTTATACTTGCTATTCAAGATAATCTCAACGAAAAAAGTCACTCTCAAGTCTCAAATGAGAATAAGCTGAGCTGGAACCAGCCTTGGTTTTTTTGTGGTGAATGAACTTAGGCCTCGTTCCGTTAAGGTAAGTGAGTACTTATTTTTTGAATTAAAAGTTGTGTATTGTGAGAGAATAATCTGTCTCAAAAATCGTGAAATAAATACTTAAAAAATAATAACCTTAGCGAAAAGGGACCTAATATCCCAATCAAGCTCTGAGCTAATCAAGTACTGTAGTATTTAAAGAATCGACGGCTGAAAGATATTACTACCACTTTGTTATCGATAAAGATACTAGCAATCACTTCAAACCTACTGCCAATTTATTTAATAGTCTATATTATTTTGACTTTAAAATTTAATGAGCTTTAAAGATATTATGACTACTACTATGTCATTTGAGGCCTGAGGCCTCATTTGGGATGCCAAAAGTAAATAAAGAAGTTGGGGTCCATTTGTGCTGTTATATCACTTTTGACTATTTTAGAGAAGCTAACAAATGAAGACAAGACTATTACTATATCTTTGAGGGGAAAAGTAGGCCAAGGCCCCAGAGCTAGTCCCTGTGAAGTCTTGTTGAGCTGAACAAGAGTTTTAAATTGGGTAAACTTAAATTAGTTTAACGACACTAATGATGATGTGTGTTGATTCCTCAAAAATGACACTAATGATAATGCTTAGAAATTGTTTGGGGGCTTTATTGTCACATAATGTACGGGTAGGTGCATATGGGAAAACGTGAAAACATCTTTTAAAAATCTTCCAATCAGTTAAATTCGTGAGTGCAAACATTGACCGGTAGGTGCATATGGGAAAACGTGAAAACATCTTTTAAAAATCTCCCAATTAGTTAAATTCGTGAGTGCAAACATTGAGAGTGCGAGCGCAGAGCGAAAACTGAGAGCGGGGTAAATGTCAAGCCCCATTCTCTCTAAACTTTTTGTCTCGTAAATTTTCTTAATATTTTTTTATTTTTTTTATTTAGCTTTTCGTGACAATTTTTGGTAATTAATCATTTGTTCAAACGAGAACAATCAGAAATGAACAAAAAACAAAAATTGAAGGATAACGGGGCTGCCACAGGGACTTACAGCAGGCAGCAACGGAACATAACCCCCACGTGTAGCATGCTCCACCACGTGGCATTACCACACAGCTTCGACTCTTTAGCCAGCGTTTATAGCTGACACCTCTCTCTCTCTCTCTCTC
>JAOTQK010000024.1:18083754-18098127 GCA_025642025.1 Rhododendron ferrugineum | reverse complement strand
GTTCGGCTAAATAAGCTAAGTGGCTTATTTTTTGTCCTTATTCAAATTTTTTTCGTATCACTTGGTTTATCATCATTTTTTGGAGGATTATTACATCCTCATGATAAGAGGAATCTAAAAAGTAAATTTTTTTTTATCGAAATCCAATTTTGACTTTTGGCAGGAAATCCAATAAGCCAATTTTGTTAGGCTCATTTTTTGCGGGAAAGCCAGTGGCTTATTTAGCCGAACGGATAAGGAACTCGGAGGGGGCATGGGTGCTTACGGGAATTAAAACTTGCCCATGCCCATGTGCATAGGATTATAAGAGAGGTACCAAATGCACTCTAATCTACTTTATACTAAGGTACTTTATACTAAGGAACTCAGAGGGGGCATGGGTTTTTACGAGAATTAAAACTTGCCCATGCCCATGTGTATAGGATTATAAGGAGGTACCAATTGCACTCCACTTGCTGATTTTTAGTAATTTGAGAGGGTTCAATTTTAGAGTATACAAAATATGAAACCCGAACCATATACATATAGTCACAAAAGTGCTCTCAAATATGCACACCCCTAAAAACTAGGTTTCGGTAAAAACCAAGCAGAACCGAACCGATTATACTACTGTTGGATACGTTACAGATTAGGCAAAAGAAAAACCGCCGGTCTTAGTTATGGTTGTAAATCTCAGTTCGATTTGGGTTTGGGAGAAAAATCGACTGGAAAATGACGGCCAAAGACATATTTTGATACTTAATATCCACCAAGGATATTTTCAGCATTAACAAATGTTCTTAATCTGTCCTTTGCGGGTATTAATTATCAAAACACGTCCTGGACCGTCATTTTCCCGAAATCGACCCGTTGCGATCCCTAATCGGAAAGAAAGGCTCAGTTGACGCTTTGTGGATAAAAAAGCCCAACTCTTTTTATGGAATTATTAGTATTTGTCCTTGCTGATTTAGCTACCAGCATACCGTAATCATGTTCGAATACAGTCTAAAGTAAGTTTGTTTTATCTAAGAAAACAAATTCTAATATTATTATTACACTAAAGCTCTGCTCAAACAAAACAAAACTAACATCAA
Organism: Rhododendron ferrugineum; assembly: GCA_025642025.1. Classification (NCBI taxonomy): domain Eukaryota; kingdom Viridiplantae; phylum Streptophyta; class Magnoliopsida; order Ericales; family Ericaceae; genus Rhododendron; species Rhododendron ferrugineum. Next base: position 18,097,054 of record JAOTQK010000024.1, on the reverse strand, counting down.
CGTAGAATAATGAACAATTAAGCTCGAACACAAGTTAAAATTCCTCTGGTCAATCCTACCAGATTCCACTCGACTCGTTTCGAAGAGGACGGGTTTTAAAGATCATTTTCATACTATCATTCTTCGGCTCCTCGTTCGGACATGTACCGAACAGGTTTTCCTATGAACTCCTAACCATATTCAAGCAAATAGACACATTACGAAGCCAAACTAAATCTCGTGTTCCAATCGATTGGACCAACTAAATAAGTTGTTTTTCATCAATCTGTTGTCAACGGCTATACGTCCAATCACGTTTACTACAAGAATGGTTCCAGAAGAGAAGATAACTGCACTTAAAATTGAAAGTTCATGCCGGAATAAAGAAATATGACAAGAAGCTGTACATGGCTATACAAAATGCAATACAATGCTTTGTCTGAAAAGGAAAGCGGAGAGACGTCGACAGATAAAATTAGAAGCAAATGAGCTACCAAAATTCGGAAAAAGTTCAAAATTTCTGGCAGCATTCTCATGCTATGATTCGAAAAAAAACAAAATCCGAGATAACCCTTATCATTTTACCCAAAAAGAGAACTTATGCAGAACTGGCTAACTTCTTTTCAGAGATCTGCTCTACATTTTGCTCCTTGTTCTTCTCCATGGCTTTCTTAGCAAGTTCATAACCGGCAAAATTCATGGCGCCCAACGGCGCGATCCAGAAAAACCTGGGCACAGCTCCTTTGAACAATCCCAGGGGACCCTCGCGACGGAGAATAGAAATGGCCACCAGTGACATTGACACTTGGCGTCCACCTGGAGCAGTCATCATTCTGGTCTTCAAAACGTCGAAGGGTGTTGTAATGACAGCAGTTAGTCCACCGGATAGAGCCCCAACAGAAATCGTCTCCCAGGGCTCCAGCTCCCGTCCCAAAAGGTGTTGGGCGGCCTAAAACAGCACAAAACAGGATATCAATGCTGCACATACCCTTCATTTAAACTTCATGCATGACGTCCTTTGGAAAATGGTTATGAATGAAGTCATGGGGCACACATACCAGACACAGGTGGTCCAATTACACTCTCTATACAAAGTAAGTGACAAAACCCAAAAGGCACACTATACTCTCAGTCTCAGCTGCTGACTACTTATCCCTAAAAGAGGGATTAACTTAGGCATTGGAGTGCCCACCAGCCCGAATTCTGACCAATAGGCGCTTTTACTTATCTTGCAGAGAGCTTGGGGAGGGTGGAGCTAGACACTATTCACCATCAAGGCAGAGACGAATAACCAATCACCCTACAAAGCCTCTGGTAAAACACAGAAAAGGTATAATTACTTTATTGAGGTATAATTAGGTTGAGTTTGTCAACGTACAATAGTACATAATTGGCCTCTAGATGATTTGACAACTAACCTATTGTAACACTTGAGAAACAAGCATTTGACACACAATTGTGATGCATGACTATGGAATGACTATTCCTTGCCTTTCCATCAGACATCAGCAGTGCTGCTTAGGTAACTGCCACTGCGGTCTACTACCTAGTGGGTCCTCCATTGTACAACAAAACTACTTGTTTGTGCCCAACCAATGATGATGGCAAAAATCGTCCTTGCAACAGTTGGACTAAACTATTTAGTTCCATGATAACCAACAACTTGGCTTTGAACCCACAGGCCACTTGCGCTGGCGTCGCCTCTGACCTATCGTATTTTTTGGTCATCCTAAATGTTGATTTGAGTGTGCATGTTAGTCAGTAACCACGAACACCACATAAGTAGATGTATATAAGATGCTAATAATCAAACGTAAAGGTTGGAAGTACTACAATGCTCTTATGTCGACTCCATACCTTTTTGGATTCAGCATAGAGCCCCATGCCTGCAACATAGAATGGAACCTCCCGAAAGAGAGTGGCACCAGTTCCCCTGAAAAAACCTTTAAGACCATCTTGTTTCCAAGTCTCAGCAATTGCCTGCCCCACATTGTCGAAAATGCCAGCCTGTAGCCTTTGTTTCAATACCTCACATGGGATCCGCACTGCTGTCCCCAGGAAAGTGCTACAAAATGATGATACGGATTGAACCTACGTAACAGGAAATAGAAAGTAATTCCTACACTGCTTCAAACCTATTATCAATGCTGAAAACTCATACATATCCCTGTTCAAAATTACATCTAGCAACCAATGTGAGGTACTATACTTCAAATTTGATTTGTGATGTGCCACACATGGAACCTTCCTGTGATAATCATAAACCAGGAATGCACAAGCAGCATGTGACAGTGCAAGTACCATTCCCAAAGTCTGTGTGAACAGCTAATAATAAAGGTGAAATGCAAATGGTTGGATTTACATCACTGATCTACTTTCTATGAAGAAAAGATTTTATGGAAATGAGGACACAACAACTACTCAAAAACATATGAGTTCCTTCACAAAATTATTGCTACTAACTGGAAAGAATAAAGGCATCCACATGAATTAGAAATATAGAAAAGCTTGTCATAAAGATGTGCTTTAGGATAAGTGGCTGCATGCAACCAGCATAATCAGGTGAGGAAAGATGTTGAGACAACACTGGCAAGCATACCTATGCTCTACCCGAGTGGCGGGTGCCTAATAGAGATGCAGTATCGAACATAGTCAAAGGAGACTGCAAGATTGACATGGAAAAGACTTGAGAAAAATACTAAGCTTATACCAAAAATAAACTCTAAACAAAATAGTACTCCCTCCATCCTATAATTTTAGTCCCTCAGGAAATCCAACTATTTAGGGTAACAACATCATTACACTTCAAAATAACAGGTTTTCAAAGTTGCCCTTTATTTTGAAAATAGGGAGTTATTATTCCACTTCAAAAGAGCAAGGACAAAAAAGGAAATGTATCCCATTTTCCTCTGACTCGTCAAGATGGACAAGTATTTTGGGACATCCAAAAATCCAAGACTACGATAGGGGGAAGCAATGGTTAAGAAACTAAAAACGGGGATAAAAGGACCAAATAGATGGCCAAGGTGCATCGGAGAAGGAACGTCAGATGCCCTCACGATATCCATTTAGAAGAACTTGGAGACAGAAAGGACATAGGTAAAGTAAGAATCTGGTGCTTCATCAGAAGCAATTTCTATGACACAAAGTGGTAGACACAGGTGCCCCAGTGGTGGCAGACGGGCTATGGCCCCCAAACTATTTGATCTCATTCTCCCCATGCATTTTTCGGTATTTAGAATAAATTTGTGTTTTGGCCCTTCAAAATATTTATCATTTTACTTTAGCCCCTTCCAAATAAGTTATAATACCATAGTCCCTCCAAATTCCAAACAATTTTGCATTCGCTCCACCTCTTTGGCAAATTCCTGCCTCAGTGACTAACGACACTGGCTACACAAGGAGATCACATATCCAGCCTCAACATTAGGAGCAACAGATAATGGCATATTGAAATTTCATTGCGTATTCAAAGAGTGATCACAACCGCAAGCAAAGAGAGAGAGAGAGAGAGAGCTCTACAATGAAAATAAAAATTGGCAAAAGAGAAAGAATGCAATCCATAAAAGAGCCACCAAAACAATACTACAATAGGAAGTACCTGTATGTCTGGAAGGTCTGGAGCAAAATTTAGTATCACAAGCTTACTTGCTTCATAAATTCCAGTTCGCAAGCCATGGCTGGCATGTCAGAAGAACATATTAGGCAGGTAAGAAAGATTAGTACTAAGCCAAACCAAATAAAGGGGGAAAATACTGACCTCGAAAACTGTCCAAGAATTGCTGGGATGGAACCTCTGTACAACCCCCGGGCTCCAATCTCTGGTAGCTTTGAAATAATCTCAGGAAAGCTAAGTGTTGATGCTTGTACTCGAGTCTAGGAACCATTAAAATTTTCTCAATGTCTGAGTGGAAGATCAGAGAAGAAACAATGCTATACAAGACCAACTTTGCAAAACATCTTTTCAACTTGTTTGAAGTTTTTAGTTATTTACATATGCTCTTCATGGTTTTAGTCTTTATCATTACCACTAGAGTCCTCTCCTACAACTAACTCAAATGTCATCAAGCTTACGTGGAATAGTTTGATTCCCCCAGTAAGCAGAGACTACAGAGGAATTGCTAGTGATCAGCACAATTTAATGTCTCTCATTTATTCAAAGTTTATTCACTACTACGCTTCTTCGGAAAAACATAAAATCTACACATATATCGGCGAATGTCTATTTCTCTTAATTGCAAAAGAGAAGAGAGAACGAGATGAAATCCTACGACAAATAAACCTGGCATAGAACTCTGGCAGGTCAACTTCATACAGCAGAAAGATCCTCCATCAATATTATGTACGTCTGCCAAGCTACAATTCTACGGAAACAATATTTTTTTCCCTCCATGAAAATGTGTTAATTTGATTTTAATGTCCTAATCAATACGTCATCTAACGAGACCTTTCTCCCTACCAAGGTTTCACGAGTACATTATGAATATTAGACGTGCACTAAGTCAAGGATTATTCAGAACGGCAATATCATCTGTGGCTTCCATCTGAAATTTTTTTGATTGCATCAGTGAAGCAAACGATTAAAATGATTAATAAGTCATGAAAGTGCATTGTCCCACATTCAAGACCAAGGGTTGTTTCCTCTTTGATGCTCTTCTATATACTTACAAACTCAAAATGATATCTATAACAACAATAATCATTTTTAAGATACCAATTGTCCCAAAAGCTTAAGCTGTAAGAAAATGGGCCCAACAACATATATAATGCTATTTAATACCCTTACTCACCAGCAACTCTATCTTACATGTGAAGATGCAAACATCCATACAATATTGCAAAAGAATGCAAAGGAGAATCATAATGCAAAACGGGGATCAAATGAAACGGAGAGACTTAAACTCAAGACCTCTCGCAACCTAAGCTCTGATACCATGTTAAGAAAGCTATTGTCCCAAAAGCTTACGCTGTTAGGAGATGGACCCAATAATGCATATCATGCTATAGTAAAAATCTATCAATAATAAGAGTAACAACAACATGCATTCTCACATCGATTATAGATTGACCATTGGGGCTAGCATCACGCATTTCCCTTTTAAGGACATATCAATGGACTATGCGACTCAAGATATGAGTAGGAGACATGAGGACATGATTACACAAGTATAGGGATGGAAAATTCACCCTTGAGTGGTGCTGGTGGAGGGAGAGAGAAAAGAAAAGTATTAAGTTCAGTATACCTTTACTGTATCAACAGGGTGCATCAACGAACAAGACAGCGCACATGACAGGCCCCCGGCTAATGCAGCTTTAAGAACACTGCTAGCAGGCAATTCCACAGGTGGTGCAACAGCAACAACAGTAGCAGCTTCAAACCAGATACTCCTGCAAGTTTTATTAAATTAGATTACTCAGCTAGGAGTATCCCTGCGTACAAACCCTTCTTGCGGTCAAGTATATTCCGAAATGCAAACCCATAAATAAATCATGGAGAAGGATATTACCTAATACACAGAAGACAGAAATAATTTGCCTAACACATAGGGAAGTAAACACGGAAATACAGATGCACACCATCAAGTTAGGAACCCAACGGGATACAAATTGACACCACCCGAGTATTTAACAAGGGATACAGGGCTGGATATACTCGCCACTCTAAGGAATCCACCTAAGAGATAAGAGTAAACAAGAAGATAAACTTCTCACAAGCCAAAGGCTATTTTAATTCAAAACACACTCCCTAATGATTTCATTCATATCAACGGATTATATATCATTTGTTGGAACATCCCTCCAAACAAAGGAAACATAAACTTAGATTTTCTAGACTAGAACTTAATGAAAATAAAGAGAGTTGCCTACTAAAAACTAGGAAGACTTCTTAAGAACTTAAAAGACACCTAGAAACTTAAATAGACTCTTCGATTAACTCAAAGACTTCTTGAATGACTTCAAGGACTTTGACCGGCATCATAGAAACATGGAGGTCTTTATTTTATTTTTTTACCTCCCGTTCAAAGTTATTTACGGGAACCCCCTCTCTCTCACACCACACAGAAACACATGCGCAAGCGCAAACGTACTCATTCAGACATGCTGGCAAGAGCAAAGAGATACTTCAACAAAGTATGGGCGGGAGAAGACTGGAAACAGACTAATCTTTGAAATATATGCACATGTGGCTGCTCTAAGAGAGTTCAAGCCGGAAGGCATTAGAGAGGGTATTAGGGTATTTAACATAGGTTTTACTATGTACATGAGTTATCATTTTGTTTCCTATACACCAACTCCAGAAAAAGTTTTGCATGTTTACTAGATTTCCTCAACATCTTCTATAAGCAAAATAATAAACGCCAAAGGGAATCAACCACTGATATTGAAGAATATTCAGCTCGGAATCTCTATAATGCACAACAATAGAATAGAATATACAAAATTATTGGATGTACAGCCGACTTCTCATTAACAATAGTTTTCCATTCATCCAAAATGTTGACGTGCATAAGTTGTCAAATAGTTCTCCCATAGACTTTAATACAAGAAAACTTTGAGTTTGATTTTTTATGGGTGCATACAAATTGTCTGAGATATTGACACCATAACGTTTTTTATATAAGCTCATAAAATGATAAGAAAGGAGCTTCTTCTTCTTTTTCCGTTGATATCAGAAACGTTATTGATATCCTATGCAAGAGAAGATGGAAAAGCTAGGAAAATTTTTGAAGGCATTCTAGTTCTACAGCTAATAAATAACAATAGCTTCCCCTTGGATGACTACATTACTCATCCATTAGGCATCAATGACGCTAATTCTAAGAAAGGCAGACGAATCAATTTAAAACAATAAAAATTAAAATCTTGAAGCAACCAGAAAAGGAGCATCGTATCTTTGAAAAACATGCACACCAAATTTCCAATCAATTTTCCATTCTTCTAAAAAAGTTGAACATGAGCCCCACCCAACAAATTTTTTGTAAATGTCATACTTCCACATGAAACGAAACAAGTCAATGCCAGGTTACTCTGAGGTTCATCTGAAATTCTGGAACATCCTATTTGAAAGAACAACAAATATGTCACCTGGGATCTTCTTGAAGTCGATCAGATGGAAGTAGAACCATGAAATTCCGGAAATGTCCATAAGAAATAGATTCTTCTGTGTCTGCATTCAGGAACCTCATCATGGCGACAGCATTATCCTCATTTGCTGGAAGTCCTGCATTTTCCAGTGACGCCAAGATTTCACTCTTTTGTAGAGTCCCAGACTTGCTCAAACAGAGAGAAGTATAAGCTCGTAGAATGGTTGCTTCCTTTTGTTCCATCAAGGCCAAGAATTGTTTCCACCCGAAAGATTTTGAAAATAAGTGACGTCTTGTACGGCTCATAAATTCACGTGCATATCTATGTGGCAGTTTTCTCTTTCTCATAGCAATTTCAAGATCTTCCAGCGTAACTTGACCATCGTCATCCCTGTCCAGCTCCTCAAAGAACCTCCTTCCTGTATAATTGCAAGATTTAGATAGGGCACCATAAACCTTCAAAAACTAGAACCAAACAAAAACATCACTACTCTATTTTTTCCCACTTCAGAGTACTAGCAAAGGACATGTTAAAGTGAAATAGATGTACCAACAAGGGAGTCTTTGTGAGAAGAAAGAACGAAATAGAGGCAAACTTTCCAATGTTTTTTTTTTTATCGGCGAAAACTTCCCAATGTTATCGATGCCTTCCAGCCTCCTCACCTTAATTTCTGATTTAGTTACTTCAAGAAAAAAGGGTGCACAGTTGCACTCTCATACGTGGATTTCTTAGGAACTTCTGTCATCAAATTTTGGTTGCAATCATGTCTAATTTAGTATTTTATTTGAGGTTCATTGGCTACAAGTTCTAGTTTGTGTGTACTTTCTTGCAAAAGAAATGTTTCTGTTCAAAAATGTGGACAAAAATTGCTGCCATGGAGTTTAGAGTGGTTCCATAAATATTATATTGGTCATCAACACGATCCCAAAATTGCAATAATTGTCATAGGAGCCAAAGGTCTAAAGATCTAGTTCTTTATTTTCTTTTGGTAACTGAGAGTTTCATTAAAGAGATATTATTCCTTCTTTGATAAATTAACAAACTGTATTGAAGAAAGTGCCAAGATGGCACCACCTTGTACAAAGAAAGGCAGAGGAATAAGAAGCAAACAAGGAGAAAAATTGCCCCATCCGAAAATCGAAACAAATAACTTGGACAACCCTCCAGCAAATCCCTACTCTGCATCACACCACTCGGTTGCCCACTAACTCTTGAAATCACAAATGCTTGAAAACCCCATAAATGACTATTCTGAGAGAAGCGGGACGGAGAGATATCATCTAAAGACATGACTGAAATCTCTGTTATCTCACAAAACCTCATAAATGACTATACTGAGAAAACTTAGCAGGATAAAAGCACCATAAAACTATTTGCATTGACAGCATGAAAAAATTCAGATTCCAGGATTTCATACGCCATCAGTACATGCTAAAGAGAAGTTACATTCAGCCACCATCTTATCTACAGTACAGTACACGACCACATGAGGTCACAACCACTCTAAATTTGTTGAAATGTCATTCCATTAACTTCCTGCTGGCTGTTAAAAGAGGGCCCTGACTTCCTGTAGATGTGACTTTGATGGCTTAAGTCCACGATAAGTAAGCCATAAGTTCTTCTTCCACTTTCCCGCTTCTCCTACTCTTTGGCTACCCAAAGACCTCGTTGATTTGGTAAATGGAGAGGAATATCCACTGGAACTTGTACGAACCCCACAACCCAAAACCCAAAACCCCAACCCAAGAAAAATTATGTCTTTTGATATTACCTGGAACTGGTTTTTCCAGAATTATTAGACAAAATTAAAAAACCTGGAACAGGAAGCCAGTTTGCAACAACAACGTGGCAACTATAGAATATTAGGCACAATAAAATATGTCGGGAATTCGCATTATACAAATGAATGGAAACACTTAGCTGGCACCAATAAATTTTGTCAAATTACATCACAAAATCTTGTCCTCACATTCAATTGTGGTAGGACTAATGCAGTATGTGATCATCTGTGAAGGTAACCACATAACAGAAGAAAATTGCACTTTAACTCTTAAAGCATATTACATAACAAAGGTTTCCTACTCAATGTGATCCGTTGCACCAATAAAATTTAAGGAAAAGCTATTTGAGAAACATACCTTCGGATTCTGTGTATCTGAAGAAATCCTGGACAGAGAACAGCTTCTTCTTGTCAGGATAATCTTTGGAATGTCGCCCTAAATATGGTACAAGCTCAATTAGCTCTGTCAATGACACAGTTGACAGAGTAGATCTTAATCGCTCAACATTTGACAAAGGAATACTAAGCAATCCATTGGCCAGCTTCTGTGCAGAACTAGCCCCACTTTCTGCCTTGTTGCTAGCAGCGGCACTATCATCACCCTCCTCATTAACAGAAGTCGCTTCCACGATACTAGATGGAACACCTCCCACCCTGGCAAACCCCAAATTTCTCAAAAACCAATCTACATCTGCCTTTTTACCTTCCAAAATACTCGTGACTGTCCTCAAATGATTGACTTGATTGGTAGGGTGAGGAGTGAGAGGTGAAACACTACTCTTGCATTCACTTTCTTGAAGGCCCAAATCGAACTTCTCAAGATTTTGAGTTAATTGATCGCATACGAAACCTATAAAGCATTCAATCGACAAAATATTTCCTTCTTTAAGTTTTAAATCCTCCTTCTGACAAGTAGCATCAAAATGACCCTTTGTTTCCTTTCGCTTCACGACATGCGAAACCCTCGGTTTGGACGCATGTGCATATGTATCCGCACAATTGTCCTCGCCAACCGTTTTTCCAACCGGCTTTTTACCAGCTTTAAAGGAAACCGGAAAAGCTTGAACAAAGCCATTAAGCAGCAACGACCACGTTACCGCAAACTGAAAGCATTTCGGGCAAGTCCCATCCACATCAACAACTTCCTCTTTCAACCCTTTGTCCGATGTGTCAATCTTATGTCCATGACCCCCACAATCTTGGGTAAAGATACCCAAGAACGCCTTAATGGGAACCTTTATCAACAAACCCTTCTTTCTCTCATCACCCACCACACATTGACAACTCTTTTTCTTCACAGACGAGACCCGAACCTTATTCCCATTACTAACCCCAACCCCAGTCAACTGTGCCGTAACCACTTCAAGGCTATTACTACCCCCACTCTTCGAACCCGGCCAACAACGCTCAATGTCTTTCGCCGCCTTCCTTATACCAGACTCAAGCGGCATAAACACGTCCTTAACTAGTTGAAACGGATTAAAAACGGACTCCACGAGTTCATTCCCAGACACCATCGCTAAATCCCCAACCTTATCCCTATATATATAACTTTTTTTCCCCTTTTGTTGTATATATCAGTTCTCAACAGACTATCAAACAACACATGCAAGTTCAAAACCAACACGAATTCATTGAAAACAAAGCTCCTTGATCAGCTAATTACAGTTTCTTCAACTAAACCTGAGAATTTCAGGCAGTAAGGTCGAGATCTGTTTGATGGAAAGAAAAGAAAAAAAAAAAACCCAATTCACAAACCCTAACTGTCGCCGTCCGTACAGTCAAAGCGACAGCAATCCAAGGCAAGGTGAATCTGCAAGCTTCTATACATATACATGTACTTACACATATCTATATGTATATATACACATAGTGGAGAAGAAAAAACTGTACAGTTTACTCGGAATTCGATTCGCAGATTAGAGAATACCTGCTGAATCTAGAGCGATGGCACATGAGGATTTTATTTTATTTTTTGGGGTTTTTTTTTGGCTGTGCTTGGAGAAATCTGAGGCTCTTCAGAGATGTGGCAAGTGAGGAAGGAGAAGAAGAAGAAGAAGAAGAAGAAGAAGAGGAAGAAGAAGAGCGCTTTTTGTTTGATAAATTAGAAAAAAAAAAAAATTCATTTTAGGTTTTAGGTAATCAGTTGTCTATAATCTATATCTATATATATAAAAATAAATAAATACTACTAGGTAGAGTGTGTATGTGGATAAGGAGTAATTTATTTATTTTTTTCAGAAAGGATAATGGTACAAATGAAAATGTGCACTCACTTATTTTTGGACCCGTTTTGGGGTAAAAAAAATAATTGGAACCATTCATTTTATTTAAATAATTTGTTTAATGTTCCTGTAAAAATTCAACTCTGTCGGATATCAATAAGGGTGTTGACGATACGTTCAACTTTGCTCCAGATTTTACATCTATATGTGTTAGCAGGTACAGATTTTACATATATAGGCCCCGTTCTGCTAAGGTTCTTATTTTTTAAGTATTTATTTTCAAGTTATTCTCTCGCAATACATCACATTTAATTCAAAAAATAAGTACTTATTTTTGTTAGCGAAATTGGGCCTAATAGGAGGGTTGTTATTCCTTTTAACTGAATAAGAAGAAGAAATTATTCAATGGTTTTAGGGCACCTTCACGCGGTGTCTCAAAGTTCTCACCATCGTGTAGGGTTTGAACCCTACAAAAACGTATGGAGTTGAAAGGTGTTATGGCATTACGTGTCAGTGCTCCAAGATCACCCAATTATTTTTCATGGATAAGAGGATTGCGTAAGAACCTAGTAAGATTTAACTTAATCTGATTATCATTTAGGACACGTCTTTTGGGGTAATTTAAGTGCATTTACTAATCTCAGGATCCAATATTTTTATCCAAATTCGGTTTGCAGCGCATCTTTCTACTAGTAATAATTGGATTTTGTTAATATGTGCCCCTGAGGAACACCCACTTATATAGGAGGAAGTTGTAAAAGTAATAAATAGTTTAGGCAATACTGGACCAATAGAAAAGCTTGTTACAAGTGAGACCAAATTACCCTTTTGTTTTTTTCCTAAGCTATCTTTTCAACTGTACATCTTCGTGGGGATGGCTTAATCCGTTAATCTACAAGCAAGAAGAAAAGGGGAAAAAAAAGGAGGGTTGAAGATGGGAAAACAAAATGTGTTGCCTGTTTTGGCTAAATAATTAAAAAGGTTAAATTATTTATTTTTCGCATTTTTCTTTACTCAAACTTTTTCTGCATTGGTTAGTTTTGCGTCAACTTTTTTGAACTATTAATTCGTCTCGATTATAAGAAGAATATAAAAAGAAAAGAATTATGATCAAAATCTTAAAAGAGATAATCCAAAACTAATAAATCCCCAAATTTGGATTAACGACGAAAAAGTAATCAAAATTTTGTATTTAGCCAAAACGGGCAGCATTGTAGGCACAGGTCTTATAATAACTAGTACACTATATTTTTGAATGAGTTGTTGATATTTTTATTTCTAAAATTTTATTCAAAAGTCCGAAGCTAGAAATTTTTTTGGCTTATTGTTCGGCTTAATTTTGTCTTTTTCGAACTCTTTTCATATGTAGTCTTTACTCTCTTTACTTTTGCATTTTCTCTCACCAAAACGAATTAGTGAAATAATCATATTGCTCCAATTTTTTTTCCTTTTTATTTGTCAAGTAATTTTGCTGAAATTATGTTTCAAGAACTCATGAAAAACGTTGAGGGAAAAAAAACTTCATGAAGACTAAGCAAACAATTAATTACTCGAAAGTTCCACGCTTATGTCTTGTTTCGTTCATCGTTGGCTACTTAATTAAACTTAAACATTTGTCTGTACACAAATCTTAAAGTTAGGGGCATTTTCATCTAAAAGTAAAAAGTATAATCTTTTCGAGAACCCAATTTATTGCTCTACCTTGACTGTTACATTCCCTATGGAAGTGGAGCAATATGAACGGAATTAATGTACTCTAATCATGTGCCTTAACTTATGCCTTGGGGGCATACATTAACAAAACCCTTAATAATTTTCACATTCCACATTTGTATTAATTTGTGCACAACAATTACCCAATATTGAGGAGATCGTATTTCCGGAAGTGTTTTTTTGTATCGTACTATAGAGAATCATAACTGAACCAATAACTTGAACGTGATGATCCCGGTTATACATTCTTTCTCGTGTAAACTAGGAAAATGTCCCGGGTCCACCCCGGGTCCCAAAAAAATACAGAAAAATGTCCATAAATTTTAAAATAATAAATCATGGAGCCCTGTAAAAAACCAGCTCCAACAAATATCGGTAAGTATTATTTCTTGATTCGTAGGGGACCTAGGGGCGAAATTGTGCAGTTGAGCAGCTTTTTCCCTACAAATCAAGAAATAATACTTACCGATATCCGTTGGAACTGATTTTTTACAGGGCCACATAAAATATTATTCTA
>JAOTQK010000024.1:18007875-18026901 GCA_025642025.1 Rhododendron ferrugineum | reverse complement strand
GATTTGGTAATCTACATGGAAACATTGAAATTTTGAAATCCTCCTACTAATTCTCACTTAATTGCAGGACTGATCGGTTCCCTTTAATTTAGGGATAAAGAAATCAATATATGTACATATATATATATATATATATATATATACACACGTTATATATCATACTAAAGGGTAGTAAGGGTATTTCACACATTAAAAGGATGAAAACATAACTGTTCAAAAAGTCCAGGATGAATACTTACATGGGCTAAGGTTTGAGGATCATTATTTAAGTCTCTCTATTTTCAACCAATTAAAGAACTGATCCAAATCTTTAGGCTCTGTTTGGAACGTATGAAAAGGAAAAGAAAGGAAAGGAAAATAAAAGAATTTTTCCTCCTATTGTTTGGTTAGAAGAGAAAAAGGGAAGAAAAAAAAAATTCAAGTGTAATGAATAGTATATTTTCCTTCCTATTTTCCTCTCATTTTCCTTCTCTTTTCTTTTCCTTTCTTTTCTTTTCCATTCCATATGTTCCAAACAGAGCCTTAATTTGGAGGGAAGAAACTCGAAAAATCATGTTTAATAAATGTGCTTTATTGAAAATTTGCCCAAGTTTTCGTATTTTCGTGTGTTTTTTGACATAATCGATTGCGGCGTGTTTTCTTGTACTTGAAAAACCTCTGACAGCATCATCTGAGAGGGTTTAGCAAGGAAGAGGTTCTAGCCTTGTAGAGGGATGTTTTCAAAATCGTCAAGATCTCGAAGGTAAGCTCCTCCTCCTCCTCCTCCCTTTGCCTTGAGAGTTTCATCAATGCTTAAGTTTATCCGCAAATCTCTGTACCATGTGAGCTCTCCTGCTAGGGTTTCACCACTTCGTTATCACTATCTCATTCAAAACCACCCCTTTTCGTCATCTCTCGGATCCCTCAACAACTCACCAAATCAACACTCGTTCACGGTGCGTTACCTCGTAAAATCATGTGGGTTTACTCCAGAAAAAGCTCTATCACTATCGGCATCAAAGTACTGTGTGAAATTTGAAGCTACTGGTAAGCCAGACTCAGTCCTGGCATGCTTCAAGAAACACGGATTCACCCAAACCCAGATCACACACATCATTGCAAAGCAACCTCGCGTGCTCTTGTGCAACCCCGATAAATCCATTCTGCCCAAACTCGAATTCTTCATGTCTAAAGGCCTTTCAAGTGGAGATGTTGCCAAGATGGTATCTGCATCCCCACTCCTTTTGGCAAGAAGCTTGGAAAACTGGATCATACCGTCTTTCAATTTTTTCAGTAGTTTGCTTCGATCCGAGGAGACCACTGTGAGTGCTATGAAGCTCTATTCCGGGTTACTTTTGTTGAAGCAAACTCATGTGACAGCCAATATTGAGCTATTGAGAGAAGCTGGTGTTTCGAATTCGAATATCATGTTTTTGTTGAAGAGCCAACCCATTGGACTGACAAGGGACATCGAATGGAATAGTACGGTTTTGGATGAGGTTAAGAAAATGGGTTTCGATTCTTCGAAAAAGATGTTTGTGGTGGCCGTCCATGTGTTGAGGGCGATGACTAAGTTGACGTGGGAAAAGAAGGTTAAGGTTTATAAGAAATGGGGTTGGACTGATGATGATATTATTGGAGCTTTTAAGATTTATCCAATGTGTATGGCCGCATCAGAGAAAAAGATAAATGGGGCGATGGATTTTTTTGTCAATCAAATGGGTTGGGAATCTTCATTCCTGGCAAGAAAGCCAATAATTATTGCAATGAGCTTGCAGAATAGGATTGTTCCGAGGAGTGCAGTTTATCAAGCTTTGTTGTCGAAAGGTTTAATTGAGACCAAAGATATCAGCTTGGCAACATTGCTACGTTTTTCTGAAATGCAGTTCCTAAAGAAGGTTTTGAGCTATCGGAAAGAGGAAGCTCCTGTGCTATTGAAGTTGTATAAGGAAAAGATGGATCTTGCAAAGTGATAAGAATGAGGGTATGGGGTAGAAAAGTTATGGATGTCCTCCCTCACAATGTACCAATTTGACATAGAAATGATTCAATTTCCCTGTTATTTTGCATCTCATGATTTGATCCATTTTTGTTGATACAAGTTGTTTGAGTCCTTCCACTCATGCAAATGAAATTTGATGCTTCCAATTAGGTGCATTGATTTCTCCTTCACTTTGTACTGCTTGTGTCTCTATGTCGCTAATCTGCTCATCTGGTCATTTGGTGATGACTTTTCTCAGTATGTCAGTTTTTTGTTGTACAGTAGAAGATTTTCATTCGGTGATGTGTTGTCTTGATAAGATACTGCAATAGTTCAATTCAAGAATGTTAATGTACTCAGTTGTTCCATCCTGCCAGCATAAGCATTTAGTCAGTAAATATGTTCTTTAAGCAACCACACCAGACTCTTTTTCTTTTGTTTTGCTTTTTTCTTTTGTCCTAAAGCGAAATTGCTTTAGGTTTCAACTAATGAGTTATGGAGAACTGTTGTTTTAATTCTTCGTTTTCTAATGTTCAGGGACTACTGAATGTTAGCTAATTCAGTGAAGCAGCCTAGAAGTTGCTTGCAATAACAGTTATCAGTAGCATATGTTTATGAGTTTATCTATCCGACCCTTCCCCGAAGAGGTTGGAGCCTCGTGCGCTGAGTTTTCAGTTTTTAGTATACGTTGGTGCTGGGACTAACGCGGTTAGTGAATGCTCCCTCGAACAAAGAAACATAATGGGTGACTGTTGGCTTTTTGGTGTTTGCTGCTAATTGGTCTCGATCTCGTTTTATTTCCTCCTCTTGATAGGAATAACTTATAGCAATCTGTTGTTCACTCTTTTTGGTGTTTGCTGCTAGTCTTTCTCTAGTGCTGTTCAAACTGCTTTACTTCAAGTCTTCAATCTGTATAGGGATGACTTATATACCTGTTATGCCGCCGGCTGGGAAGCAAGATGCTGCCTTCTCAGACATTTTTTTGGGGTAAATCTGCCTTCTCAGAGTTGCCGTTGAAAATTCTCTAGATTCCATTTGGCCGCTACTATTTGCCTTGTTTCAAAAGTTCCTCGAGCTGAAGTCAAGGGCCAAAATAATCTTCTTTTTCTCGGATTGGCTGGTTATGTTCTATTGGTCTGACGATGTTCTTTGTGTTCAATTTGTGTTTATTCGAATGGAATTCAGTGGATTGGGGAAAAAGATCTCAATTCTTCCATTTGCCACACTAAGAAAAGTACTACCAAGAATACAGAACCCGTGGACCAAAATCGTTTGAAGTATATTTTAGCCACCATACACTTCGACACTAGGTACTTCCAGGGGTATACTGTTCCGGGCATATGACATTTCCGTTGTGTTTTTTTTTATCCGCAACGTTTCCTTTGTTACTATCCTTATTATAGAGGTATTTTATGATTTCATATAAACGTCGGAGACATTTTAATGTGCCCTTATCACGTTCCAAGAGTGTTGTCAACATGTTCTAGAGTATCCACAATGTGTGCAAGTAAAAGAAAGATAATAAAATCATTAGACAAGTATTTAGGCATGTCCAATACGTGTCCGCAGAGTATCGTTTCATGACCAACATGTGTCGGATACGGATACGTGAAGCCGATAGACGTGTCCGTGCTTCTTAGGTTGTCTTGATAAGATAGTAAAATAATTCAATTATCAAGTATGTTAACATACTCAATTGTTCCATCCTGCCAGCACAAGCATTTAACTCAGTAAATATGTTTTTTTAGCAACTGCACTGGACTGTCTTTCTTTTGTTTTGGTTTTTTATTTTGTCCAACTACAAGATTGCTTTGGGTTTCAACAAACGAGTTATGGAGAATTGTGTTTTGCCCACAAGTTGCATTGCAAAAACAGTTATTACTGAGAAAAGTACAAAAAATACCGAACCCATGGACCAAAATCATTACAAGTATATCTTCCACCAAGCCAAAGTAGAATCTACTGCATACAGGAGTAGCAGTGTCCCACTTTCACCTCCCTTCATGTTTCCATACACACATGTTGCACTGAAAATAAAAGAAAATATATGCTACTGTGCAAATTTTTACTGTATCTAGGCCGAGCATGCTGCATGTGCCTGAGAATATTACTGGTTAGTTTGTTTGCAGAGAATTCGCAAAGAACAAGTTCTTTTCTGCTCATTGTACAGATAACAGTAACATAAGATCGCAAGATTTATCGGACTTTCTGATCCTTGTCACAAAGGAGGTTATGAATCAATTCATATCCACCATAATCCTCAAATTGAGGTGGAAAGTCAACTGATTGAAAAAGACGATCCTTTACTTAGCCAAAAAAAAGGAAAAGAAGATCCTTTGACTAGAGATGATGCTCGGTTCAAGTCTGAAACATCAAGAACTCTTCTGACATTCCCTCGTACAGAATGAAAATGTACAAACTTGAGGTTCCAACCAACGAACTCGAAATCAGCAATGATCAGACCGAAAGCAGAGAACAGATTGAGGATCCAGTTAACTAACCATTCACAAAAGAGCAAGAAAAAGATCCAGAGGTCACAGAACAACTTTGTTTGAGTACTTCTACTATCTCCCTTCAAGGAGATGAGAACAAAAATAAGGAACACATGGGCTAGAGGGACAACTACAACTAAGATGGAATACATCAAAAACTTAATTTACCCACTGCCTCCCAATCTTCCACAACAGATTATTTCTGTATTTCCCATCAAATACAACAAATACAAAGCTGCTGCAAATATTACAAACACCTAGAGAATCCTTCTTTAAACCAAAAAAGACGGACACGAAGAATCCGTCCACAGTCCTATCAATCTGCTGCAAATGAAGTTACAAAACTATGATACAAGGCGGCAAACAAAGAAACAAATTCGCCGCTAAAATTCTACCTGCCTATATCCCCCTTCTTACCTCCTCTCCAAGATTCCTCCTCTCTGACTACGCCAGGCATCTGCCCATTGAAATGCTCCGTTTTCGCATAATGCATTTTGATGGCCGCCACCGGGTCTGAAACACCCCCAACAAGAATCCCTCCTCCTCCTCTCCCCACCACATTGATTCCCACCACCCCTCTTGCCGCCACCGGCGGAGGCTGTATATCGACTGTAAATGGCTGCACTCTAGCACCCTCTCGGTTCCTGTGTAAAAGATATTCTGCTACTCCATTGTTGCTGCTACTGGAGAAAAGGGATACGCTATTTAAATTGCGTTCATTACTCTTTACAACTGAATGGAGTTGCGTCTGCTGCTCCATGTTGGTTGGAGTGGTAGAGTAATTACTAAATGCGGCAGGGTATTTTGCCAGTAAAATCGCAGAGTCAGGTAAGGCAGAAAACCCAGTCTGTATTCTATTTCCATCCCAATAGCCGTAACTCCTAATGGGAACATTCTCAAGCCCCCGATAATTGTTCTGGTCGAACATTTTGGGAACTGAACTTGCATCTGCACTGTTAGTCCCAGTTAATTTCTGGTTGAAATTATTGCTGGTTAACTTAGGAAGCTGAATTTGAACCCCCTTGTCTTCATTTTCATGGATACCTGTAGAACTCTGCTTCGACTGAGTTGATGATGTGTGCGTTAAGATCTGGCCAAAAAGTTTCACATCACCGTTCCCAGATGGTTTTTTCCCTGGATCTGATGAACTCCATGAATGGGCTCTAGAATGATTGCCTTTTTGTTCTTGGGAAACAAACGGAAGCTCAGCAACCGAACTCTCAGGTTTTGAACCGTTGCACTTTTGAAGAAAGTATTCCTGCGATAAATAGGTATCCGAATGGAAACTCCTATCTGCATTCGAAAAGCTTTGAAAGGACATTTTCTTGGAACTCATATCCCCATTTACATCTCTCTTGGTTGAGGTCGGTATCGGATATCCCATGAGAATCTGACCATGGCTAGACTGATGCTGGTTATAATCATCCACACTGGGTGGTTTTACACACTGCTTCTCACTGACCTTCTCAATATCTAATGTCGATGTACCTTTGGTCGCGGAATGGGTATTCATAAGAGAAACATTTTGCTTTTGCTCCAGGGAAACGTGCAGAGGCTCTTGCTTCGGATCCATCTCCACGGAAGTTTCTTGCTCTTGTTTGGTGCTAACACCAAATCCCACAGAAACGTTAGCATCTGCAGCAACATCAGAAGCATTTACATTTACATGCAAGTCAATCGGACCATTTAAATTTGCATCTCCATTTTCATCGTGCTCATTCATCAAATTGTCCTCTGATGCCAGTTGTTGCCCCACTGGCTCTGGAATAAGACTATCAGCAGAATGCTGACAAACAGCTATGGTTTCAACCTCTTCGGCAGATACTGGTTCTGAAGAACTGTCATCTCCACTAGCTTCACGACTTTCAACTTCTATATCAGGAGGTAAAACAGCATCTTTAAGGGGCCCCACAACCACAGACTCGTCATCAACACCATTTTCCATCTTACTGTCACCGTCAACATCTTTCTCCAGTTTACAATCAATTAGTCCTCTCCCATTGTTATCCTGTGACATGTTCAATTCAGACTGCAAGTTCATGGTCTCCGCAGGATCAGACTCGCAACGGTTTACGTTCAAATCAGAGAGAATCGTGTCCTCACCCATTTTAGGCCCTGATGATTTCTCATCGCAGATAACTGAACCATTATCACTCCCGCCTCCCCCATTAGCATTGTCGTTTAACACTACTCCCTCCTCGCCAGAAGGCCTAGGACCAATTCCATCCAGTCCAAGGCACTTCCGAGCCTTGCTAAAGAAGACCTTGCATTGCTCCCTTGATCTAGTTCTCATGCACCTTGAAATCATCGCGAAATCCTTACCGTAAGATGACACAGCCTGTATGAAAACAGACTTCTCCTCGTCCGTCCAATCAGTGTGGTCTATCTCCCCACAACTCTCGTCCGAACAAGTGTCATCTTCAACACTCTGCGCAACTTCCGGCGTCAAAGGTCGTCTTGACAAAGACCCAACAGCCACAGGGTCAAAAGAGCTCGTCACACAAGAACTCATTGCTTCCGACGATAGGGAACCACAAATACCCGCCAAGACGTCGGCAGCTGCAGTTTCTCTATCAAGGCTACCTGACCTCTCTACAAGGACATCATCACCTCGCGGTGCTCTATAACCACAACTCAACCCTAATACAAATCTTGATGTACATTTCTGCTGATTTTCAGCACCATCATCTGCATTAGCTGCAATTGCTGAAGCCACGCCCAACATATCAAGGGATGCAGCATTTATCTGCCGATTCCATCGCTTCCCTGAGGTTACCAGGTAATTAGTACTGGGGTAGGACTTTCCTTGCCCACCAAAATCTGGTTTCTTCTTTGTTTTCTCAAAACAATCTGATTTGTGGTTCTTGTAGTAGAACTCTATGCAATCTGCAATCGTCTTGTGATCTAGAAAAGAAGCAATCCTTCTGAAGTCTTTCCCAAAAGTAGTGAGCTTATCCAGGAAAATTTCCTTCTCCGCCAATGACCAAGGATTTATCATAGCCCTTTCCTTCTCAATGGTTACGGGATCTTCGACTAAACAATTCCACGAAACAAACTTGGAAAATTTCTTCTCCTTCTCGTCCAAGATCAATGCTGGCATTTTAAGTGAATCCCTGTAAGGCTTGACCAGTGAATCTAAAAGCAGCTTGCTCGTAAAATTAATGACCTCCGTCGTTGGGATTAGTCTTGAATTACCCACTGCAAGGAAAAAGTCAAAATTATGATCACAACAAAGCCACTGCTAAAATCTAACTCCATAACATACTAAACAAAAACTTCAGAATAAATCAGAAACCGTCTATTAAAAACACATCTATCGCGCACATAGAACCAAAATTTACTAAGTTACATCATAAGCTCAAATGTCAATTAAGACCCAAGAGAATTAGAAAAACTTATCATCAGCTGGATCAATTAGCCAAAGAAACAAACAAAAACATGGCTTATCAGAACGTACAGAAACACATCCACAGAATCTGAGCAACACTAGGAACAACAAAAATTCTTCAGCCAACCTCAAATATTGATTTTCTCCCTCGCCAATTCAGCTATGCAAAATCATTTTTCTATCCACTTCCAAATCAACATATGTTTAAGAAAAAAATATGCCTAAGCCATTGTAGCATTTAGCAATCAAAATAGAACAGCAATGCATGCACTACTCTGTGCCATTAAAATTCTAGAGCTCCTTGATGTTCATATTACCACAGACCAGCTCAATCAAATTCTAAATATGTAGCACAGGTAAACTTGTCTAGGAGTTCCAAAACCATTTCCAACAAGTTCTATATGATGATAAGGCAGGCAATATAATGGGCATTCAGATAAGCCCGTTTACTTGCTCATCCAGACATGACTCAAAAGAAAATATACTCACATACCAGATCTCCAGAAAAGATTTTAAAAGGTCTTCGGTATGGGAACAATAGCAAGTTCCAGACAAACTCTGCTGATGATCCACATTCACGATGACATGAAATATATTCCCCCGACTCCCAAGTCCTAAGCAAATGCATCATAAACACGAAAGAATGAACCTCCTCAGCCCCCTTTAGATCGAAGCGAAAATTGCTATGCTGACCTCGTGTTTAAGGAAAACATAAATTAGGGATGGCAATTGGGCTGAGCAGGGTCAAATTTAGAGTACCCATTCCCCGCCCAGTTATCAAGACAGACAGCACAGAGAAAATAGGGGATTTGTCAACATTATAAATCCTCCACAAATCACTGTATGCACCAAAGTATGTCAACAATAAAAACCTCTAGAAGGATTAGAGTACTCAGAAAACACTCTCGCGAAAAATTATTTGCTTAGTGAACTTGGCAAATACGAAAAAATGGTGGCATATAGGCAAGGTTCTACAATGAACCAGTTACCCAAAATTAACACCTTCCAATGTCTGTGGCATGGCAATACTTGATCTTCCCTAAAGAATCAAGGTCTTAAGTAGTGGAGCATACCTCTCTATTTAGAACGCAAAACTTGGAGGGAACAAATTCATAATAAGGCTGCCAATGACCAACACATTCATTGCATACAAGCAGCCACTGAATACAAAATTGTGTCTATTACAGGGGAAAAGGGAGGGAAATTTTCGATTTCAAGGTGATGAAGTCATTCGCATGCAAATGAGCATAACCACATGTCCAATGCACGTACATTCTAAATTGTGGCACGATAGGAATGGAAAAGGAAGAAAATGCAGGAAATTAAAAGCGAGTCCAAAATAATAATCCTACTTTCCAAGCTCTACCAACCTAATTAAACTAGCAAGATGCATATTAATTTTACATCCCCCATGCCATAATATATCAACAAAACTTTCAAGTATCAAGATTAAGAAACATACCACCATTCTACTCAACCTAAAACGTTAAGAGTTCCATATATTTACTCAATCCACCTTTAAACCACAAAAAGGTTAAAAAGTTCTACTGTGTGAGTCACAAACAGGATGTAGTAGTGCAGCTCAATCCGCTGTTAAACCACAAAAGATTCAAAGTTCTACTGCATGAATCATAATAGCTAAATTTTTCCATATCCCAGTGTTGGATACAAGAAGTAGTAATTTAACTACAAATTTTTATGCCCATGTACTGTATGAGCATTCAAAAGGCTGCAGAACAACCAATGTAGACTTCTTACCCTCCAAGAGCACTAGAGGACAACCTTCAGATATTTTATTCTTCAAGGTTCTGAATACCGTACCGGATAAGGTACGGTTTTTGCTATTGGTACGGTACGTACCAGTGTGATACTGGGTACCGTTTCAGATTCCTCGTTACTAATTAATATTTATTAAAAAATTATATGCCTAGTTAAAAAATTAAACTTAGTTTGTCTAACCCAGCACTGTTAATGTGGAATAATTAAAAAAAGGAGTTGGCAATTTAAATAAAAGTAGTGGGCTAAAAAAATAAGACTATAAAAAGAGTAGAAGTAGGATAAAAGAGAGTGCTCCGTTGTACACAATAACTTTTCTTCATAACGTTTTATGCACATTTCAATACCACTATTCCACTTCCTTCCCAAACGGTGTGCTCTAATTCTCTAAACCACTGGTAACCCACAGCACTCCTCTCTCTCTGAAATATCACCGGCAACGACAAATTGACAGATCTATGAGAAATTAGTTGCAGACTTGCAGAGACAAACAAGAGCTGCAAGAATACACCGGAGAAGACCAATCGGAGTCTCATTTAGTTCCCATCTTCTTCTGTTCTGTATTTTTTCTTTATTTCTTCACTTTTCTCAACCCCCGGCAAGTGCCGTTGAGGCTTGGTTTGGGAAGTAATTGCAGAGATCAGACGGTGAAACGTACCGGACGAAAACAGCGGTATCGTCATCTCGGCCGAGATTCACCGGAAAACCCGGTACGCTCCGGTAAGTGCCGGTATTGACGCCGGAACGAAATTTGGAGTCTAGATTACCGGTTTAAGGCCAATCCGGTACATACCGGCCGGTACGGAACGGAACGGGATTAACAACCTTGATCAAAACAAACCCCTCTTAAATACCCTTACATCAAAGGGAGATGTGATAGAAGTTAACAAAGCTTGAAGGGCAAAGAGAATCAGATATTATTGCAAGGGATGCCAAAATAAACTTAAATTGAGTTGATTAAGCCTACACAAAACCCAACCAGAATAGATTGATGAATGGACTTCATGGATTAAGTTAAACTAGAGATGACTAATCCCAATGGCTATACGAATTAAGTTGTGATCATCTTTTCAACAACCATGATAGGTTAAAAAGTTGCAAACGACTACTAGTATACAGGAAAGTGAAGAAAGAATTATCCTTACCAGGTGAAGTAAAACGTGAGCGAATGGATGACCGATGCTTTTGATAGCTGCCATTTTGTGTACGCAAAATTAGTTCCAACCTTTTCTGAGATTTTGCTCGATTTTTCTTGATGGAAAGCAATCGCATATCCTCCTTCCAGAGGTGCTGCATTGCCCTAAACTTGAGGGTGATAACCCTCTCTCTAAATTTTAAGAAGCGCTTCCTCTTTACAAACTTTTCTTGAATCATTGCATTACTCGCCCAGCTACAGAAGCTTATTGTTCTAGATGGCAATAGCTTATCAAGCACTTCAGAAGCTCTACTTGCACTCCCTTTGTTGGACGCCACTATTTGATCATATAACATGTCATCTCCGTAACATTGCGAACTTATACCAACTTGAGGAGGAGCAGAACTCTTGCTAGCTATCAGCTGATAACCAACCTCAGAAGCAGATGCACAACATGTCTTTTCCTCATTGGAACCACACAATGAGCATTTCATCTCAAAGTTTCCCGATTTACTTGAATTCACATCACCACATGTCACCGGATCAGACATGGCTGCACCCTTTGTTGAAGAAAGCAGTCCAACAAACTTGGATGTGACAGTACCTGGACTATCAACGTCCTCATCTCCAGCTTGACCCCGTTTGTCTTCCAAGCCACCATCTGCCCTCTCAACAATCATTTCTCCAGAAGAATCAAGCAGCAAGGGAGAAGGACGAGGAATTATATTGGCGGCAGCAACTAGTTCTTCACAAGGTTTTGCTACACATTCCCCGAGCAGAGAACTGGATGCAGCTGGACAAGGACAACTCTTACCAGATTCAGATATTAATGACTTCAGCTCAATTTCAAGTGACTCAATCTCAGATTCAGTCACCTCCAATTCCTTCGAAATGTTACCCTTCCATACCAGCAGCTTGTTTATAATTGTGGATCTCGCAAAGCTAGAACCCACTGAACCAGGATCATCAGTTTGAAGCAATTCACTAATTGAAGAGCTTAAGTTAGAAATTGGAGTAAGCTCTAAATTCTCTAAGTTAAAATCCCTCCCATCAAGATGACTCTGACACTGGAGATTTGGCGAAACACATAAATTACTAGTATCATTATCAATACTGGTCGCTTTGACAAAAGATTTGTCCTCCGCACCTGTTACAAGACAGCAAAAACTTCAAACAATCAGATGCCTAACAAACTAACAATTTGGACAAACATGATACTAGTTGGTAACTCAGCATGTTGGTGCGCTGTAACTATATCTGGAGCAAAGCAACGCTGGCATGTTACACCAGCTATACAACTAAGGAAAGCATTTTCCTTAGACACCAGCAAAATAAACTATATCTTGGCTTACTCATAATAACATGGAGTAATATCCAGTGATCAAGTCCATAGTCGGGTAAAAATAACCAACAATTGAGGAGCAAGACATGCCCGTCGAAACAAAAAGATGAAAGAATAAGGGAAAATTTACAGCAACTTACAACATAGGAAAAAAGACGCTCATATTGTCACGGGAAAAGTAAAATTGGCACTAGAGATATGTTCCAACCCCCTTCCAAAGAAAGTAAGAAACTCCAGAACTTCATGGACTGATGGGGAAAAAATCATAAAATCCAGTAATCCTATAATGAAGACACCAACTGGAATAATGTAGAAAAAAGAAGCAGGAACAAATTTAAGTCATAGCCTTGCTTGCCCAAAAAAAGAATCTCAGCAAAACCTAAATCCACCATAATATAAGAGAGAGCTCAAAAGAGGAAATTAGTTTGCTTCATCTGTACCAGTTAGTTTCCAGAACTCTCCACAGCAAATACCAATGAACTCACATAAAAGCAAGGCAACTCATTAACAGCATTTACTCTTAAACATATTGACAAGAAGACAAATTGGGCAAGATGGCATTTTCAAACTGTGCTGTAGTTAGAAGTCCCTCTGGTTTGGAACAAGAAGTTGAGTGGGCTTGTAATCACAGGAGTGGAGCGACCTTCTTTGTATACGAGTTGGCATTTGCTGCAGCCATTTACCATGAATGGTTTCAAAGGAATGCAAGGATTTTTTGAAATGTGCTAAGGCAAGTGGATAAGTCTTGGGTTTGGTCGTTGCAGACTCAAGGGCTAAGGAGGGTTAAGCAACCCCTAGGAACCAGATGCTGTGCTCTAACTGGAATTTTTCAGGATTGAAGTAGACAAGTAGTTATTGTCTGTGTTTTTTGCTTCCTTGTAAGCTAGTTTGTTTTGGCTCTGCTTCTCTGCATTTCCATGCAGAAATGGGTGGTTAGGTTTATTGTCTTGTTCTTTTGTTGCTTTGTACTCCAACTTGGTGCCTTGGTGGGTTTGGTTTTATTATAACTTAACTTACCGCGCCTCCAAAAAAAAAAAAAAGAAAGAGAGAGAGAGAGAGAGATGGCATTTTCAATTCTAGGAAGAACACAAAATTTACAGCGTGTTTAAGGGTTAAAAAGTTGGTGAAAGCAGCAGAAGTGATTTCGTTCTTATTTCTCTCAAAAAGTTGATGCCCAAGAGGTTAATAAAATCCACTTCGAAAAAACATCTCCAAGTAAAACAGACATCCTTTTGATAACACAGCTCGTGTTCAGATTCCCAGTTGTACAGATAAACTTCCTAAACCTCATAACAATCATTTTCCATATAACAGGGAGGGAAACAAAAACATCAAATGCAGCTAACTGGACAGAATTTATACAGTTTGTTATTCAGCCAGGGAGTCAGATTGAGATTTGATGATAGGAACATAGAAAAAGTCAATAAATACCAACAACATCCCCTCCATCCCAACCATGATTGTATAGGATCCGAAACTTTGAAAGCTTATTGTAAGCAAAATTATTCACTTACTGCATCTTACGAGGCTATCTTGCAATAAGGTTATCAATATACTACAATGGAGCATCTATGGTGCAACTTTTCCAAGGCCTGCGGGAGAAAATGACTTCTTTCTAAATCAACTTGGGCATCAAACCTACAAGTACAGTGGTCACCCAATTGCTGGTAGATTTGTATTCTCAGAATTACAGAGGGGGCATTTACCAAGAACTAGCCACTGGCCCACTAGGTTCATTGAGATTAATGATGTAAACTACATAGGATATGGCATAACAAGGGTTGCATTGGTACTAAAAGCGTCACAAGTCTGCTAACCTGATGAATCAAGCTCTGATCACGAACTTCAAACCATATTGCACAGTATAATAAAGGTCCAGTTAGAGTTAACAATGACATTAATCTGCAAATTGAAAGTTCTAGAATCTTTCTGTGCACAAAATTATAATCTAAACTTCAAACCACATTTCAAACTTTCTAGAACAAGTTCTTCCCTTTGCACCAAGCAACGACGCCTAGTTTGTTACTATCGTTGACCAGATGGAAATAACAGGTTCTACAGTAAAATTAAGGTCAATTATGAGTCTAAAATAACAAATTTCATAATTTCAAGATTTGCTATCAGTCTGCACATATTATCTTCCTCCCAGTCATGCAGAGAAAACTTCAAATAAAACAAAATGCCAAAAAACGATGTGAAATGAACCATGCATTTTACCTGGTGAGGAGCTGCAAGCAACCGAGGAGGGAGTAGCAGGGGAAGCACAATCTGAGAATCCCCCAATCCGAGGGCTTTTACCAGCCAAGTTTGAGACTTGCAACTGCAAAGGTTCGGTTCCACCACAATAACCTGCTTCATTGTTGGCTGCAATATCATCAGGTCCATCAACCTTCTTCTTCTCATACTTAGCCAGCCCCTCACCCCAACCAAGACGTGGCTTCTTCTTGGCACTTGTTTCTTCAGATGGGGCAACAGCAGATGTAGCACAGGCAACAACATCACCTGAAGGGGACTGCACTGGAGTGACATTCCCCATCTGAGCTTCAGCCCTTGCTTCGCTGGAATCCACACCCATGCTCTTTGAGCTGCTCGAATTGCTTAAACCAGACCCCCGGGAGCACATACTCCCGGATCGGGCCCATTTAAGAGGCTTCCAATCAATCGATCCCAGCGAATTTTCACTCTCAAATCTCTGGCCTGTACCCAAGCCATTGACACCACCAGTCTTATCATGATCCCATGTGTTTACAAAGTCGGAATGAGGATGAGAGTTCACTGTTATTATACCATCAACTGACCTATGATCGCTCGCGTCAAGTGGCCTGCCGGGGCCGTTTGGGGACCCACCATTTTCCCGAGAGTGACACTTCCAGTCCTTTTGGCTGAAAGATCCCCGATTTTCCCTGCCATTCCTGCTGTACTTTCCATCTGCACGAGAATCAGATGACCGGAAACTCTCGTCATCTATAATCTTCTCGTTGGACCTAGATCGCGTGAACCCATGCCCAGATTCTTCAGAATAGAGGTGCCAACCACCCTGCTTACCATGACCTTCAACAGATGACATCCGAAGAAAAAAAATTTAAAAAGAGGAAGATACCAATAACATCACATAAGCAAACGACTTCTCCCATAACCCACAGAAGAAAGGAATTTCACATGGAAACACAAGTCCTCCATCTCGGTAAACCGAATACAAGCATCAAAACCCCAGATCTAGAGGATTACCCAGAAACAAAAAGTACACAGTAATAAAAACATAACAAACAACCAAAATCAGCACAAGATAGTACACGCATACATGAAGAGAGAGAAAAGAAGAAGAATAGCTGGGTAAGAACCAAATAATTCGTCAATCTAAACTGTCACCAAGGCTTCCATAGGGAAAAAAATTTTGATTTTGAGATTGGGGCCACAATAAGAACTGAAAACCCTAGATTTGGGAAAGCATCACAATCAAAGATAATCACCCCATCTATACACGTGTATAACAAAAGAAAGTCGAATAAAGTACCCAGGATATCTGTTTCTAGGGCTTCCATAAGCAAAAAATATGATCTGAAACTTGGGCCCAAAATCAGAAAGAAGTAAACTTGGGCAAAAAATACCACAAACAACGACAGATGTTTCAAAACCAAAGAAAGTCAATTACCTAGGATATCTGTTTCTAGGGCTTCCGTCGAGAAACACGAATCCAAAAAACCGGGCCCAGCATCAGAAACGAAGCCCTAGAACTGTTATAAAAAAACGATTCTAAGGACTGACTCACCTGGAGGTCTGCTGCGAAACTCGGCCGATCCCCACCGACCGAAGTCGCGGCCGCCACCGCCGCCGTGGTGAGGCGGAGTCTCTCTCCACCTCGACGCGGGCCCCACCGTATCCAGCGACGGCCTCTCGTGCTGCTGCTTCCTCTCCTTGAAGAAGTCCTTCCGATCCCACGGCAAAGGCTCCGGCGGCATGAAAGTCCACCACTCAATCGCATCGGCCCACCAGCCCTAGCCCTAGCCCAATCCAACCGAAAAACCACAACGCCGAAAAACCACACAAACCGAACAGACCTTCGAAACTGGACGTCTCTAGGGTTCCAGGAAACGAAACGAGAGGTTTCGCTCAAGAATCCCCCGATTCGACCGCACGGCGCCAATCACGGACGAAAACCCTAGGGTTTCGCAGGGAAGAAGAGAGGGCGAAGGTTGAGGAGGTATGGGGGATTTGTAGGGTTTGGGGAAAGGGAAGAAGTGTGCCCTGGGGGGATTAGGGTTTGGAGAAGAAGAAGAAGAAGGAGCGTCCGTCGGTTTGGTCTGATCTTGTTGAGTTTTCTTCTGTGTGTGTGTGCAGAGTAGATTTCTCTTTGGTTTGGGGGCGCAGGGAAATCTGGTGCGATGCAGAGGGAGAAGAAGAAAAGAAGAGAGAACACGTGAGGCGATAAGGGACAACGAGAGCCTAGAGTAGAGTAGAGAGAGAGAGAGAGAGAGAGAGAGAGAGAGAGATTGTTTGTGACTCAACGGCGGTACTCAACCAGAGTTTATTCTTGTTTCGCGTCCGAAGGGGAAAAAATAAACAAAACGAAATGGTTTTTTTTTTTTTATAGGAACAAAAAAAAAAAAAAAGAGGTAGAAATTGTTTTCTTTTTTTTCTTCTCTGTCTTTGCTTTTTGCTACTCTCGCCCCTTGATTATTTTTTAGCTATGCTTTTGGCCATCAACCCTATGAATGCCCTTAATTTTGGGCGCGCCGGTAGCGCTGCAAACGAGCCAAGTTTTGTTGTGTTTCAACTCGGCTCATTTGCTAAATAAGCTAAACAAGGCGAGCCCTTACAAAGCTGAGTCGACTCATTTTCTAAACAAGCCGAGCCTACTTTTTTAGCCGAGTCGAGTTGTGGAGTGCCCAAAACTCGAGCTCGATTGGATTAGTAAACGAGTCGAGCCTCGAGCAGTTCGATACATTTGCAGCTCTACGCACCAGTCACTACTTTCGATAGGAATGAATTAAAACTGTCTTAAGTGTTTTGGGCCTTTGGCTTAATAATTTAAAAAGATTTTTTTTGTCTTTATTCAAAAAAAATTGTCTTTGGTTGTTTTGCATCAATTTTACATGAATTATTGTCTCATCTCAAAGAAGAAAAAGTAAAAAGTAAAAAAAATGTACCAATTAAAAAATTGAATTTAGACGAAAATAATATTTTGTCAAAAATAAATTTATAATCCTCTTCATAAGATAAAAGTACATAAGACGAATTGCAAAGTACTTTTGACGTTATATTGAATGTTCAAAAAAATTTACATTTTTTCTTTTTCACTCGTTTATAAGGATTTATCATGAACTTGAGGTCTGGAATTGCAAAGTACTTTTGAATTATCATGAACTTGAGGTCTTAAATTGCATCAATATTACTCCTACTATTTTTCAAAAACTAAACCAAACACAGCATAAAGGAGTAAATTTCAAAAATAAGATGAAAAAAATGGAGAGAGGTTAGACAAAACTTAATGGCTTGATATCGCTTTCTTTTTGTGAATAACAATAATTTTTTTTGCATTTGTAGCGCTAGTTGTTTAATAAGTTAGATTACAACAGCCAATCGAACATAACTCTATTTAGTTACTCGAACCTAAGAGCATCTCAAACCTTTGCTTCAAATATGAATATGTCAATATATTCTTTTAAAATCTTTAAAAAAAAGGGTATTTTTGATAATCCAAAAAACCACTTTTACATTTGAGACTTGATACCAATTTTGAAGCAAATTGATTTGTCTTCAAAACCATGTACTATAATTCGACTTTCATTTGAAGGTAAGATTGGACAGAGCTATGATGTTAATTTAGACATGTGGAACTCCACGTAGGATTTGACTCCTCCCATTGAAAATGCCTAGAGCATCTTCAACCCTTGACTTCATATTGGAGATGCCAGATTTTTTTTGAAGGCTTACGTGGCATTTTAACATCTTCAATTTGACATCAAAGCCTTCCTTTCCAACCCTTATGCCAAATTCTATTTATTTGACATCAAGTTATCCCTCTCCAACCCTTAATGTCAATCCTTATGTCAATTTATAGGGAGAAAAAATAGAGTTCAAAATCCAAACAGTCATTTTTTGAAATTTGGCATGGAAGAGGGTGGCTATCAAAGTTGACAGGTTCGTCATTCCCTTCAAAGCCACGTAAATTTTGGTATCAAATTAATAAGGCTGTTAAGTTGAATTGAATTTTGGTGTCAATTTTTACCGTTAAAATATTTATGTAGGAATTGATATCTCCCATTGGAGATGATCTTAGGAGCTCTTTCATGGGCAATTTGACGCCTTTCTACGCCGCTATGCCAAAGGCAGCAAGGCACATTGCCAACAGCCCAACACGACTGACTTTTCATATCTCTCTTCTTTTTTTTTCCCCCAAATAATTCTTGTAAAAAAATTGCCTCATGGTTCTAAATTTACAATTATGCCATTATTAGTACTTTGTCTACTATATTTGAATTGAATTCTTCCCGGTCCATGACTCCACTTCACGAGCAAGACACTTTTTTTCACATCCTTGATGATCATGAGCATCTTAAGAGCTCCTTAGGAACATCAATTGAGAAAAGACATTTATCTTGTTTTGACGTAAGTTGAATATCTTTGATATAATTTAAAAAGACATTTATCTCCACAAAAAAAAATTATATATATATATATATATTGAAAACACCAGATAGAAAAGCCGGTTTATCCTATATGTCCGTCAAAATGAAAGTTGATATCCGATCATTTTGACATAGTTAATATTCTCAGTGAGTTCTAAACGGCTAACAGTCCCGGTCATCAAGATGCGCCCAAGAAGGCGATCACCCTGACAAATTGAATTGGACCTTCCTGTCCAC
Source organism: Rhododendron ferrugineum (assembly GCA_025642025.1). Classification (NCBI taxonomy): domain Eukaryota; kingdom Viridiplantae; phylum Streptophyta; class Magnoliopsida; order Ericales; family Ericaceae; genus Rhododendron; species Rhododendron ferrugineum. The sequence goes on along the minus strand of JAOTQK010000024.1, from coordinate 18,007,942 downwards.
CTAGGATCGGGCACCAAAAAAGGTTTGCACAATTAGAATTATTTTACCACCCTCGCAATTTGAATGC
>JAOTQK010000024.1:17894425-17922365 GCA_025642025.1 Rhododendron ferrugineum | reverse complement strand
ACAAGACATTTGTGTATGTCTACATGTAGATGTCGAACAAATTCCAGTCCTGTTATTCTGGAGTTGAGAGTCCGACAGCGGTATGTCGCACGTTTAGATGAGTCCATGTAACATGACTCGGTATACCCCTTAACAGAGCCTCATTGTAGTATTAGTATTAAAATTTGGGTCGGTTTGGTCGCTCGTGCGATTCTGTTTATTCGTTTGTCTGGCCACCTATTTTGTTCATGGAACCATACACATCCTTCCCAATATCTGTCTGATCATGGTTTGAGGATTTATTTGCTTTTGACCAGTGAATACTGAGATTTTGCGAAAAGATATTCTTAGAGCCGGTCCTGAGGTAAGGCGCAAGAGGCGGCCGCGTTAGTCCTCCCCAAAAAGTGTAAAATTTAGGGCCAAACTATTCCAGTGAATACTGAGATTTTGCGAAAAGATATCATAGCCTCAATATAACTTTTGTTTGATTGATGTCATGATGCGTTGCATGTGTTTTCTTTAGTTTGGTAAAAAGGCAAGGCCTTTCTGATTTCTTTACTTAAATCAATTTGCTTTTATGATTTTATATTTCATATAAAAATAGTTACAAGTTCTTTTCAGCAAACCTTTTAAAGACTACCAATTGTGTATGGAAAGCCGTACACTGTGGAGTGTTAACAGGAAAATGTGCTTTGTGATAGTAAACGACTTTCGAGCATCAACTCAAATCTTTTCGTTTTTTATCGGCGAAAGTCAATATTGCTAGAATAGTTACATTAGCACTTTGGAACAGGATCGGCTAAAACTCTTGATCTCCTTTCTCTTGGCGGTTAAGTGAAGTACTCTTGATGATACCGTTGAGAACCAACTCGACCTTGCCGTCAGGATTCTCCTCTCGAGCAAATGCGAGCAGTAGTTACGGGATGAATAGAGTTGACCTGATTTTAGTAACTTTATTCTCCCTTTATCAACATATGGGAGAAAACAGTCAATGTTGAGTTTTTAGTAGTTGGTTATGGTTACTAGGTGATCTAGGGTAACACACAAGTTGCCAACTTACATCCATTGAATTTGGACCTCTCTTTCTTGGCATCAGCTCAACCCCTTAATTCACCAAATCCCTCCAAACTTCAAAATTTTCGGGTCCCATACATTATGGGCCCACAATAGTAATCCAAACCGTTTGTTTCGTACTTGTTGCTGCTGCTATCCAACACTACAACTCGATCAGTCATTGATAAAATCGTAAACAAATTGCATAAAATGCACAGTTCAAGGTTAAAATTATGTGAACAGTCCATTTTATCCAAATTGTCCATGTTTTTGCTGATGATTGTTCGAGCTGATTTTTTTTTTATACGTGTCGTTCTTAGCAAGGACTGCGGAATAAACGGTCCAGATCGCTATTGTGGGCCCACCCAAAAATTTAAAAGTTTGGTGTACAAAGGGCATGGAGGTGAGCTGATCCCTCCTTGGCATACCAAACTGCCAATTAAGCACATAAAACCCACCTTGGTAGGAGTTTGATTGGTTTACATTAATTGTGTGTTGCTTTGCTTTCATTGTTAATCATTTGTGATTTGGCTTCCAGTGGTTGGGATTTGTAGCATGTCATCCTCATATTGGAGTATTTCATATTCTGCTGTCTCTATTTGGATCGATGTTGATCAATCAAATGCCTGTCGTATTTGTTCTTCCATTCATCAAAATAATAGAGGAAAACTTTCGTTCATATCATTATCAAAGTTGCATCATTTCCCTAACCATTTCTTCTCCGCATGATCGAAATCGCTATCAATGAACCTCCACATTAATTCCATTATCATTATCAAATAATGGAGGAATTAAAACCTTCATTCATATCATTATCGAGAACACTATCAATGAACCTCCACATTTCTTCTTAGTATGAAAGATGATATTGTTTTTTAACTTATATTTTATTTTTAAAAACAAAATCATGTCTCATATTTGACGGCTTTTTCTGTACAAAAATTTGAAAAAAGATATAGTAAGTGCGAGGATTTCATGGTATGTGAACATGATATGATTCTAGCGACTTATAGCACTTTTTTTTTCGATAACTGGGGTGCTCGGGTCAGCTTGTGTGCATCTCGACTAATTTTGAGACCCTAGAGTTAACGACCGGGCAAAACTTCCAGTGGTCTTAAGGTTTGGAATGTTTGGCCGACTTTCATGGGATTCGAATATGCGACGACCTCATTGAAGACAATCACTTATAATTACCTCGCTCATACCCATTTAGCCAAATCCCTTGCGGTTAGCGACTAATTATAGCACTGCAACTTGATTCTGGAAAAGAATTGTGATCACGTCACTAGATTATGAACTGAGCTCCATGCCATGGTGTAACTTAAAAAACAAAGAAAAATGAGGTATTACCAATATATTTATCGAGTGATATATATATGTTATTTGTTGTTCACCAAATCGGACAACCTAAATTGTTTAAAATTAATCGATCTTTTCCAATTACAAGCAACCAAAATATTGCATGCACCGCAAGCAACATACTATTAATTAAATTGTAAATTAAACTAATAAATTAAAGCCACAAGACTCAGGCTCTTGCTTCCCTTTTACTAAATTACAGTATTATTAACAGCACCATCAAATTAAACCTGCGGCTGATGATCTACAACACCGTGCACTGATTTTTAGTTTTTTTTTTTCGTTGTTGACTAACCCTTGTATATTACCGTACTTAATAGACCTTAAAGCACAGTTGTATTTTTTAATCTTTTTTTGAAACCATTAATCATTTTTCCTAGCTGTTTTGTGCTTTTCGTTTGCTTTTTAGTACAGTAACTAAAGCCTCTCTCTCTCTCTCTCTCTCTCTCTCTCTTACGCACACCTCGACTAAATTTTTAAAGGTATGCAATCTCACTATTTACTAGCAAGGGGGTCTAATTATAGCAAGAACAAAGTCTCGTATAGACTAGATCTGATCATAAGTACATGTATAAATAGATATGAGTGCAAGGAAGAGAACCAACATTAGAGAGTACTGATAAACATGGGAAATATTGTGAGAGCACAAGTTGGCTCAGAAAAGTTAGTCTTATACATATACGCACTTGGACATATTTATGGGGAAAAAATCTCACCGCCCATTAAAGTCAAAACAAAGTTCAGCATGGACAAACCCCACTTATTCGTAGTATGTACGCACATAAGTACATATATTATCATGATCAGTTGTACCGCAGTCGTCAAATTAATCACAGATGTGTGTAGTATCCATGTGCATCATATGAGTCCACGAGCATCGACATATCTGTATCCATAGAACTGCTATTTAACGAAACCTAATCCCTCTCTCCATCAATATACACCCTCCTATACTATATTATAGGAGTATGAATCAAGGAAGGGAATCAACCCGGGAAGAGTGTCATAATCATGAGCATTATTGTGAGAACACAAGTTGCCTTAGAAAAGTTGTTTTGTTTAGGCTATTCTCCTCCACTACCAACCGTCCTAATCCATAAAAATAAGGACAATCATGTACAAACGGAGGATAAGTGTCTAATACTGTATTGCTTAATAATAGAACGATCTTTAAGTTGAGATAAAGCTGAAGTTAGATTCCATTGTGAAGTTAGGCCTTCTAAAATCATACCAAAACATGCAAGATTATGGATTATCCATAAAGACATATATACATATATGAGAGAGAGAGAGAGAGAGAGAGAGAGAGAGAGAGAGAGAGAGAGAGAGTGTTCAACTAATAGATGTTTTTATAATTAAAAGAAGCATTCCAATATCTTTGATGTTGGGGTGAACCAACTATTCCAGCGCAATTTATGGTACAAAAGATAGATGGTAGTAATAAGTTAATAACAAGCTTTAGGATAATGATAGATGATATTCAATGTATTTTTGTACATTTCTTCACAAGGCTTTCTTTGAAATTAGTTGAGATTGAGGTTTTCAGCACAAGAATGTGTGGCCTATAACCTCCCTAGTCCCTACCTTTTGAGAAAAGATGCATGATATTGAAACTTAGGTAGTAGAATGATGAGTTTTTGGAAGTACAAGGAAGGAAAGGATAAGCATATTGGTTTTGAGCTTATTATGATAATCCAAAGGCTACAAGAAAACAAAAGAAAATATCCAATAATGCAGGGGTGACATCAAGTTTTGTGCAATCATATCAAAGAAATGATAGATGGTCATGGTTTGTTTGTCGTTGCTTTTGGATTTGTAAATGTTAAATTTAATTTGAAAACCAGAATTCACTAGTATCAAATTTGATCTTCCTTCAAATCAACTTCTGAGTCGTTTAGAAGTTGTATTTGCTTAAACGTAGGACGCTGAAGTTTTGCATGACATGACAGTTTTTGAGATGTCAAACCCCATGAGCATCTCCTGCAAACCCCTCAATCAAAGATTTAAAGATTTTTTAAGTAATTCAGAAACACACACACACCCTCTCTCTCTCTCTCTCTCCAAATTGACATATGAGTAGTATCCCTCAAATGCTAAATCCTACATAAAAGGTGATTTTTGATATTCGAAGAATCTGTTGGAGCATACAATTAATGTAGCAAAATAAGAAAAAGATAGCAAAGCAGACTAATTTTGACAACAAAATTTAAAGAGTTGACTATAAAAAAAACTTATTGTTCAAATTGCAAACTATCTACTCAAAATGCTCTAAAGAGCATCTCGAGACTCCTCAAATGCACACAAATTTAAAGATTTTGAGAAGATTTTAAGTGCTACAATAGATCCTTCTAACACCAACCTAACGCTTCAGTTTGTTTTCCTCTTTAAATTTGGCATACTCCTTCAAATACAAATTAATCCTACAACAAGAAGCCATTTGGTGTTTGAAAATCTGCTGGAGTACACAATTAAAGTAGCAAACAAAATTACTGTAGAAATCAACAGCAAACAAAATAATTTTTTAATGGTACATTTTGAGGAATCTACTAAAGATGCAGTAACATCAGGGCTTCGAAAGCAATCGCAATCACTTTTGAATAATTTTATTTGGTCACTGTTTAATGTTCTTAAAGTAACCTAAAGTTAGCTGGAAAAGAACAAAAATTGTTATGCCCTCATAATTCATAAACCCAACAAACACGGAGGTATGGGTGACTAAAGTTGGACTCAGAGATTCTGTGGTGCAGCCCCACACCAGAGAGCGTTGTAGGGCAATCGATTCAAAACTATGTCGTTTTGATCTCCTTCGTCCAAACCTCGACAAGGTTTTGCACATATTCTGTTAACCCGAGCCGTGAGAGTTAAAATAAAAGCACAAAACCCACCACTCATATACAAGCAAATGCTACAGAAAGATACTTTAAATTTTTTAAGCCAACAAAATTCTAGTAATTAAGATAATGAACATTAAGGAAGATTCAAACAGGGGACCCAAAACTGTAACAAATGTTCACAGAAAGGAAAATGCAAAATACTCAGCTGTTTTTTTCCCCTCTCTTTACAGACATGGGTCCTGCAATAAAGTCCCCATATAAAAAAGAGACCTCCTTGAAATCTTCTCCATCACTACAATCTATATTCACGCAAATGATAAAAGAAAAAAGAAAACCAAGAGAAAGAAAAATGCCAGGGGACAGAAAAAGAGAACTAGGCAATAATGCTTCACCCAACAAACTAATTTTCCCTGAGGAAGGATGGGAAAGACAAAAGGAAAGGGGAGGGAAATTTGTGTTTTCCCACTCCTACTAAAGTTGTTCATTTGAAATCAAAAGGATTGGAATGGGGTTTCTGTTCTTTGACCATAAAAGTTCACACACAATCAAAGCTTTGGGTCCCTGTTTTTGGAGTGGACACCACAATGCCTGTCCTGTGATAGGCAAGAAATCCCTTAAAAGATTGCTCCACCAGTTTTTTTTATGCAGTTTTAATGTCCTTTTTCACCCAATTCTCTGACCTCCCCTCCTCTCTTCCCCTTTCAACAGTAAAAGCTGCAATATACTACTACTCTTCCTCTTGCTTATTTTTCAGTTTCTGGTTTCCTGCATTTGCAGAATGACAAATGTATCACTGCAAACACAGAATTTAAAAGAGGAGAACCACCAGTAAAGTGCATAAAGATTAAGGGAAAAAAAAAGTGAGATCAATAAACACAATGCCTGTGTAGGGTGTTTTTTTTTTTTTTTTATCACTCGGGTATCCTGACCACACACTTTGGGGTATATTAGCCAATAACTTTCAATCATCTTAAGAGTTCCATGTTCTTTTGAGTGAGCCCATACCCCAACAAATGGAATTTATTGAAAGCAAAACCAATACTAAATTTTTTTTGAATTTTAGGAGGATGATCTCACTTTCTCTTCTTTTTTAGCATAGCAGTTCTTTTGACCCATTCTTCTTGGTTGAAGTTGGTTGGGAACAGTACTGGAACTCTATTAATTCCTGCACATCTTGTTCCCCACTTAAAAGAATTTAATACTACAAGAATTCCCCAATGAACAGAAAAATATGCTTGAGTTAGGTTATTGCTGCTAACAACTAACATTACAATTTGGTCCACCAAACAAGAACAGTATACATTACAATTTGATCTTTCAAACCATGCCCGCCTAACTAGATGAGAAAATTCAACCCAACTTTTCAAGCAGAAAAACTAGATGTCCACCAATTACCACTAAGATTATTGACCGATACAATTAGCTACCATTAAAAGAAAAGTACACCCTTAAAAACACATATGTAAGGACCAATCGTTGTAAACCTACGAAGAAATAGCTCTAACACCCAGATTCATGCTAATTGCTAGATCAACAACTTCACCACCAAAATGCAACTGTGTTGACTTCTATGTTACCACTAAGGTTTTACTAAAAAGAAAAACACACCATGATGAGGCAATTTAGGAATTTGAACTTAGAAAAAGTCAAGGGGTTTCCATTGACGTGTCAGAGCATGAAACCTCCCATTCAGGCGTAATTGTTGCTTCAAAGAGCAAAACTTTTCAAAGGACACTCGGTCAATTTTTCCTGCTTGGGACCTGTAACCGGGCACCACAATGATACGACCCCAAGTGGTCACCATAACTCATAAGCCCAAGACCCACCTCTCAGAATCCCCACCACCTTTCCAGGGGGGTGGTCCGTTCTCACAAAATGAAAAAAATGCCCTCAATAATTTTCTAAGAACAAGTGTCGGTAAGGCCGACAACAAGGTGGGTTTCTCTCCCACATCAGCTATTTCATCGCTAGAAGTTTCTGTTCAACAAAAGGAGGAAAATGACAACACACTCACACGGGCACAGCAAAAGAATTGGGCTGGGGCCTAGTTGAAATCCGCAGGCTTGAGCGATCAAGATCATGTAATATGATAATACGACAATATCATTGTGCGAAGCTACGTCGAAATTGGATAAAAATATGAACGGTTCTTAAGGTGAGACCATACCAAACAATTAGAGACCCAATGCACATTTTACCTATTTCGATGTACTTCCACACATTTCATATGCTCTAACAAAAGTCTGTTTCAGTATATTGAATTAGTTCGAGTTGATTATATATCCTTAGGCACGTCCACGCATAAAACAGAAATCACCTTGATCAAATTCTCAGCTATTAGTAGTGGTAGTAAAGATAGCATCGATTTTCTACTGGAATTTTCTTACAAATCTCATATATAACTCATAACGATACACCACCATATGGACGTCGTAAGCACTTTTCGAAAAAAAAAATTTACCTTTTTTTTTGGCAGGGTAGAGTTGTCTAGCTGGCTTTAGGGGCAGCTTGCTTGAATGCAACAGTGGGAGCTATTCTGCAACCCCTTCTCTGATGCTCCAACACGAGCTCTCCCGCAAACCAGTCTAGTTTTTCAAAATTGCTCTGCTCCGCAATCTTCTTACCACCAAATAGAACAGATTCAACATTCTTTTGTTTCAGCATTTCATCAGCTATTTCCACAAGTATCTTTACATTACTAGGACTGGGGTCTGAGTCAGCATTGGGCCCGCAACGACCCAGGCTGGATCCATTTGCCTGACCATGCAAAATGGGAGATGAACATTTATGACTAGAAAAAACAACAGCCCTACAACTTTGATAATGGTGGGCTTTAATGGAAAGAATTAATTCAGGTCAAGTACGGCAACTAATAGTCTTATTGTATTCAGATGAAGTAAAACCAAGGGCGGGCCAAACCAAACATAGTAGGAGACCCCATCTTTGTAAGCAAAAAGATTCCTTCACCGAACTGAAGGTAGTTCAAGAATGGCAAAAGTTTTTGCCGGTTCATACATAAAAATGTAATTTTTTTTTTTTGGGAACATTGGAAATTTTGCTGGTTCATTTAGACCACTTTAGCAAACCCAATTTTACTTTAAGTAGAGGGTACTCGTACAAATGTAAACCCCAGTTTTCCGAGCTTTACTAAGTTAATTATAGAGATACAGCAAATCATAATCTTTTCTGAAAACTACAGCCAAAACACCCAGATACAATATTTAAAGAAAATAGAGGGCCAGAATTTGGTCATCAAATAAAATGAAAAAGCAGGTGAAAATCTTAGCATAAATCTGTTGTATCATTGACATAATCTGATTTTATTCCTCTGTTTCTGGCACATCACCTAGTTCAAGTGTGTAGTGCCATCAAACAAATCAAAACTCAAAAACTCATTCAACAAATTGACAAATACAGGGGCTCAAATAAATTGACAAATACAGCTCTGATGTCACCAGATTGTACACAAAGTTAGGAAATTTATTTAGTTAGTGTAGCATTTTCCTCATTGGAACAAATGTATGATAAAAAATGGTCCATGGAAGGACATTAGTTGAAGTGTTAAACGCTGATCAACACACCGAAAATACACGTCCATGGAATTTTCCCTGTCTTGCAATTTTCCAAATAAGTTTTGCTAGGACGGAACAACATACTTTTCATAAATAAAAAATGCTAGTGGATGGTTAAACCTAACTTTTCCTGTAATATCAAGTTTCTTACTGGCGTAAAATTCTTGTGACATAGGATTTCTGGTTAAGTTTGCTCATGGTTAAGTTTGTTCATGGAACTTTTACTTTCTAGTTTACGGTCTACAACGCAATAGCCAACAGCAAAAACACAGAGACGTCTCGAGCCAACCAAAGCCTCCCAAAATTAGTCGAAGCACTCGTAAGCTAGTTTCGCTACTCTCAGTTATACAAGAAGTTTGCCAGTTGGCACAGTAACAAAATCCCAAAAAACCATAGCCCCAACCCAGAGAATCACGAGGAACTCCATTACTCCTATTGGCTTCTAGCCTGCTTTAGTTTTCGTTGCCTCACCAACTAGTTCGTTTCTTGCCAGAACAAACCCACAAAAGACACTAAAAACGCATGAAACCAATGGCCCCATGATGATGAAACTGAGGCCAGTGAAATGCAGAAAATTGGCTCAGGCCCTAGAGTTAATTGCGTGAAACCAAAAACACCTGTTATTAGAACACAAATATCCCCATCTCCCATCCCACAAAGAAAAAGACAAAACTCCCTCAACCACCTTCCCCTTCCTCCTTGGCAGACATCCAGCCTGGCTAACGCTGTCTCATCTCATCCACTAAAGGCCGGTTTTGGTGCCACTATTGTGACCCAAGTCTGAACTCTCAATGAGATGAAGGAAATGTTTCAGTACCGTGACTTTTCGGAGGCTTAAAGTTAAAATTAATGATAAGGTCTTTTTATGTTAGACTATTATTATAAGGAGTATCAAAAGAAGAGAGGCCCTGGTAAATTTTTCGGAAGCCTAAAACAGCCGCAGCTCGAGGGGCTTTGGCTTTTGATGTCTACCAACAAAAAAAGAGGCTGCTTTTGGTATATGCCGAGAAAGTTCGTTTTTCCCAATTTTGCTACAGTAAACCTAAACCATAACCAAATAATATTCTGTTTTCGTTTAAGTTTTTTCTTAGATTATTTATTCGTCTTAACGAGAGAAAGTAAAAAATAAAATATTATGACAAAAACCTAATAAAATTTCACACCAAAAAAACAAAACAATTAGATATCACAAAAATTTATAATCCATGGGGGCGTACCTGTATACGGACGTAGTTACTGCTACGGCTTTGACCAAACGCCATAGCCACCGCATGGTCCACCAAGTCCGCCGAACCATCGCCGGAGATTCTCGCCACCGGCCTAGCCCAGTCCTTGGCCTTCCACCTCTTAACTTGCTCGTACTCATAGCTCCCTTCCAGCATCTGACCCGTCCCGAGCGAAAGTACCAAAATATCCTCCACCCCACGCACGAACGGGAACTCCTGCTTGTTGTGCAGCACGTGCGTGATCGCCGCCGCCGTCGGGTTGCTCATCGTCAGCGCGCCGTCCACCGCCACGCACCTCGTCTGCCCATCGACCGAGCTCATCAGAACCGGCTCGAACCCCCCCGGCTCGGCCGCCGTCGCCCGGCACACCTCCAGGAGGCGGAAATCGAAGCTGTCCGTTTCCAGCGCGTCGGCGCGTGAGAAGACGAACGACGCCGCGCTGGAGAGATCGTAGCACGGTATCAGGACCGGCTTCAACGTGTCCTTCAACGTCAAGCTCCTCCCGTCAGCGGCAACAAACACCTCTCTCATTTCTCTCTCCAGACCGGCACCGGCCGAACCGGTTTTCTTCCCGCCCGAACCGGTACGGAAGAACCGCTTGATCGAACCGGACGACGAGCCGTGAAAAAACTTCTTCCCCTTCGCGGCGAGGAACTTCCACGTGTCGTCCGCGTGGAAGATCGGACGGCTGTGGTCTTTGGTACCGAACAGCATCGCCGTGAAGATTCCCCCGACGCCGGAACCGGCGGCGACGTCGAAATAATCGGCGATTCTGGCGTCCGGATTTCCCGATTTCGTTTTCAGCGCGTTTTCGAGGTAGGCCAGGGCTTTCCCCGACAGGATGCTCCGCATGCCGCCGCCGCCGTCGATGCTCAGCACGCAGATTTTCCCCCTCTGGTTCTTAACGGCGTTGACGCCGTTATTAACGGTTTCCTCTGGAACCGACTGTGCTGATTTCGTTTCGATTGATACAGGGACCTGCTTCGGAATCCAGAGCTTCTGGTCGTCGTATCCGAACAAGAACTTGCTCTCGAGGATTGAGAAAATCTCGTAGCTCAGCTTGTCCGTGTCGATACTAGGCTCCTCTTGCATTCCCGACTCAGCACAAGCCATCCTCTCAGCCCCAATTTCTTCCACCAAAGCTTTCAGCGGTTATACAAAAGCTACTAGTATATGAGAGTCAGACAGCACCGAATTTTTATGAGCCTCCTTCAAATGGCTAACAGCTGCTTCGCATTAAATTCAGATGGGATGCATTTAATCGCTTCAATTCTTTGCAAAGACTGTGTCGTAATCCCTAATACAATCCGTCGCTTTTTACCGGGATAAGCACTCCACTACCAAGCGTATGTATGTCCGTGTACGTATCTATCTTCTCGTTGGTCTTGAGAGCATGTGTCCCGCTATCGATCACGATCGCAAAATAGACAATTTACGAACTGAATTGCAGCTCCTGAAGGGCGCGGGCCTCAAAGGCAGTTTGTCGCCCAGCGCAAGAGAGAAAGTGGATTACGAGCTTTCTCTTTCTCTATGAATCCTTCGCTTTCTCTATCTACACAGGCGCACCGGCTATATGTAATATGTGTTTATGGAAAGATTCAAAGAAAAGCACAAGGACGGGGACGAGAAGAGAAGGTCATAAGCGCAGCAGCTGCAGAGCATGTCTGTTGGCTTTTAAAGCGTTCACATGTGAACAAAATCAACACTTTAAAACAATTAAAAATGAAAAAAGAAATGATTCAACTCCCCAGTCTCTCTCTCTCTCTCTCTCTCCTCAACAGTTTTCTTTTTCACCACAGTACAAAGCTTTTTTCCCGTGACGGTTAAAGTGGTTCGGATCAGCTCACACTAGTCGCTTATGCGCATCTCAACTAATAACTTCTTTTGCCCAGACAAAGGCATCTATACTGGATTCGGGGATTCAAAGATAAAAAAAAATTACTGTACTTTTTATTTTTTGCGGTTTTAACTCCAAAAATGAAATCTTAATTAATTGTACGAGAAGCCAGCCTAACCCGTTAACTAACCGTTGGGGCTAACCCGTCAAATAACCCTTGGGGCTACAGTTACATAGCTTTTCCTTTGACAAGCAGGTATTCTTGTATCTAAATGGGATGAGGCGAGTCCACTAATTGACCGGCCACAGAAAATTAGCACTCCCAAAAAGTAGTGAGAAGCAGCTAGAAGGGGGATGACCATAGGACGCGCCCATGAGATTATCCATATGGGCTTTCACCTATTTACTGGTTTGCATATCCCAATGAGGGTTTGCATATCCCAATGAGCTCTTAGCTTAGTTGGTACGCCTCCCTCAATGGAAGTATGGTTCGATCCCCACGAGGGGGTGATTTGAGATTTAGGGCTATAGACAGCCTCTAAATTCCATGTGGACTAAATATGAGAATAAATTCAATCTACCGTCGGTGTAAAATTTCACTTTTTCACCACCGCTCATTATGAGTCCCACTGAGTGTCTATTCTTGTGATCTGAACCGTTCATATTTTGAGACCGCAGTATAATATGTCATGCAACTAAATCAGCTTGATCGGAAGTCGATAGATATATCAAAATTAGAATTTTGATATATCAAATGGACAATATGATTTCTGTCAATAATAATAGAGATAAACTGTCCATTTTACATAGGAAAATTCAATTTTTGATACTCTTATCTATGTCCGATCAAATTTATTTTTTGCATAGATACACTACTATATGAGGTTTATAAGATGAACGGTTCATATTAACAATAAAATACATAGTAGGACCGAAAAAAGTGATAGTGAAAAAGTAGAATTTTCCACCGCCAGTGGAAAAAATTTAATCTCCTAAATATATTGTACTAACATGCAACTAACCCCATTAGAGCATGTACATCAACAAAATGTATTTTACCTACTCAATAATCCACTTTTTCTATTTTACCTACTTAAATTTCTCTCAACTCCACACTAAACCTCTCTATTATATCTCTTTATCTTTATTATAAAATAAAATATACAATAGAAAGAGGGGTTGAGAGAGAAACAGAGCCGATAGTCACAGGAGAAGAGGAGGAGAGAGAGAGGAGGAGGAGAGAGAAACAATATTATTTTAGTTAATGGCTATGAACAGGAGCTCGATAATAATACAGAGCCAAACTACCAAAGCTATTTTACCTTGCTCTTTACCTAGTCTAGTCTGCTGTACCATGGATTTCACACTTTGCATAGGTAAAGTAGTTAAGATTGGATGTTTAGCTAACCTAGTGTACATGCTCTTAATATACACAGTACTTGGAGGAAAAAAAACAACAACAACAACAACCGACCCTCATTGGGTCAGTTACTGAACTTGACCAATGACCTGTTAAAAGGTTGCGGATACGGTTGAGAGCGTCAGGGTTGGATAATCGGACGGTAGAGATCAGACTAGTGATGGTGGAGAAAATTGTGATCATCCGTGATCAACGGCCGTAGAATGTGAATTGGTTATCTTTCATGGGGCCCTTCTGTTGTTTTCGCGCGGGGCAAGGAGCCGAAATTGTCGCCGATAGATTTGACGGGGCACTTGATCATGCATATTTTTACTCTCAACTATTCTTTCTGGCACCCTAGGTTCGAAACTAGTAGTAAAGTAATAGTAAAAGTGTAAAACTATGAATGGTGGGTCCTACAGAAATGAGTCAGGTAATTCATTATCAAAGACGCGACCTCATGCAGCACAAGAACCATGCGAGAAATTTTTCGGTTCCGGGTGGATATATTCCACGTGATACCCGCTCGGCACATCACCCTTTCTATCCTCTCAACCCAATAATTTCTCTCTACTTCTTATCTCTCCAAATTCGAATCTTCCAAAAATACAATCGAAGGCTCTGATGCGCTGAGCGGGACACCACGTGGTACTCACCCGACACTGAAATTTTTTCTTTATCATGCTCACTTAGCTAAACCCGTTGAAGTTAACTCTAAATACGATTATAACTAACATTACTGACTTTCGATAGGAAAAAAAATGTTTACAATTTTACTACTATGAAATATTACCACTAGTTTACCCAAACAAATATTACCACTAGTTACGTTATTTTCGAGTAAATAAACTAAATAAATTTTGTTTATGTGTTAATGGAGGGGACTTTAGGACTTTGGAAGAAGTGGGGTCCATATTAGTAATAAGTATACACACGAGCAAACGGCGATGGTGGGGGTCAAGGTTAGGTCAATGCCGGCGATGGTGGGCGTAATAAGTCAAAAGTTGACGAGTGGGAGAATTCGGTGGACATTCTGATTATTTTTCTTTTGAAAAAAACGAGGGATTTTGGTACTGTAATTCGGTGGTAAGCGTTTTACCTAACCCTAAAACTAAGGGATTTGGCGAAGTGAAAAATGAGAAAAGCAGCAAGTGTTTGTCTTTTCTAAGATTGCAAGTTCGAAATACACGGAGGTCAAACATTTTAAATCCGTAACCCCACTACAAAATCTGTCTGGTCGTCAACTTTAAAGTCCCGAAATTAATTGAGATACACGCTAGCTAATCCAGACGTCCGATTATAGAAAAGCAGTTAACTTAATATGAGTGAATAAGTTGAACAACTTTATCTCTTCATGTTCACACTGATTCATCATGTCTAAAATAAATCTCTCACCAATTTGCCGCCCTCCATACGCAAAAGGACTCTGTTTACTTGACACTTTTCTTCGTTCGAATTAATTGTTTATTAACTCCATCAAGTTTAGCTGGTCCAATCCTCCAGGATTTGGAGGAACGTGATTGGTGAACCCAATGTTTTTTTTTTTTTTTTTTTAAATTTCCGGGGATGAACTCAATGTCATAGGCGGAAAATGATATTGGAACCGACGGGGTCGGTACCGAAATCGTAGGGACAGCCGCGCCGGGCCGTCTCCGGCCACCGAACGGCCGATCCGAGCCGTCCAAAAATTCTAAAAAAAAAACGAGGGGGCCTTCGCGAGAATCAACGGCATCCGAGGTGTGTAATCAACGGTATCCGAGGTGTGTAGGGTGCTTGATCCGAGCACCCCTTTTTCGTGATATGTATACCGTCCCTACGATTTTGGTACCGACGGGTACTACTCGTCATAGGCTAACATCGTAAAAATAATCGAGTTTACAAGACTAACATCGTAGAAATAATCGAGATTACCAAAAATATTGTAACGAGATGTTAATAAAGTAATTGCAGGTATTCGAGGCATGCTATTTGCTTCAGTAATTGCCGGTATTCAAAGCATGGTTCGTCATTTGAGTGTAGGTTATCTTGGACGTCCAGGAAAGACAATGGAGCAACTCGTTGGGTTGAGACGATGCAGTTGCGGAGTTCTTTACCTCCCGAATCGGATGGTTTCTCCTCGTCGGGGATACTTAGAAACATTTCTTGTCATTGTTTTAGGATGAACTCTTAACATTTATGGGCATAGATACACTTCTTTGATGATGGAACATATTACATTAAGGAGCCAAACTTTGGGTTCAGATGTAGAAGAGGTGGAATAATCGCCCAAGCATGGGGATATATTCGATCTGAGTTCATTTCAGGTGGCCCAGTAGCTCTTTCTACTTGTGGCCTGCAATAAAAGATTTCGAGATTTTTGTGTCTTGATGATTCCTAGCCCAAAATCCATATAAAGTAAGGTATGCTGGGGTCAACGGGCTTGTAGCCCAATGGTAACACTTGGTCCTCCCTTTGGGAAATCAGGTTTCGAGCTCTTCTCTGTGAACAGCTTCTGAACCCCATGTAGGCTAAAAGAAAAAAAAGAAGGTATGTTGGGTACCGGATAATGCCAAGGGCTTTAGGCCTTCCTCTATGGAAAATCCAGTTTCACACCAAAGGGGATTGGAATACCTTTTGCCAAACCAAGATAATGAAAGAACTACGTTAAAAAGTGGTTCTCAAAAACAGTGGAGGGTCTAGAAAGTTGTTTCTCAAAAAACTGATGAACCATCGGATTTTCGTCGCACAGTCTGTTTTCCTACATAGCCGGACCTAGTCCGGGGGAAAATCTTCAATACACACCCCTTTTATCTCGTATCGTAACTTTTATACTAAAAATTCGTAACTTTTCATCAATATAATTCGTAACTTTTTAGCAATAGATTCATAACATTTTTGGAATCATAACATTTTGGTGTGTTTCAATAAGGATGCATATGATACACACCCAAATAAGAGGGTGTATTGTAGCACATAAAAGACCTGTTAAGATCCTTTTGACATAAGTCCCATTATGAATACTAGTTATGTTAGTGTTTAGTTTAGTCTCTGTTTTTTCTTGGAAGTACCGAAACAATAGAATGTAATGGAAACTGGTTTGGATCCTTCAATAGTGTTAACTGGGTGGTCGAGCAGCTACGGTGCTACACCACTTATCTCTTTCTTAATCAACTTCAAGATGTCAAAGACCTGCGAAAGCAACAGAACAAAACCCAACTTAGTACGTAACACAAAAACGTTCTGAATTTGGTGTGGATTTTCAGAATGCACAAGGGAAACATGTCTCACCTGGAAGTGGGGCAACAGAACTGGTGAATACTGATCCAATGTCAAGTATATTTTCTCGAGCAGGCCTACGAGTACGTCTACTTGGTCACCCAGCAAATCAACCTACATCGCAATGCAGACAATTAAGTCATGGAATTAAAGGAAAAGAAACAATGTTGAAGTTTCGCAAACAAACTTGTATTTCGACAAACCTCAGTTTCTGCTAATCTGAGATCGTGACACCTTCTTACGAAAGCTTTTTTGTAAAGCGACTCCCTTTTTCTCAGGGAGGCCATAAGTTGAGTAAGCAGATATGTTTGATGTTCCAGTTCTTTTAATCTGAAAGGAGTTAGAACTCATGTCAGTCTCCTTATGTAGATGGTGTATATCAAGCAAACAAAAAAGAAAATCAATCACATCAGGTACTATGTTATCTTCATAATCCATCACAGTAGCTCAACGGTTTAAAGTCGTCACTTACCAGAAATCTAGAGGTCATTGAAATGCGGCAGAAATGAACTCACACCTACTAGTGCAGGGCTTGTTGTTGGTCAGGTTTTCATAAAACAAACAAGTTACCAAATTGCAATAGCAAAATTTTGTACAGAAAAAACGCGTTCCTGATTGGCATAAAGGTCTAGAAATGTAACAAGTAAGAATCGAAAAGAGGCGTGGTTAGATCTTGGATTAATATTGGAACTTGTGGGGAAAAGAAAATAACTTGCGAAGCTGAGTTTTACTCATTTGTTCCCTTCATTTCCTTTTTGCTAGCGTTAACGTCTTCAAAAATTCTAGATCCGAACACAACCAAAATGTCATACTCATCTGTATTTAGTAAGGCACAAGCATGACTTCTGAATCACCCACAAACGCAGAACATAAAAAAGAAAACAAAATCTTAGAGTACCTCATAAAGTTCATCTCCAACTTTTGTTGCACTGTGGACTCAAAATCTGCAAGCATTTGCTGAAGAGGTAAGAAATTAGCATCCGATGGATTCAACTGCGCAATCTGATTGTCTCTTGTTAACCCGAAGGAGTTCTCCCTCTCGTAAACTTTTCCTGTATCACCAACCGAAATACCCAAACTCTCCTGCAAATCCCTCAGCAGCTCCTTGCTTATAAACAACTGCTGCAGAGCCTTCTCCAGTTTACTACTCACTGAACAAAAGGTGTTTTCCTCTTCAGTCAACAGCCACTCGATCGCATCTCTCTCGTCCACCTCTTCACATTCTGTGGCCACCAGGTCATTGTTCGCGCTGTGTTCTTTAATCTCGCAACTCGCTTTCAGCATCAAATCTTCCTCCACTTCGACGCACTTTAATAAACAATCCAGTGTTTGGACCAAGTTTTCCTCTCCAAACACCTCTGGACTTTTATCCGACTCTCTCGGAGAAGTATATGAATCTTTTGTTGCCTCAACGATGAGGAAACTATGCATCTCTTCTCTGATGAGATTCTCGAAATCGTGAGCATCAAACTCCATTTTCCATTGCATGACCATTTCTCTAATGAATACCATGTATATATCCTCCTTCAATTTGCTCTCAATGGAGTTTTCAAGAAAATTAAGCGGAGTTCTCACCTCTTGATGGTTTCGGCTAAATGAACAATCCAGTGTCTGGATCAAGTTTTCCTCTCCAAACACCTCTGGACTTCTATCCGATTCTCTCGCAGATGTGTATGAATCTTTTGTTGCCTCAACGATGAGGAAATTATGTATCTCTTCTCTGATGAGATTCTCGAAATCGTGAGCATCAAATTCCATTTTCCATTCCATGATCATTTCTCTAATGAATACCATGTATACATCCACCTTCAATTTGCTCTCAATGGAATTTTCAAGAAAATTAAGCGGAGTTCTCACCTCTTGATGGTTTCGGCTAAATGAACAATCCAGTGTCTGGATCAAGTTTTCCTCTCCAAACACCTCTGGACTTCTATCCGATTCTCTCGCAGATGTGTATGAATCTTTTGTTGCCTCAACGATGAGGAAATTATGTATCTCTTCTCTGATGAGATTCTCGAAATCGTGATCATCAAATTCCATTTTCCATTCCATGATCATTTCTCTAATGAATACCATGTATACATCCTCCTTCAATTTGCTCTCAATGGAACTTTCAAGAAAATTAAGCGGAGTTCTCACCTCTTGATGGTTTCGGCTAAATGACTTGCATATGGGAAACTGGTTTCTCTCTTCCTTGATAAGGTTTCCACTGGAATCACAATCCATGCCCTTTTTCCCTTCCTCGACAGTTTCCTTCAATAAAAAGGTGAATATATCATCCCTTGTTGCACTAATAGTTTCGTAGTTCTCCAACTCAAGGTAGAAATCTTTCAACAACTCTTTGAAAAGAATAGCATAAGTCTCTTCCATTATCATAATTTCCGTCTTTGAATCATCACTTTCTTGTTTCAGCCTCCTTATCTCCTCATTCAAGCCTGTTTGCTTTCTGCAACAAATTGAATCAATACAAACTTTCTCACCATGTTCCTGTCCGTCTGAAAATTTCCCTTTCTCATCTTGAAGTTTCCCTTTCCACTTAATGACATTGTCCAATCTTGCAACAACTTCTTGGATCCTTCTTTCTGGGTAATTAGGATCCTCGAGTCTCTTGCCAGATAAGCTCTCCTCCTTTTCACAAAGAATCATCTCCTTCTTCAACCGGTTCAACTCTTCGCGTTGTTTCCTTATGATCGACTCATGACTCTTTATCATCTTTGCGACATGACTTACATCACCATCTTTATCCTCATCGCGTGGCTCTTCTGAAACACCAAACTCTGGTAAAGGCTCACTACTCGCTCGCCTTATCTTTGTTGAAAGTTCTAAACTTTCATGGGTTTTAACCCCTTTAGCTTCCTTTTCATTTGAACAACATAGATCCCCAAGTTCGCGGTGCAAGGAAGTGATCTCCTCAATCAATTGCTCCCAATTCTCATCCAAAAGTCCTCTAGGAGATTCATGTTTGGTTCTCTTTTCCAATTCAACTTCAAAAATTTCACTGACATTTTCCATGAACCCCTCAATCAAGATCAACATTGTCTCCTTCTCAATTTCCCACCCCCATTGCTTTTCCAAAGGGCGCATTTCCACGTGCTCCATCCTTCCGAAAGCAAGATCCAAAGTCCCTTTCAACCCATCTATGTCCGAGCTCATTCGCTCGATCACTATTTTTTGCTCTGGCCTCGTGAATTGATTCTCCGTTGTCATTTCAAATTCCTCACCCCATGAAGGAAACTCGTTTCCACCGGTTAAACTTATCCTCTCATCCTCTAGCTTCTGTTTGATACTCCAGACCTGTTGATCCACAGAATGCTTCAGTTCCCTTATATCACCTCCTTCTCCTCCTCCATCAAATCCCTCTCTCTTTGTCCTTTCAAACTCAACTTTTGCACGCAAAGATACCAATTCCCTCTCTTTCAAATCCAGCGTTTGCCTTAGTTTCCACTCATTTTCGAATCTCTCCAATAGCTCTTCGTCTTTCTCGACCATTCCAATCTGTAATTCCTCGATCCGTCCCCTTACCATGTTTCTGCTTTCCATCAAATCCGAAAGCATTTTCTCTCGATTGGTTTCGGGAACGTCTGCCTTTTCTTCAATCAGTTTTGAACATCCCTCCACTAAAATCATGGCCAGTTCATAGAACTTAGATTTTGCACTCAATAGCTCAATGGATCCATCTGTGGATTCCACATTTTCGTGGGCTTTGTCCATTGCAGATCTCAACAGTCTCAGCATTATTGAATCGGATCCTAACCCGCATCCTATGATTTCCCCAAAAATGTCATCCATTTTCAAGAAACACACACTACTATATAAACAAATCGCGCCTACACGTAGATCAACTCAATCAATCTGTGCAAGTTGTGTTTGCTTTTGTTGAATCGGATGACAGAAAGGGTATTTGTTTGCTGTGAAATAGGCAACTCGAGGGGGTTAGAGAGAGACTTGTTCTAAATCAATTACAAGGGCCACGCACTTTGTTAGGCTATTCAGTTGCAAGCCTTTTGTCAGTTATGGTAGTTAGAGAACTGTTGGGAGCTCATCATCTCTATATTTGTCCACGTGTCCCCCGTGGCTGCTACGGAAAAGACACGTGGCTAATTTTGAGAATCGGTCTAGAGGGTGAAGAAGAGGAGCTGCTCCATTAAGTCCTCGTGGATCGAATTGAACAATACGCAACGGAATAGAAACATAAATATGGAACTCTGTTACTGAAATCGGCTTGTCATCCACCAAAGCATCCACAAATTTGTTGCCTTCCGGTATACAAGCTTGACTGCGAGCGCATCGAACCCCTCCAGCAAGAACCTGCAATCATGAACCACGTTGCATACATAGGGTTGATCATCCAAAATATTTCTTGATAAGAGTAGGATAATACATGCTAATTGTAGCCCATCCACATGTGCCCAGAATTCCGCCATAATGCTGGAGTTAGCCTTCATCTCTCGGCGAAAAACTCCCAACCAACCTTCCCTCATGGTCTCGAACTAGACCACCCGTGCTTGCTCTTCCGGCGGTAAGATCCGCCAGCCAACCCATCATTGTTGAGTTTGAATATTTACTAACGTATAACAGATTTCTCTGTCATAATGTTAAAACATAATACTGTATTAAGAAAGCTCTCTATTCGTTTCTCCATTTTGCTTTCTCATTACAGAGTATAAATCACAAGAAGATACACTTCTGATGAAAGAACCATTCTTTACCAAGTAGTGACTAAGTACTGAGTTTTTCCAAGACACATCAAATACTACAAGAGCAAATTTTTGACATCAATGATCACTTAATCCTCGTTTATTGCGTGGTGTAAGTTAAAGCTAGGCAATAAAATCCCACCTAATAATCTTAACGAAGAAACAGAGGACCAATTATTCACCTACACCCCACCAACTTCCACGGCAGTTTCGGCCTCTCCGCCACCGCCGCGTTCAGCCCTAGTCCTCAACCACTCAACAACCTCCCCAAACACCAACTCAACATTCTCATCCGGCTCACCAATCAGCTGGTGCCACATCCCCGGGTAAACCCGAATCGTCTTATCCTTACTCGCCGCTTTCTTGTACAACTCCTCCGCACAAGCCGGGTCGCAGATGACGTCGCCGCCGCCGTGTACGATCAAGAATGGCACATCCACCTCTGAAAACCTCGATTGCACCTCTCTGCATATCCTAATCAGCTCAAGCGCTGTTGCCGCTCGAGGCTTTGCCGTGCTCCGCCGTGGACTCGCCAACGCTAGCCTCCGCTTCCACTCCTCCTTGAACGAAACCTCCGGAATCGATCCACGAGTGGGAACTACCTGCAGGGACAGACGCAAAATTTGATTATTTGGTGACCAAACACATTACAAATGAAATCGGAACATATGAAAAATACTACCGGAACAAATTACAAAAATGCTACTAAAAAGTAAAAAATTACTATCATACACTTGTACACATGGACCTCACAAGATGCATAGACCTCGAACGAAACCGAATGTTCGGATTTGTGTCCGACCATCTGCATAAAATCGTGGTGTACTATTTTTGCTCCACATATAAATATACACGAAAAAATACTCGCATTGTTGTGTATTCAGATATTTTTCAAAAGCAAAATGCAGAAGCGGATGTGCCATCTCTATTCTCTATGTCATGGTCTAAAATGCAGTTATTAAGAGCATCTTCAAGGAAAGTAACAAATTTCTATACTCAGTTTAGCTTTGGTGACACACACACAAATATATATACAAGGCGCTTCACCTGCAGAGCCCAAACAACGTGCGGGATCCCCCATAGGAAGTGGACTGTATATATATGTATATGGCAAGTTGAGGAGCCATTTGCAACCGGTCGACTCTAAGGGACTCTTCAACCTTTAAATGTGTTACTCCTACTACTCTGTTTGACTTTAAAGGACCAAATTTTCCAAAATAATCAATTAATCCACCAATCACCATTGTTATATTTGGTGATGTGTCAATTTGAGTAATCACTATTGTTATATTTGAATGTGACTTGGAGGTCACGAGTTCGAGTCGCGAAAACAACTTCTCTCCTTGCAGGGGGCTACGTACATCAACTATTCCCCAGACCCCGTAATGGCGGGAGCCTCGTGCACTGAGTTTGCCTTTTTTTATTTCGGTATCTTCAAACTTGAAGAGTGAGAAAGCTACACCAGAATGGTATGGTACGTTTGCTACCTCCCCTATGGTTCCTTTTTGCTAACATGGATCATTAGTTTAGTTTAGTTTTCATTTTGCTATTTCCCTTGGAAATGCTCTAATGAAACTTTTGCTTGCTACTCGCTTTCTCTACTCGAATCTCTTCCTATTTGTTTGGGCAGGCAGACCTATATAGAATAAAAAAATACTCATTCCGTCCGGATTTAATATTTTTTTTTTTAGAGTTCGTGTTAATTTTTAATTAATTATATCTTGTAATTTATAATATTTTATATAATTTTGATAACATTGTCTTATAGAACTAATTGAGATATATCAAACAAAATTCATATTGAATATAAAATTCATTACTAATTTAAAGATATAACTCATTTTCAATCCGGTTAGGGACTATTAAATCCGGACGGAGGGAGTGAGTAATAATTTAAAAAAGTGGTTGGATGTACATTAGTACCAACTACCAACTACAAAAACACTCAAGCCGTAATTAAAGTTTACCTGCCACGTCGGCACCACCGCCGCTAATATAGACAGGAAGTGCTCCAGCGGCCACGGCGGCTTGTACTTGTCACTGATCCCACACATTGCGCCGTTGAGCACGATCCCGTCGTACGGCCGGCCGCCGCGCCGGAGGGCTATCAAAAGAACGATCGCTCCGCCGAGGGACTCGCCGTAGAGGAACGACGGCAGCGACGGCGCGTGGCGAGCGCGGAAGGAGTCGAAGAAGGAGACGCAGTCGTCGACGACGGGGCTGACGTCGGGGATGTGGTTGGAGAGGCCGTCGGAGAAGCCGTGGCCCTGGTGGTCGATGGCGCACGTGGCGAATCCCGATTTGGCGAAGAGGACGGCGGTCAGCTGGAGGAACCAGCTGGTCTCGCCGGTGTAGCCGTGGACTACGGCGACGGTGCCGAGGATTTCGGTCGGGGGGAGTGGGGTCCAGGACTGGGTGAAGAGTTTCATGCCCCTAGGGTTTGTGATGTACTCGGAGGAGTGAGTCACTGAGTGGCGGGCGTAGAACTCGGACGGGGTTAGTGAGCCGAATGGGCTCTTGTCGTTGGCCTCCGATATAGGGTGCGCCATTTCTGATCAATTGTACTGAGCCTGCTATATTTTAGAGAGAAAGAGAGAGATTTTTTGGGATTTACTATGTAGGAGAGAGAGTGAGAGAGAGAGAGAGAAAGACAGAAAGATTAGTTTCGAGAAATTAAATGGGAGATGAAGGAGGTAGTTGGGGTATTGTTTTTGTCGTGACCATAATATGATATCTGGTGCCAAAAATTATCCGCTATTATATTTATTTAATGTACGTAATTGATTCTGCCATCCTCCTATTTATTAATGTCACTCTCTTTTTTATTTTTATTGGGGTAATTTAATAGAACTTCATCATAAAGTACAAGGGTGTTTTAGTAAATTCACTTTAACAAAAAAAAAAAGAGAAGTGGTGTTAACAAATAGGAGAGTGAAAAAATAAATAGCCTTATTTAAAATGATTTTCCAATTTCAGTTCTGACCAAAATAAACTTTTAAATTTTTTTTGATATTTAAAATAGAAAATAATTTGTTTTTCTGATATTTGAAATAGAAAAAATAAACTTGAAATGTTGTTTTTTTCCGAATTACTAACAATTCTAGTTCTTGCATTACAAGCGCTTTCTTTTTTTTATCAGCAAACACTTTTTCGTGTGATGCACGATCAAGTGATTATAATATAGGAGTATTAAATTTTATTTTATAAAATATAATACCAATTCCTTCTTATCATTTAGAAATGAGCTACTAAACAAATAGGATGGGGTCTGCAACCTAATGTTTAGTTTTTGAATTTTACTATTTAATCAAAATTTATATTATAAAATAGAATGAAAAATATCTAGGCATATAAATTTTAACGATCATAATTTTGACCCTATTTTTTAAATAAAATTTAGTGATCTTACACTTAAATTATTAATTAACTAGGATGAGTTGTCTAGTTAATCTAATTTGTGTAATTGTCTAGGTAACTAAGGACCCTAACTAAACGACTTTCCTAATTAAACCCAACCTTGTACTCCACCATCACCTCACTACCTATCACACCTCTTTCTTCCCCAAAATCAGCCAAACCACCACCCTCTCCTCTGCCATTTGCAGCAGCCCCGTAAATAATGCTACACGCATAACACGGTTGTGCAAAATTCTTTACACAATCAACCTCTAATCGTCCATTGTTGTAATTAATGGTCAGGATTCATTTCATTTATGACTGGTCATAAATTGTTATTAAATTATTTTTAATCCATACCATCCAAACACATCTGGACAATCAAAATTAATTGCACAACGTGTCGATTATGCGTGTAGCATTTTCGGCAGCCCCATCCCCATTACCTCCCCTCATATCTCACTCTTCCCCACACTCCATCCTCTCTTTTCCAACAAAAACCAAACCAAACCCACCCCCATTCCCAATTATTCGGCTGAAGGGAGATAAAGAAGAAAATGACCTCCTCCTCCTCCCAAAACTCGACAACACACCTATGTTATAACTCTAAATTTACTACCATTTTTCTTGTTAGAATATCAAAACATATAATATCGTAATCATAATCATATCCTGATATTTTATGATTATGATATTATATGATTCTTTGGCTCTCTTATTATTGTAATTAATTATGATTTAAAATTAGGTTGATTTTCTTTTCATAGTTAGGTTTCCTCTCCTTGTATAAATAAGGACCTCATTTTTTCAGGCTGTTCTTCATATTAGAAGGGGATTGCATTGCACGGTGGGCCTTTGAGTATAAAAAAAAAAAACAGACAAAATCCAGAAAACTGGCTCAAAAGTTGTTTTTTTTCAGCCCAAAATTCATCAGATGACAAGTTGGGCCGGTACCCACTTTTCCGGACTTGTTACTGCCACCAACTGCGTCCGGACCCGAAAAAGTTACAATGCAGACTCCAATGATTTTGACAAAACACAGAAAAGCGCCAATTATACTAACATTATTAGTTTAAGATTATTTCTATTAAACACTAAAAATAACTTGGACATGTATTTGGTGCAGTTTTTCATAACTAAAAATAAAAGTACAGATTTTATTTTTTTTGTGAAATAAGGTGTAGAATATCTTATTATCAAGTAAATGTCTAGATAAATCTTAGTCATTCAATAAAAACACTCTTGAATTAAGTGCATTTTTTGAAAAATTTAGTATTTTACAACTTCAAATAAGCCAAAAAAAAAAAAAAAACTACAAATTGAAATTTTATGAGATTATCTATAAGTTACTCCTAGACTCTAACTAAGAGCTAGTAAATGGGGTAAAAAAACACAAAGTACAAAGATACTGTGGATATTTGGGAGCCAATTTTTTTCTAGATCACATATATAAATACAAATTTTGGATTATAATCACAACTTGCGAAAATGTTTGGATAACATGAGTGGAATAAAATTTTACAGCAAAATAGTGTTTGGAAGTATAACAATAGTAGATTAATTTTAACTTTGATTTTGACCATTATGCCCTAGCCTTCTATTTATTACTATTAACCTCCTACGCATAAGTTTCGTAATCAATAAATACGATATACTCCGTATGTTTTGTGTTTAGGTTGGAAAATTTTGGCATTGATCCCACATTCCCAATAAAAGAAACAAAAAAAGAAAAGAAAAGGTACGTAATTACTCCAAATAGGAGGTGGATATGTCTGTTACGGTAACGTGAGGTGCTATTCAAAATCAAGCGCATTAATTGTAGTGATTAGCAATATTTATTTTCCTAATTTGAACTTCTCCCAGTTGGGTGTCGAGCGGGTGGCACATGGTAGTATTCGTTGGCGATCTCAACTGTTCAAACGTGTTTTTGACGATCTAGATTTATTCTCTTTTCCCTCATCCCACCACTCTCTCTCCTCTTTCTCACTGTCTCTCTAAAATCCGGACCGTCCTAAATCCCGTTTGGACGGCTGGAATAACCGACGGGATATCGCGTGTGTGCATGGTACTGCCTAGCACCCAAAAACTTCTCCACGAACCCAATCAAAAAAGGTCGGATTGAGGGAGCGTGATGTGCTGCACGGCACGGATGCCGTCCATTTGGCGATCCAACAGTTCAAATCTCATCTCCACCCACATTGCATCTGAGCTGTTTAATGCCAAGATGAAATTTGAACCGTTGGATCGCCGAAAGGACGACATTCATGTCGTGCAGCACGCTGTGCAGCACAGGCTGCACAGCACACTCCCTCAATCCTTTTGGGGTCACGTTAAAAAGCAAGGGAGGATCGAGTTCGCTGGTCAAGTGTGTATATATATATCCTTTCAAAAAATGAAATGCACGAGCTTCTTGTTTTTTTTGATCCGGCACGAGCTTCTTGTTGGGACTTTGGAAGTTCCCTGTCAGGTCCATTAAATGGCAAAAACAAGAATCAACCTTATGACAAAAAATATATATAACTACAACTAAACCATTCAGACTCACCAGGACACTAATGTCATAGGAGGGGTTGTACTGCACCCGCTGCACTACACGGTGTAGTGCGGCAGCCGATCTGACCGTCTATCTCGGTGCGGACGGCTTGGATTTAATCCGAGCACCTACAAATCCTAGCCGTCCATTGTTCGGATAAAAATCCGAGCCTTCCATTGCCGAGATGAATGGTCGGATTGGCCGCACGCGCTATACGTGTAGTGCGACAGGTGCACTACAGCACCCTCGGGTCCCATCTGATGCGCTCATTCTTAACGTGTGTTTGCATTTTATGTGTGGTGATTGTTGAAAATCTTCCCTCTCTCTAACCATTAAAGATACTTCAATTAAAGGGGTGATTCTCTATTTACAAATCTCTCAAACACCTCATCTAAAGACCATTCATGGTGGTATAATAAAAAATGACGAACAATCAAAAGTTGACATATCAGCTTTTTATTATTCATTTAAGAGGTTGCTAAAACTTAACAATGTTGAGGTCCACAATGATCACTTTTAGTTCATAATCAAGATAAGGGGTCCACTACAATTTCACACACACTCTCTCTCCCCCTCTGTTCTTCCTAGTTGTGGGCACACGCCCCAAAATTCTTCAATTTTGTTTGTAAAATCGAGTGCGCCCTTTTTGGAAAAGCGCGACGAAACTCTTCGATTCAGAGTCGCCACTCAGGTTTTAGCGGTGAAACACCCAAGAAACCGAATTTGAAACGCTTTGTTACGTTTTGATTTGAAAAAGGCTTGTAGACTGGACCGTCGTCACCTTCGATATCTGAGGTTCG
>JAOTQK010000024.1:17775464-17789531 GCA_025642025.1 Rhododendron ferrugineum | reverse complement strand
ACGAACTCCAAAAAATAACTATTAAATCCGGACGGAGTGAGTAATTGAAGATAAGGGTAATAAGTTGAAAGAGATGGAGAGAGAAATGATTGGAAATACGGATAATGAGTGGAGAGAGAGAGAGAGAGAGAGAGAGAGAGAGAGAGAGAGAAAGTAATGATTAAAAGCAGGGATAATGAGTGTTTTTTGAGTTGAATTTTTTTTCTCAACTTTACATCCGAACAAGGCATAAGGGTGTGTGTGTCAGCTTACATGTGCCTCAACTAATCTCCTCATCGATCCGGTCAAAAGCAAGATATCCAAGTCAGGATGAGAGAATCTACAAAAAATTACTCCATTTTCCCCCGCATCAATTTTGTAGAAAGCAAATTCACCAACCAACTACCCTTATGGCTGACCTCATTCCACTAACACTTTTAGAACTTTTAGAAAAAGTTCACGTTTTGTCCTTATTTTTTTTCATGTAACTTTTGTGGATTAATCGTTCGTCTCGTCTCGACGAATCGGAAAAGTAAAAAAAAATAACTTTTATCCAAATATTTTGAAAAATAATAACTTTTAAGTTTTAAAAAAAAAAGAGTCAACTTTTATGTATTACTACGGGGAAGCAAATAATTAGCTTCTGTGGTAGTTGCTTTTATGTGCCATTAGCCCAATTGTATCGTACTGGGTTTGTTAACCTCAACTTTGGGTTTCATGGGTTAGTTTCTCGGTATTGCTAATTACACCTGTGAGGCTCAATTCAAACCTGGCCCAAAGTTCTATTGAGCTACAAAGCAAAAGGCCTTGGCCATGGCCATCTCTTGAAAGGAAGGTCATTTTTTTTCGACAAACAAATAATATTGATTGCTATAGATGTGCAAGAGACACAAAAAAATATGCACAAACACTCAATAATGGTCTATCGTAAGTGCGTGTGCATTTGGGCGTGTCTAGCGTTTTTATAAGTCGCTCACTTCCACCACGAGTTTAGAAGTGGTTTCAAGAAACTCTTTACATACCCGCTATCTCCATAAGTAAGTTAAGCCCCCATGATAGAGGGTAACTAAAGGGTTTCTTAAGAAGATTAACGTGCTGTGTCCACCTACTTGGTGCTAGACACAACACGTTGGTGGTACGGCTACTCGTGCCTCTTGACCGGAACCCTAACGACTAGTCGGAACGCTAATGTGCAAAACAGACAAAGGTGAGCGCACCTTTGCCTCTCGTCGGCAAAGGTCCTTCGATGCCTAACTTAGTTTCTCATACTAGATGAAACCCTAATAATCAGTAGGAAAAATAATATGAATGCAACGTATTGCGTACCTTTTTTTATCTAGGTTTACCTTGTTTATATAGGCACTCGTATGCTTGCTACCCAAGCATCCTTATTGTTCCTATCTCATATAGGGAACCCAGGATATTTCCAGATTTTCGTTCCCTTATCATATCACTTCTGGAGTCCTTTTAGGACTCCTTTCCATAGTCAGCCGAACATCCTACTTTCATTAAGAGATTCATGCAGATCCTTTATCCACGGGACCCTACTCTTTTACAAAGTACAACTGTACTGGATTCTTCTAGAATATTCATACCGCCTCATCTCTTAAGGTGGTATTTACATGAGATTTTCCCCTGTTCGGCCATCTCGTTGCCGAACAGACTGCCTCCTCTAATGACTTCTCATGTCATATGTCACTATTGCCAACCACCGATCGCATCCGCGGTGTGATCCGTGTTATTCAATCTGTGGTCTCACGTACCGCGTGTTCGGGTATCATTTGTGCTTGTCTGGGATTACCTCCCTACAATCGAGGCACAAAAGTCGTACATAAATTAAGTAGAAGCGTGAGGACCATGTCTCAAAAGTACTCCGTGGCATTCAAATTGATCCATAATGGTCAGTATGATTCACTTCCACTGCGTATATTCTTACGTGTGTAATTTATCTTACCATGTGAGTTTTAGCTCTTTTGTTGATTTCTTTCTCTGATTCCACGTTCATACATAAATGGTGAAAGATGAATCTCAAAGCTTTAACATGAAGCATCCGAATGAGCTGGGCTCAAACAGAGTTTAATGTCGGGTGATTCCTTGTTTTTTTCATTTGGGATTGCTTATGCATTGTGCGCGTCGATAGTTGTACGTGATAACACTCAGTTATTTTGTTCAGCAAGGATATTGCAAAGGTAGAAGATGACCAGAGATGGGAGATCATTGAGAGAAGGAAAACGCTTTTCAAGAACAGAACTCTGGAGTCATATGAGCCGAAGAAGATATCGCCGGAGGAGGAGCTAAACGTACATCATCTACCTTCTACTTACCACAAAATTCAAATGAATATTATCCCTATGATTGCAGCTCATTCTCAAATTGTTGTGTTTCAGGCCTCGCGCGCAGGAGAAGGTTGATATTGACAATTACAAGTACAAGAGAACTCCGAAGCCAAATGAGGGAAAGTCAGAGTTAAAATGCAGATCGGTCACGGATTGACAGTTACCTAGAATCGGGTTTTTATTAACCTGATCATTTTGTACACTTTTTCCCTCGCTGTATCCTCACACCAAGTAGAGCGTGTCGTAACCTATTGTTGCAGTTTTACCTTCGACAATTTTAGTTTTACTGGTTTTTTGCTCACATCTAAGCTAATTTTTTATCTGTATACAAAATTTCGCCGCACATCAGGTTGCATTGGACATGTGATCAAATAAAGCCCCATGCAAATAAGGAACGTATTGTAAGACTGCAAATAATGCAGTGATCCAATTGAGTAAAGCAACGACAACAGAATCAAGAGAACTATGCCAAAAGAATCACATTGCAGGTTTCTGATGTGTTACGGGGACGGGGACGGGGACGGGTTCACCCCAAACTATCACCACTTTTACAAACTTTTATACCAACCTCGCCGAGACTAAACCATATCTTATGTGCATAACCCCCGACAGCAAAACAACACAGTAAAAGGAGCAAAACAAGAAGTTTTCAGCCCTACCCTGGCCTGTGTTCCTCTAAGCAAAATCCTTTACCGGGTTTATTTCTATACAAATATAAATAAGACAGGCACAACTGCCAGCAAAGAACCCTAACTCTTAAGTACCTTTTGAATTTTCTCCCCACCCCAAAATGAAGATACAGAAGTTGCAACTGCATCAGAACATATACCCTTGTCTTGAGGAGCGATCGATCTCCATTACCTTGGTTTCGGTAGCCCGTGAGCCGCTGGGCTAGCCACCAATGTAGTTTGGGAGCGACTGAGCATTTGGGTCATCGATGGGGTTTGATAAGACCGAACCAGGCTCGAACTGTCTGTGGAGTCGCCCCGTGCTGTCGCCCGCTGCCACGAGTGAGAGCTCATTCCTGAAAGAACGTACGCCCTGCCTGACACCTCGTATGCTTGGCGACTCACCATCCTCTCTTGCACCTCCTTCAGCTCCGCGTCCAATGCGACACAGAGCCGATCGCCCGATTTCGCCGACACAGTTTCCGACAACGCCCTTCGGCAGCTCTCGAGGACCGACACGGCCCCATCAAGGTCTCCCCGTTCGGCAGTGGCCCTCGCTTCCGCCATTGCATCCGCTGCCAGGAGCCGGTTGCGTTGCCGGTCCACTTCAATTGAAATGGCCTCCTTTCCGGCTATTTCGTCTCTCTTAACCCTAACTTCTTCGCTCACCGTAGTTTGCATTTCTTTCGTCAACAGATCGTTGTAAACACATTTCACTTCCAACAACGGTGTTTCGTTGCTAGAGGAGTCTGATGGCAAATTGACTGAAACAAGAAAATCCCTCTCCTCGTCGGCATACAAATCTCCAACATCGATGAAACCTGTTCGTCGGTTAGCAATCACCCGATTTGGGTAACTTCCGGATCTTAAAGAGGTTAAGGAGAGCGTAGGGTGGAGACAATCAATACAAACTTGAAGGTCCTTCACCACAACACTCAAAAGTCCCCCAATGCACTGTGCAAATGCATCTTGAATAACAGATTCGGTTTCGATGAAAGAGAAGGTACCTCCGGAAATCTCAGCAATCGCGTGCATGGACGATGCATCGTGATCCGTACCAAACCCAAATGTATGAACCGGGATTCTACATCCAGAAATCCCGTTTTTGTGGATTGACAAAGGAAGGAGCAGATGGTAATTTGGATTTTGCTGGTTTCTAATTGAACTATGGACAGTGTAAGTGTCCTGTCCATCGGACAAAAGAATTATACTGGCAACCGGATTCTTTTCCCTTCGATCTTCCATTATTTTAGCGCCCTTTCTTATCCCTTCTGCAATGTTCGTCCCCCCATTTGCCACTAAAGAGTTAATAGCTTGCAACGCTTGGTGTTTTCCGGTGTCAGACATCCGACGGAGGGGGAAGAGGCGACGGGCGGTTGAAGAGAAAGCGATCACAGACAGTCGATCATTGGGCCCCAGATTTTGAATCACGAAACCCATGGCTCGCTTTAGCAATGCAAGTTTGGTCCCTGCCATACTACCACTGGTGTCAAGTACAGTAACAAGGTCGATAGCAGCCCGAGGTGTTTGCGAAATCTGTAGAGAGTTAACTTGATTTTCGTTTTCAGTTTGACCGGAAACGGAAACAGGAGCTTTTATATGGATGAGAACTGTGAAATCATCGTACGACATCAACCGTGACACTGATTTAAATTCAGGGAATGAGGTGATTTTTATTTTCCTGCGAAAATCACATGTATATGATGATTTCATATTTGACGAATCACAATCTAGAGATTCATCGTCGTTGAAGACGGCTGGCTCCGGGGTATGAAACAGTGGGATGACATTGGAATTGGGACGACGTGGAGGTGGTAGGCGGCGAATTACAGTCATTGAAGTATTATTGTGTGCCCAATCTATTGGAGTGATTCGTCCTCTATCAGATGGAAGCTTGAAACTGGGACACTGCAAGGGTATTTCATTCCACTTTGCTCTGCAAATGGGACAGATTTGGTTGCCGTGTTTCACGTTTGAAGTGATGCAGTGAAAATGGAAGGAATGGGAGCATTCTGCAGTGAAAATGGCGTGGCCATCTCCGCATTTCATCGTTGCCAAACATATTGAGCAGGTATTCTGAAAGTTGAAATCAAGTACCAATCAGTGGATTTACAAATACTATCGTGTTCAACTAACATCTTAATCATCATCATAGAATTTGGTGCATTTCTCCATAGTAAAGATAAACAGAAATAAACAGTGATCTACAAGTAGTTTCACAACATGGAGGAATGTCAAGTGTTGTGGGTTTTTTTTTTTGGCGGAAGGAGGAATGTTGTCAAGTTAATGAAACATTCAGGTAACTATAGGATTTCATTGCTGGATGATGAATAAAAAGATGATTTAACAGGGTTTTCATACCATGGAGGAATATAGGTTCTTCAAAAGTTGCAGTAACTTTAGGCTTTTATTACCTGGATGGAACAGAATTCTAAGGCCATATTTTATGGTCCGAACTAGTAACGACGGGTCGGGATGTTTAATCTCACTTGTTGAATTGTCGCATTCAAATGCCGAAATCGGTTTGGTAATACAAAAATCATGTCTAATCCGGCCCATCAAACTTACTCCAAGATCATAAACTAGGCTACGTTGATTCTTCAAGACTTAAATCTGCTAAGAGATGGTTTCAACTTTCCCCAGAACACAAAACACAGTTGAAACCATTGAGCTTCTAGAGGAATATTGACTCTCCAAGATTCCCATCCCCTCTTTTTTTCTTGCTTTTCCTCCCATTCTGATAAAGTTTATGGTAAGAAACCTTACAAAATAGTAGGAGTAATAGTCAACAGATATGGCCACCGAAGAAAGCTACTTTTTACACTCTGGAGGAAAGGAAGAAAAGGAAAGGTAATCATGCAGCCCCTCCCAAACTATTAAGACGAAATGATAAAAAAGGGTACTTGAAAAGAAACCACACAAAGAGTGGAAAACAACAAGACATCCATTAGCAGATCAAAAAACAAGACATCCATTACCCATCTCATGACGACACCAAAAGGAAAAAAAAAAAAAAAAAACCACACATGTTAAGCATAAAACAGATTAATAAACAAGATTAGAATCTTAAATTAATAGATGCACAAGATAATGGGGATAGGGTTGGATCCTCTCCACTCGAAGTTTGTCAAAATCCGAACCATTCATTGCATCAATAGATGGTCCAGATTTGGACTATCTCGTACAGTCCAAAACTTGGAGTGGAGAGGATCCGAATCCATGGGGATTAACCATCAAGAGATTACAAACACGAGTGAAACTATCTACTTCTGAAAACATGTAGAGACTGTTTGGCGGCAGAGAAAAAAAACTACAATTTTAAGCTCAATTAACCAAGAACAAAGAACAAGCTCCGATTTTGTGTTATCCTCAGTTTTCTCAGCAACGAAACGGAACACGAACAAACAAACTACAAGTTTACAACATAATAACAATCGCCAACAGAAATTTAAAGCTTTTGGAGAAGATCAATCCACATACAACACACATGAATCAAAATTTTCTTAAATCTTGATCTCGATTGGGGAATTGAGGTTCTGTTCTATAATCAGAACTCATACTTCAACAAGGACAAATGGAGTTTGGCAACTTATACCATTTTCTAATAAAAAGTATTGTCATGTTTTGCACAAATTTTGGGACTTTGCCCCGGCTTTAATTGGAGCCCGCTAGTAGACAGTGAGATGAGATTGATCCAAGAATTACGTCGGAATGCGTGTAAGCTGGCCCAAATGTTCTACACAGATTTCTTTCTAAACCGGAAAAAACACTCTTTTTTTTGGCAGAAAACTGGAAAAAAAAAACTCTTCGCTCTCTAAATCTTTTTCGAAAATAGGACATGCAGTAATTCCACCCAAAAACGAAAATTACAAACTTCGATTATTTTTTGCTTCAAAAAAAAAAAAAAACAAGAAAAGAACTTCGATTATGTAGTAAATAAACAGAGAACAGGGGTTTTTACGAACCGTAGACGATCTGCTAAGACTCGCAGACAGCTTCGACCAACGGGACGACGGCGTCGTAGCCGCAGACACCGCCGCCGGAAGCAGAGCGGCGCCGGAGATACTCTCCGATGGAGGCGGCAAACCGTCGTTGTTTCTGGGAACGTAGACGCAGAGCTTCATCCCCAGCAATAGCTTCACTCTTTCCCATTTACTAACTCCCATTGTATTTCAACTTACAAGCTCCAAAATCAACAACCCAGATCTCAAAATGACTTTTTCTTAAGCTCAATCCAAGTTCTAGAGAGAGAGAGAAGGGTGGGCGGGGTTTGAAAAAGCAAGGAGCTTCTAATGGAGTTTGGTCAAGCAGAGAGGCGAGAAGAGGATAAAAGGGGGGCGGAATGTGGATTAGTGTGTGGACGGCTGAAACTTTTCGAGGAGTCGTGTGAGTTTAAGGGAGGGAGGAGCGTGTCGTTGTTGCTTTGCTTTACTCTTCTGCCTTCTTGGCGGCGATGGGGATGAGAGAGAGACAGAGAGAGAGAGGGGGGGCTATATGTGGGGTGTGAGATTTTGACCTTTGCTGGGGGTTTGGTTTGGCCGTTGAGAATTGAGTGAAAGGCAGGAGAACAGAGGGACAAACACATGTTAAATTGGCCGCAAAAAGGAAAAGTTTTGCTAAGGGTGCGTTTGGTTGACATTATTTAGGGGTGAGTTAAAGTTTCTTAACGGGGCTAAAGGGGCTTACGGGGGTGAGTTCACACTAAATTTTTCGTCTTCAAAATAACGTCAAACTGCGAGTTATTTCCAGTAAAAATACCAATGCCTTGTTCTTTTTGCTTTTTAAAAAGTATTTTTCAAAAAATTTCCCCTAGATTTCTCCTACTTTCAACATTTCTCTCTCTCGTAACTTATTACCCCTATTATTTTTCAAAAAAAATATCAAAACACAAACCAAACACAGCACAAGGCGTCCAAATGGTATTTTTAGTATTTTTGACCCTCTGTTTTTGCAATTTAGACAAAATGTTGTCTTCATAGTGTGGACAAGAAGTCAAAAATACCATTGAGACAATTTTGGCCTTATTTTCCTTACCCTATTCTCTCATCTAAAGGCTCATCTTCGAAAATAATTGGTTTGTTTGGTCTAGCATCTTATTACTACTAGTTTATTCGCTTAAAAATTTAATGAATTATACGCGCAATAATGACTAATAAAGAAAATAAGCTAATAAAATGATGTACCAAACAAGCCCGTCATCTTGCTAATTTCAACATTAACAAAGGATTTAGAAAGATCTTTTCAAAAGAAAGGAGAGGGTCAAACTTATTTATGATGGTATATCTATTCTGAACTCATATTCTCCGCGATTTATTTTAAATTGAAGGCTCGTTTGATAAAAACATATTTAATTTTGTGTTGACAGAGTTCTTAGAAAAATTCAATAATACAGCTTCGAGAATAGTCATCTTGATGGTTTCAACATTATAGAAGAATGAGAAAGATAATAAAAAAGAAATGGAGAGGGTCGAAATTGAAAAGTAATTCTGAGACGGCGTATCAAATCTGAACTTATATTCTCTTGTGATTATTTTAGATTGAAGGATCACTTGATAAAAACAATGCTAACTTTTAAAAATTCAATAATACTCATGAGATTATCTCGAGTATTACATTGTTTTCTGGCAAATATATATATATATTTTTGACAT
This sequence comes from Rhododendron ferrugineum, assembly GCA_025642025.1. Taxonomy (NCBI): domain Eukaryota; kingdom Viridiplantae; phylum Streptophyta; class Magnoliopsida; order Ericales; family Ericaceae; genus Rhododendron; species Rhododendron ferrugineum. Next base: position 17,780,897 of record JAOTQK010000024.1, on the reverse strand, counting down.
TTATACTTCATGGTGGCAAACTCTGTATGGATAAAATGAAAAGCTCCAAAGTTAATTCCAAGACAAGTCAAAGTGCTGGTGGGTTTTCTCTTGGGTTGCGGATCCTTGGATGATCAAGGTTGTGTTCTATTAACTAAAAATTTAATAGTCTCTCGTTCTATTCTAACCAAATAAAAAATTAGTTAAAGTATATCTTTAAATTTGTAATGAATTTTATATCCAATATAAATATTGTTTGATAGATCTCGCTTAGTTTTATAATGTAATATTTTTAAAAACATTATAAATTACAAGATATAATCAATTGAAAAGTGACACAAACTCTCAAAAGTTACTATTAAATTGAGACGAAGCGAGTATTTATTTTTTGAATTAAAAGTAATGTATTGTGAGAGAATGACATGTCTCGTAAAATAGAAAATAAGTACTAAAAAAATAAAAAAATATAGCAAAACGGGGCCTGCGTAACATTTGCTTTGTAAGACCAAATGTATTTCTAGAGCCCGCCATGGAGAGGATTTCGAGGGATTGGTATCCAGTGGCGGAGCCAGATTAGGATTGCGGGGCGGCTTAATAGACATATAGTTTTTATCGGAACATATACTTGTTATATCATAAGGTTTTTGTTTTTCAATACATTATATTTCTATATTGAAATGATTCTAGTCTAATAATGTTAAAGTATATCAATCATTTTGTTTTTTTCTTTAGGCTACTTCAATTGTCACGTGCTTATTTTTTATTTGTGAAAGAAAGTGAGAAATGAGAATGTAAAATAACCAATTTTTTATCAAATCAAACCAAAATTATTAAGATTATAAATAGTTATATGCGAATAATTATAAATAATATTCAAAACCAGGTATATACAAAATATAAATTTTAAAACTCAAATGCTCGGGGGTTTGGGGCCGGGCCATTGTTGGTATCCCTCAATTAATACTTCTCTCTCTTGCTGAATTTATAGTAGTGGATTTTCTTCAAATTATACAAGTGGATTTTCCCCTGACGCTTTGACTTTTGTAGCTTGGGATCGGATTGTAAGAGAGACATTTTTGGTGAATTTCATAGTTCTGGCGTGAATAATATGCATTTGACTGGATTGGAATATGGAATAGTTGATGTGCACATAAATTGATCCGAACACACTTGATAGTTGAAATGAGAGAGAGAGTGAGAGAGAGAGAGAGAGAGAGGGGGATATGTGGGCTGGGTAATTTTGAAGTTCGGAGCCTTGTTTGAGGTGGGGTTGTTTTGGTTGTTGAGAATATCGTGAAAGGAAAAGGACAGTGGGACAAACACACATTAAATTGGTTAGAAATGATACGGTTCAGGAAACTCTAACAAAAAAACCCTCTAGTAAAATAAATAAACGGTTCAGATTTAAAGAAACTCTTTCAGAATAGAGTTTTGGTTTTCTAGAGAAGAGTTCTGGACCGTTGATTTGTTTTTCCAGAGGGTTTCTTGTTTTGGGTGTCCTGAACTGTATAAATTTGGTTGCAAAAGGAATGAACAAAAAATAGTGGTTGTAAAAGGCACCGTTTTTTTGTTGTCAAGGATGATGTGCGGGAGCGGGCTCCCGCTAAGCCAGGGTATGTTTGGTTGGCCTAATTAATACTCTTATCCTAAGGGGTCAGCTTCGAGAATAAGTGTGATCTTGATGATTTCAAAGGATGGCATATCAATCAACATTTGAAAAGTAATTTCTGGTGGCATATCAAATCCGGACTTATATTCTCCACCAATATTTTTTTAGATTGAAGGCTCACTTAATAAAAAAAATTGTCAACTTTAACAAATTATTTTAAAAAAACTCCATAATATTCACCAACTAGTACGAAAAAACATGAGAATGTGATTCTCTGAGGTATTTAATTTACGGTTATACTTTCATGGTGCGGAAGTCCGTATGGATGATGTGAAAGCTAGAAAGGTTCTTGCAAGAGACAAGCCCAAGGACCCGGTGGATTTTCCGGTCGCAAATCCTCCAATGATCAAGTTATTTGGGGCCAAGTGTATGAAGTTTCGTAAATTAGGACTGCAAAAGTGCGTACCTGTATCCTTAGAGCCGGCGGTCGAGAGGATTGAGGGATTGGGAATCCTTATTTCTTGCTGAATTATAGGAGTGGACTTTCTTTCGATTGCATGATTTCAAATCCCAAGGATTGGTTGGTGCCAATTGGTTCCAATTTGAATAGAAGTTTTATAATATTCAAATTTTGTAATATTCCACGCTATGTTCCGTTCATTAGGCCTCTGTTGGCCTTCGCTTGTCGTCGGCGTCCCTATGCCTCTTGTCGGCCTTTATCTTCTGGTGATAGTATAGTAGTTGTACTTTTGTGTTTTACGGCTCGATCAGTACGCTGTGTTCTGTTCCTAAGGCCGTAGTTTGGTCTTTGCTCGTTGCTGGCGTTTCTTCATTATTGTAACGGCGACAGCACAGTTGTACTTTCACTTTATTATTATCAATGCATTTCTATCATGTTCCCCAAAAAAACTTTCGCTTATTGTAGAATCAAAGGCTTCCCATTAGGCGATCTAAGAACTTTTCAAGACAGTCCATAAGTTGAATTTTCTTCATTAACAACCAAATTCATAATTTCGTGACACTCTTTGAGGAAATTTCGTTCAAATTAAAAAAAAAAAAAAGAAAGTTAAGAACTTTCTCCTGCATTTAATCAGGTTTTCCATTAAAATTTACTTATATTCAGAGAAAAATAGTTCTAATCTTTTTGATGAATATCTCTAATATTGTCTGAGATTGTTAATCATCTGCATCAATGACTCGCTCATATAAATTTTCATAACTTAGCAAGCGAAGTTTTTTTAAAGAGTTCTTGCACCTTATTAGGGATCAAGAATTTCTGTTGTCTCAAAGAATACAAGGCATTTTAGAGAGGGGGATGGGTACTTACGGGAATCCAACTTTGCCCATGTGCATGAGAGTACAAGGGAGGCATCAACTACACTACACTCCACTTGCGGCAAAAGAACTGTTTAGTTATATACTTTACTACTTATATTGGTATTTTCCTTCTGACTAGTTAATTATGCTATAGAAAAATTTAAAAACCTCGTACTTCAAAAAAAATCATTTTATATTTTACTATTCTTAAAAAACTGAAAATGTAAAAATAAACCCAGAAAAGTGGAAAATACCAATATTACTAAATAATGAATCGAGATATTTTTCTAAGTTTTGTCTCTACCCAAATTGGAACGGTGCGTTTTGTACTTTGTACTTTGTATATGATATAATGATCTCTCCTACCTATTGGCAAAAAAAATACTATTAAACTCGTACTTCAAACAGTTAATCGCCATATTGATATACTTTCCGGGTTTTGTCTCTACCCAGCATTGGCACAAAAGAACTCGAAGATGTCAGGCAAAGAGTGGGAGTATTTTGTTTGGCAAAAAAATCGGCAAACAAAACCCATTAGAACTTGAAGATGTCGAACCTAGACTCAAATCTTCTTTAGAAAACTTGGAATCCAATCGTCCGTAGTTCTCTAAATGTTCTCGTCAGCCATGTTCTTCCAACCCGAATCGTTAGATATAAATAAACTTGACTTCGTTCTTGATTTTTGCTCTTGACGGTGCTCGTTTCGTGCGTGAAAGAGAATCGATTGATCCCCCTTCCTCCAACCTTAAATTTAGGGCTTAATTTTTTTTTTCCACGCTTCTAATTATTTTTGTGCTAACCATAGTTAAACATATGAGAATGCAGTGGGTTAGTGTGAGACCCATAAGATGGTAAAAGCCAATCGAGAGGGGTGGGTATTGTTCACCATCTTTTGTGGGGGTGAACAAATTCGGACTCGTTTAACCATATACCCCAAAGGCGAGTCCAAAGTGGAAGTCCAAAAACTAAGGTAGTGCCAAAAAGAAGAAGAATGAAAGGAGATAGTATTTTATAGGGAGAATATATGCTCTATTTGACCTTTGAATGTCACCATTAGAAATCAGCATATAGTATCTATTAGGATGAATGAAACAAGACAAATTTTCAACAAGGGAAAAGCTACAACACCCTCATTGTACACTTGTATCCAAATTCGTACACAGAATTCCTCCATACATTGCAGAAACATTGAATACTTGTACACAACACTTGTACAAGTAGATAGTTAATTACCTCAAGGATTGGCCAAATGATCTTGGTCTGACACTTAAAGGTTTGCTCCTAAGGTAAGTTTCAGGTTCAATTCTCCTTGTCATGGGGTTACCTAAATCCACGTGTAAGCGTGTGAAACGACTTTAAGAACTATAAGAATTAGTTCAAAGTGCGTGTAAGATGACCCGAAACATTCTGCATTACAAGAAAAAGAAAGAGAAAAAGATAGTGGATACTGGATACTGGATAGAGTATTTCTCCCCACTTGTATTGTTAGAGAAAATGGGGCATCAAATTAATGGCTCACTTGCATTCTCTCAGAGTCCATACACTAATCCAAAAGGGAGAAGATACCAACATGATTCTATAGGCTTTGAGTTGAGTTTCCTATTCCCTCTTTTACATCACTAGCTCTCCCTTCAAAAGACAACCCTAGAAAAGAAAAATGCTCTTAACCTTTTTAATTGCAAAAATAGTTATTCTAAAAGGCCATCAACTAGGAACCAAAAACAAGGTCGACTCCTTTCCATTTCACTCCTTTTCGGGAGTTAGATTATTAAGTATAACAATGTATCACCTTCTGTTGTCCTTTAATATGATGTACTTCATTATCGTGATTAATAAAATTCCTTTTTGCAATTTAAAAAAAAATACTTCCTCCGTCCCATTTTCATTGTCCATTATTCATTTTGTCACTTTTGTGTCTACTGCGTATATCTTTCAATCTATAATATTTTTCATGATTTTGACATATTTGTATTATAGAACAAATTGAAATCTATCAAATAAGATCCATATTGCATATTTTTGGAGATTTACATTGGAAGATATAAGCGATTGAAAACTGACACGAATATCAAAAAAAGACAATGAAAATGGGACGGAGGGAGTAAAACTCAGGTAAGTAATTGTGAAAAATGATCTAGTAGTCAAAGTCTGAGCTTTAAAATTTTCTCTTTTAAGTTATCAGGTTCGACCTTTGAAATGAAAAAGAAAAAAAAAAGTTTCAGTTTCGAAACCTTACTTAATTATAAATTGTATCAACTCTTGTGATACTAGTTCAACGGGATAAAACTCTGGCTTTTAATTTGGTACGTTACGTACATAGATGATGGTATTGAATCTATTGATTTTCCAAAAAATAATCACTGTGCACGTAAGCTAGCCTGATCCATTAAGTATCGAGACGACAAGATGGTTGACACTGGATTAGCAACTTTTTATTCATTTTATCATCCCTCCCAGAGAGAGAGAGAGAGAGAGAGAGAGAGAGAGAGAGAGAGAGAGAGAGAGAGAGAGAGAGAGAGAGAGAGAGA
>JAOTQK010000024.1:17613273-17637182 GCA_025642025.1 Rhododendron ferrugineum | reverse complement strand
GGGATGTTCTTGACCTTAATCATCATTGGGGAATCAAAGACCGTAAGTAAACTAATCTGGACAGTCCAGAATAGGGTATCTACACTACTGCAATAACAATTGTGTTGAAGTTTTCAGATGCATTCAATCTATAATTTCTTGGGAATACATGAAGTAACTTGTAGTTTGTAGATTAGGAAGACTAAGCTTGGGTGAATCGATGCTCTAGCACATGTGGTTCGATGGAGTGTGGAGTACGTCATGAATACAAAGACACGAGACGAGATGAGATGAGAGGACACACGAACCGTGCAAGACCTAGCTAGGTCTAATATCATGTTGAAGAAATTGGATAGGAGTACATCGAACCTAGATCCTTTAGCAATAGTAAATTGGAGAAGCCTCCTAGATTCTATAGAGAGAACAAACTCACAATTTGAAACGATGTAGGATAAGTCTAACAAAGTGCATGCACCATTTTGATTACAAAATCGAGTACTCCAACCCACATTGCCAACCTATCCTCGATTTGTCTCTTCAAATCATTGTAAGCCTTTATTCCCAGTACACTCACAACCGTTTGATACGTTGAAAATCTCAAAATACACTAATCGCGACCGACTCGCAATCGTGCGCATTGTAGAGTACTGTCGGGATATGAATTTCGGGACATTGGATTCCACGCTATGTCAAAAATGTGTAATCGGTAAAAGCATGAGATGGGAAAACAAGCAATAAAACTACAATAAGGTGAAGCTAGCATGCAGGTTTCGCCATCACCTATGGGCCGCATAGTACATACTGTAATTAATTAGGACTAAAGTTATAAATAGGACTAAAAGGGAGGTACAAATATGTCATACAGTCCTTATCATTAATTAGTTTGCAGCACCAATATATATGCTGACGTGGTGCTTTCTTTATTTTGCATTTTTACCACGTTCACAAATTAGGAAACAATGTACAGTAGTTGAATTTCTATAATACTAGTCGGAGTGGATTTTAAATGGGAAAAGGATAAAAGCAGTCCAGTGGACTGATGCTAAGATTTTAAAAATGTGTTAAAAAGTGTTCAAAAAAAAAGAAGAAGAGCATATTGGAATATGTAAAAGTGTATTACAAATCTGTTAAAAATAAAGAAAGTGAATCGAAAAGTGTTAAAGGTGTATTGGTATGTGATCTTTTTTGGGTTGCCGTTGGGAAAAAAAGTGTTTTTTTGTGTGTGTGTGTATTTCTGAATTTGTTGACGACTCAGTGAGCTGTCAATAGAATGACTAGAATGACCCCTTATATGTTAAAAATAAAGAAAATGAATCGAAAAGTGTTAAAGGTGTATTGCTATGTGTTCTTTTTTGGGTTGCCGTTCGAAAAAAAAAAAGTGTTTTTTTGTGTGTGTATTTCTAAATTTGTTGAAAATCCAGTGAGCTGTCAATAGAATGACTAGAATGACCCCTTTTAAATGATTATGCTTAAGATATTAAAAAAATACTAAATAAACCAATGTGATAGCTAGGCTAATGGCAGGAAAGAATAAGCTTTTCAGTACTTTTTATTTTTTGTTTTTGCCTGTCAGCTGTTTTAATTAATTTGTTAAACACATTAAGAAGCCGTAAACAAAATTAAACTACTCTTGCAAATTGTGCATTCAAAATTTGAACAGTTCCAGAAAGAGGAAAGCAAATCTGATCGTTGGATAAGTGGAGAGAGCTCAGACGAAATTTTTCCCACAAAGCAAAACCTAACCCTAATGTTTAGTTATGAAACCTCTCTTTCCCTCTTTGTATAGAACGTTATCGAGTTCAATGGACCGACTAATTAAAGGTAGTAAAAACCTTGTGTACTGTAGTTATATTTAGCCAATGCTGTATACAAGAGATGTTTGGGATGCGATTCGAGGGCTGTTTACAGTTTTTTTTTTTTGTGCTCGGCAAAACGAAAAATTTATTAGATCGAAGAGGGTACATCAAGAAAGAAATTTGCTAAGCGCATACGCTTACAACGAAAAAACAGAACACCAACAACAAGAGAAAAAACAAAAGTTGTCCAACTGAAAATTGGACCGCAAATCCCCTTCCAAAAACAATTACACCTTCACCTTTCTCATGCCATTAAGATAGCCCTTAAAGTCCTCCACCGAGTGCACCTTGATATCGAACTTCACCTTCACCCACATTGCTACCCTGATTTTAATTAATTCCCCAAGATCCTCTACCCGCCATGTCGCATTGTTGAAGACGATATCATTCCTTACCAACCATAATGACCAAGTGGTGGCGTGGAAAGTTGTTTCCCACATAAACTTCTCCAGATTTTTTAATCCCATACCTAGCCACCAAGTGAACAAATCTAATAGGGCTGTTTACAGGTTGATTTAGGATTCTTTTGGGGGCTGATTTTGGGGCGATATATATTTGGGATGTGCTTGGGCTGTTTGTTTTTAGGGGTTATTTTAGGTGCTGCTCAGGTCGATCCGGAGTTGTTTCGGGGCTGTTCTGGGGCTCTCTTAGGGTTGTTTTGAGGCAGCGGCAAGGCAGCATTGGGGTGTTTGGTTGAGGCAGCCAGGGTTAAGGGGTGACGTTGGAAGCGCTTTCGGGGAGGTGTTATGGTGGTTTTAAGAAAATCTTCGAGAGGCGGAGAGGACGGCCAGTCAAGAAATTTGTGAGTAGAAGTAGTAGGAGGGCATTGTGCGCTCTTTGGGGGGAAAGCTCTCTCAATGTAGTTCTCTTCTTATTGTACTGGTTTCATGCTTTTATCCTCGTGATGATTGAAATCTTCTTTCGCCGATTAAAAAAAAAAAAAATTTACTGCATACAAACTGCTGCTGCTTGGCATAGTATTTGCTTTTGCTTTTGCTTTTGCTGTTTCTGATTGTACAACTGCTGCTATTTTGCTACTGTGAAGGGTTAATGGGGAATTGCTTCCAGGCAATTGATATAGTCATATTGAGAAGTAAGAGACCATATACTATCAGGTAAATAAAATGGCTATCCGCTCTCCCATTCGTTATGGGGTTAGCTACGAGAAAATAGAACACACCGGGAGTAGTTGTAGCAATACTTATCACATGATTGTAATCTTTTAAAATGTTATACAAAGACTAAACGGACCAAGGGCACAACGGCAAACGCCATCCAAGAGTACCAGAGCAAGCGAGGAAAGCAAGACGCCAACTGAAACAACAACCACCAAAGGAAATAAAATAACGCACAACCAAGCACTCAAAACAACACGGAACCACGGAACCCCACCAAATACAGCCAACATGCTCCTGCTAAAATTGCCCAGAACCAAGCAACCATTAGCCTAAAAGAACCAAAACATTAAACACCAAAACCTAACCAGCCTCCCCCCGTTCCCGTCGCTTTTAGGTAAGAATCTTTCGGCTGAGGAAAGGAGGTGGCTAGTCGCTTCTGGCGAAGCTGCAAGTTCATGAGAAAAGTGAATGAACGAGCTTAAAACCCGCATCACCCTTGCTAGACCATGGACAAGTACAACTCCAGAAAACAAGCAAATTAAACGGGGAGATAAAGGAGAATTAAAACTCCATAGAAAGAGAGACACCTACCTCCAGTTCAACAAAATTACAGCAACAATTTCACCCTTCTCCATTTATATTTTAATAACACAGTGTTGGTGGAAAGGTCAAACAAGAAATGATCAAAACATGTATTTTCGTATCCAAACTCATTAATTTCTTGAGTTCCAAATTCCAAAAAAAAACAAAAAACAACCGCGTGTCTGTGCCAACTTGAGCGTGCCTCGACTAATCCAGGAGTCCTGAAGTTAACGACCAAACAAACCTTCAGTGACCCCAAGATTTGGAAGGTTTGGACTTAATTTATGATTCGACAATATTGCAATCTCTTAGAGGGCAAACTAACCTTTTGGTTATTGTCTCATGCCACTCAGCCAAACCGCTTGGAGTTTGCACGGAAATACCTATATAACAGCAATATGAAATTCATAACATTTGTATGAAATCGTATTGAGAAGATGTTATGTGCTTTTATGCAAATGTTATATTTTAAAAAAATTCTATATAAATGTTATAAATTTAAGGAGATTCAGGGTGCATAACGACTCTTCCCATATATGAAATATATTAAGCAAATGTTATGTTCTTATAATTTTTATACAAATGTTATAAATTTAGGGAGATTCAGTATAGTGTAACCTAATCAAAAGCCGAGTACCACAAAATCTTAATTTCCTTTACCAATCCAATCATCTTATGAAAATTTATCGAATGGTTGATATTCTAACATCCTTCTTCACTACACATCTTGTGGGACTCAATACTAAAGATATGAATCCACAAGAATGTGTGATGAATAAGGGGCGGTGCCCCAAAACCACTACTCCAGGTTACGGGGATTAAACCTGGTCAAACAGATAAAGGAACCAAATAGATTAACAAATAATGAAATCTAGCAATAGATTACTGGTCCAATTTATAGGATATTTCTTTCAATTTAGCCCTTTTAGTCTTCGCAAAAATGAACAGCAAAATCACCGGTGATAGAACTTAGAAATTCATCAATAACATACCACATTAGCAAGAGAACGCGCGGGACAAAGTCGCGACAAACTCACCTTTCCAATTGGACGAAAAAAGATTTGGAAATAAGGTCGTCGCTCTCTGGTACGTCTATAGTCACTTGGTTGCCGATGCAGCATCATCAAGATTCTCATCTCCGAAAAAAGCACGACCGAGTCGTATTTCGCGTGTGAATCTTGATGACGCTGCACCTGCAAACAACAACTCTTGCAACTCTTCATCAGTAAAGCGAGGAAGTCAAAAGAATTCACCTTTTTTCCTGAAGAGACCAGAATATCGAAACTAAGAGTCGGGTATGTAAGTAGTCGTTTGGTTGCCGATGCAGCATCATCAAGATTCTCATCCGTAAAAAAAAAACGACGAAGACGATAGATAATTATCTACCCCGTTATTTCGCATGTGAATCTTGATGATGCCGCACCCGCAAACAACGACTCTTCATCATCAATCCATGCATGATTGGTAGGTATAACAGAGAATCTTCGACGTTTGAGGAGACGGAATATGATAGCAGAGTAGATGATGGGAATCCAGATTGATTAAAATTTTAAATGGCTCTAAATAAAAGTAAGAAAATACTAGCTCTGTACGGATTCCAAATCATGACCACGAGTGGCATTGACGTGGTGGCTTGTCAGTGGTCACATAAAAAGGTAGATAAATAATCGATTGGAACCCTAAAACAGTACTGCACAGTCTCGAATCAACCTAGAAAGAAAGAAAAAAAAATTAAAAAAAAATACTCAAAACCCTTTTGAAATCGAAAGATTTATTTGGATTTACGTGTAAGAAATAAAGAGAGAATTCTGGGGAAAAAAATATTTGGAGAGAAATCATACAAGTTTTCTGGGTTTTGTGAGCCGGGTTTTTCCATGAGATCTCAAATCCTGGAAAATCTGAACTCTGATGGGTAGATTGAAGAATCTACGAAAACTTATGTGAAGACGAAGAAGATAAAGAGTTGTTGAGTTTTTCCAGACCTATAGGAAGGATGATGATGAGTTTGAGAGAGAGAGAGAGAGAGAGAAGAGAGAGAGGGGGTAAAGAAGTGGTGAGAGGAAAAGGGTTCGTGGGGGGATAGTTATATACCGCCGCTGGCATTGAGAGGTATGATAGTGTAACCAACGAATTCATACAAACTTTGTACATTCGTGTTTATTTAATTTAATTGGGTCTTGCAAGTAGTTTTAGGGAGGAAAATTTTATGAATTATTTCGTAATTTAGGTGTTCAGACCATCTTACTCACACATCAATTAGTTCTCAAGAACTAATCTTACCGAATTCTAATTAAAGTCAGAACAAAGCTCTGTAATGCAGGTCGATATTTTAATTATTAATTCTAGAAACGTAGAAATTATGATTTATTATTAGGTAGGTGATAATGTCAAAACTATTTTTGTTTATGTATAAAACTTATGTACCATATGCAAGGTATAAGCTTTTATGCACTAGAGTTTCGATACAAATAAAAGTAATTTTGGCATTATCATAAGTAATTTTTGTTTCTAGAGCTCTTATAAGTAAGTATTTGCTCTTCAGATCTTAGGGCTCGTACATGAGAGCCCTAGAGCAAAAAAAATGATTCTTTAAGATAAAATGATCAAAAAAATATCTTCGTCCTGATTCAAACGGATTAAAAATTAGAGCACTTAATTTTTGAAAGACTGTTTATTTAAAAAATTAAGAAGATTGGATCGAATACTTGCACATATATTAAATTAAACTGATCTTTCACATACCCACTCAATTTTTTTTTAAGTACTAATAAATTGGAGCCCCTCATTTGGACGGAGCCCTAGGCAAACAATTTACTCCAATTGGTTCACACGTAAAGGTCGCTACTAGTAGTAATAATATATAGTACCATCATATTGTGAATTTGGAGGGTTGCCTTTGCCTATACAAAAATGTGCACAATCGTTGTATTAGTTGTGCAACTAATTCTGACTGTTTAAATGTGTTTGGATAATTTAAATTTAAAAAAAAAATTAATTTTTTCGAGGAAGAATTTAAACGAATCGTGACCATTTATTACACAACGACCGTGTGTGTAGCACTCTTGGGTGCAGTGCTAGTCAGTGCTAATGCTCGAACTGTCATATTAAATAAGATTCACTTACTCCTCGTACTATTTTGCCAAATCACGTTAGTCCAGAATTTTCATTTATTCAGTTAATTTATTTTTTTGGTCAAAAGTGAAAAGATTGCATTGATTAACGCCGAGCGGCACTTACAAAACAGAGATCATTATAAAAAACTTAGACAAAGCCAAATTAATCGTCTAACAAATAAAAACGAGTAAATCACAAAGCAATGATATCACACTTTTAAACTGCCTAACATCCTAGAAGTTTCAAACGAGAAAAAGTGCAGAGTTAAGGATAAAGACACCAAATACCCAGACGATCAGATGCACTCCAACCAAAGATGAACACGCCAATGAATTCCCAATAACTATAAATTTGTGAAGCCGCCACAAGTTGCCCCGCCAAAAGATATCGTGTAGGGAATAAAACGCTGAAGCACATATATCGTTGTGAAGCAACATCGACTGAGAGAACCTGATCTGTAGACAAAATTTATCCAAAGACGAAACTAACAACCCTCATAAAACGATAGACAAAACTCTCGTAAAACGATATACAAAACTCTCACAAATCAGACGACAAGTCGTTGATCTGGAAAGACGGAAGAAAAAAGAAAAAAAACAAAGAAAGTGAGTCGTAATAGTACCATGACCTTCTCTTCCTGCCGCCGCACACAGGTATGGAACTCACGGGGAGAGAGGAAGGGAGAAGAAGAGTTGTGGTGATTAGGGTTGAGAGAGAAGAGAGAGAGAGAGAGAGAGAGGGACGGCAGGAAAAGAGTTTCGTTTTATAATTGATTAATTTGTTACAACCAACTTTTCGGCACACATGTAGTAATTACTACTGTAGTACTGAATAATTTTCAAATTCACTTATTTTATTGAATAATTGAATAAGTAAATAATTGAATTCGATTTAGTTGGCTGGTACCAACAAAATTGAGTACTAATTCCCATTTCTCATTGAATTAACCGATCAACTTGCTATCGGACATTTATTTTTGAATTCGATAATTTTAGCGAAAAAAATTCGCCCAAATATTGACTTTTTAAGTACTCTTACAAACCATGTTAACCAAAACACTAATCTTACGAAAAAAACACGTGAAAAACCTTGCACAAAACTTAATTATTGTGCATGCACCGACACCGATGCGAATGCTTTTCCGTCTGCTACTTTTCCTATTAGTCCCGAGATATATAGTGTAGGGTTACTGGCGACACGTTCTGTGGTTGGTTATGCCGTGAACGTACGTGATTCCATTTTCTAGCAGGACTCCCATCTTACGTAGATAATCTAGAAATTAAAATAAACGAATTACGCGGTAGATCACCGAGTAATTAAACTAGCTAGCTAACTCTTTCTTTAACTAGGAGATTTATATACTAACCTAGTTTTAGTTTCACTAGCTAGCTAGTTCTGTATAGTTGTATTGTGGGTGTAGTAGCATTAATTTACTAAAGTGCTAAATCATGGTACGACTAGCGGAAGCTACAAGTAAAGGTTTTACAAGATAGCTAGCTAGGTACGTAGCTGGATCATGGAGGATTTATTATTTTGGTACTTTCTGTTTTTTCTCCAACAATATTTGAGCATTTATCGAATCCCTTTAATGATCACTTCAATGCTTTTGCCAATATAGGTGCAGATTAATTATCAACTTTGAATTATTATTGGTAGTCTGTTTGACCTAGATATCAAATTAATTGATATCCAACAAGCCGATAAAATAAATAAAAAAAACATAATTTCCAACAAGAGAGAATAATAATTCCCATGTCGCTTTTTTGTTCCGGAGATTTGAGGTCGGGAATTGGAGATATAACGTTGTTGGCTCCAAAAAGGTGAAAAAACTGGTGTTTGTTGTCGCCATTTAGACGGGATTATATATACTTGCTCCGGTAAGACCTTGATCCCGTTGTCGTAACGGAACATGAAAAATCGACATGGAATTGCATTCGATCAGATCTCTAATTTTGTCTCACACCTTACGAACAAAGGCTTAGGGTTGTTTTTCATGGCTCTCAATTTTCTGCAAGATCGAATCATAACAACAACAGGGTTTTCGTTTGAAAATGTTATTCTCACATATCGGTTACTTATTTGACATCGAAAAAAATTCGGCAATTATGATTCAATTCTTGTGTCATCTTCCGTTTGCAATCAAGATATCGAATCATGCATCTTGAACCTTCATTGTCGTATCCGACTTTTTGAACTTCTAATTTTGACCGATACGACGTAAGCACTATCGTGCAAAAATAAGGAATCAATTAAAGATCGGAGGGTGATTTTCACGTTTTGGGAGTGCGGTTAACAATTCAAATGGTGCGAAATCAACTCCTATATGGACTTGATTTTCCGCACTTCCAAACCCAAAGGGAAGTGCGGAACAATTTTGAGAGTGCGAAAATCACTCCCCTTAAATGATTTCGTAAAAAAAAAAAAAGTGTGTATTCCTAACCGTTCATTGATGCAATTGCATTTGATATAGGCATATACATGATACGGCTAAGATAACTAGCAACTTAATTCGTTCAATATAACTATGATTGTGATTAGACATCAATACGTGGCAGTAATCATGATTAAATGACAGTATTAGTGGCAGATCCTCTAAACCAAATCTATCATTAACTTAATTAACTGCGTTAATCTCGATTTGATAATTGATTGAAGAAATCTAGTCAATAAAGATTCAAATACTTGTAGACTTTATTGTCTTTTATGGACTAGTTAGGGAGCGTTTCCGCTAAACTTAAAGTCAAGTTGTCCACTACGGGGGTATTTTCGGTAGTGAAAAATTTATAGATTTTTATGGAAAATGATATTGGCACTCCAAAAATTGATAGAGGCACTCTAAAAAACAAAGGAAAATGGCTTTGAAATTACACTGATTTTGGAGTGCTTGCATCAATTTTTGGAGTGTCAATATCAGTTTCCATTTTTATTTGTGGTTGAGAAGTTGTTAGGTGTTTCCAATAATGAATAAGTTGTTGAGAAATATCAAGTTGTTTCCGGTAGTGAATAAGTTGTTGATAGGTTTGTGAGTAGAGTTACTGTAGCAAAAAAAGTTTTTGTTGACAACTTTTATGTTAATGAAAACGATATGGTAAAATGCTAAAAACCTTTTTGTCCTTAAAGATGAAATAAGAGAAATGGATATGAGAGGTCAAAGGCGGAATGGATATAAAAAAAAGTTTTAGTGTAGAAGAAATTACTTTCACTTTTGACGCAGTTAGCGAAAGTCTACAATACACATCTCTTAAAAGAATGTATCATATACACCTATTTTATGGTTCATTTATAACATTTTAGCGTGTTTCGAAACTTTTGTTCTACAATTCATAACTTTTCAGCAGCACGATTCGTAACATTTTCATTATGATTCATAATATTTTGGTGTATCTCGTAACCTTTATACGATTCGTAACTTTTTAGCAATACGATTCGTAATATTTTCTCCATAATTCATAACATTTTGGGGGGTGTATATGATACACACTCAAATAAGGGGTGTGTATTGTAGTCTTTCCCACTAAATTATAGATGAAAAAGATAGCGAAAACGGAGCTTTATTTGCATGAACAATTGTATTTGAAGACTCCCTTTAAGAACATATTGAAGCGCTTGTTTATGAGCTGGCCGGTCACAAGCGAGTTTCAATTGAGTCAAATACGAGTTGATTTCGAGTAGTTAAATTTGGTATTATCCGAAGTTGAACGAGACAGATGGTAGTTTGTTCGAGCTAATTTGAAAAATTAACGAGCTTTGAAACTGTGAATATTTGGCATGATTGGTGGGGTGGGGATAAACGCCTGGCTATTTCCCATATATCCAGCAGCCCAGTGGAAACGTTGATTGTGAATGTGAGATGGGTCCTTGATGATAACAACACTCTTGATTACATTAATGCTATCACCTAGCCCACCTTCACACAAAGTGTTTATTTTGGAAGGTCAATGAACTTCATTGATATATAGTAAATTTTGTACAATGTGTTAATCGCCGTTACAATCAACAAGGAAACTGTGGATTTGACGGGTTGGAAATGGTTTTGAAAACTTAAATCTCCGGCGAAATTTAAAATTTTTATACCAATCAACTCCGTGCCAAAAGAGGTACTATTGCAACTTCGGATTTATGTCTAAGATGTAATAACTTTTCTGAAAATGCTAAGCATTTGTTTAGGGGATGTGACAAAGCTAAGGGGCTTTGGAATAGCATTCCCTATGGCCACTTTTTGAGAGGTAGGCTTGAAACTTCAAATTTTGATTGGATTTCCACCTCAAGCTTGGAAGCTGAGATATAGGGAATTTACAAAGGATTTCCTATCCTCTTGGAGAAAAAGATATCGAACGTGCAGATTGAATCGGACTCTCTCACAGCAGTGAATTTGATATATGAAGGCAACCCAGTAAATCATCTTCAAAGTGTTACCATAAACGAAGCCCATTATCTCATGCGCCGCACTAGCACAACGCTCGGCCATATCTTCAAAGCGATCTTCAGCAAGCTTTTTAACGAGTAAACACGAGCGCGTACTATGATAACTCGATTCCTTAATTAATCGGTCCAAGATATATAAAGTACTCGGAGTGTGAGTATCTCGTAACACTCTCTCTCCTGGCCCCTCCTAAGTCCTACCCCAGATAGTACCAATTTAGTCGTTAGATTTTCTCTTTAGCATTGAAACGAACTACTACAATACAAGAGAAACCAGCTAGCAGCCATCATGCTAGACTGCTAGTTTACTCTCTCTCTCTCTCTCTCTCTCTCTCTCTCTCAATAATATGGGGATAGGAGGGTTGGGGTTTGCATTTAGCACATGCATTTCAAGGTAGGTAGGTTTTTATTTTTTTATATTCAAGAGGGAGCTAGGCCATGCATGGCCATGGGGCATGCCCCTTTATGTGGTGAACATATACCAAAATAATAAGATATGGATACCTATGAATGAAAACAAAAACGCCCTAAATCTAGGCTTTCGATGTAAGCATGAAAAATAATTAATGTTTTTAGGTAGTAAATAATACAGAGAGTCCTTTAATAAAAACAAGGGGTATTGATCTCTTGGTTCTAAAATATTACTGATTCACGGCCATCTTTGAAATAAGAAAGTTGTCAAGAATTCGTCGAATGGAGGGGCAATGGTCGTGATAGCCAAAATTCGCGATACCCAAAATTATTTTTGGACAAAAACTACGATGGTGCAAATTATGATAGAACGTCAATGTGATTATGGATCTGCATGATTCTTATGTCATAACAAACTAGAACAAAACAAATTCTTGATGAATTATGCAACTCTTTGAATTACTCTGTCAAGTTAAGTAGTAGAATCTTAATATCTCCATCCCCCTTTGTTATGGTAATTACGTATAAATTTTATGCTTAACCTACGAAAAAATAAATCTTGTATAGTAATAATCTTTCTAAATAAGTATTTCTTGATGAAATCCTTAAATGAATCCAAAGATTCGAATGCATGAGATCACAATAGAGATTAATTTACTTTTTTAATACCTAACTATTGAATTCCTGCTTTCACAGTTTCACTCAAGATTACGAGCATTCAAATATAATCACTGCTCTAAAAACCTTCCCCAATAAACTCTGACTCCGATAGTAGGTGAACAAAATTGTTGTCGCCTGGAACTTAGGTGTTTATTTCACTCTAAGATCTCAGGTTCGATTCTTCTTGCAAACAACTATTAGGGTCATCTAACCCACGAGTAAGTGTGTGAAACGGCTATGGAAGAGACTATAGGGATTAGTCCGAAGTGCTCGCAAACTGGCCTGGCACGCCCTGCATTACCAATAATTAATAAATAAAAAATTTTGAACTGAACAAAATTGTTTTCGTTCAAAAATCACATTTAGTGGTGGGGCTTACGCCACAAGAAAAGAGGTGCCTTGTGTCTTGAGTCCTACATGTAATCAAATATTTCTTTCAATCACTTAAATATCGAAAATGCTACTGGCATGTTGTACAAATAGCGCATACACCGCACTTTTGGGCCCATCTCGGGTAAAAAAAAAATTAATTGGAGCCGTTCATTTTGTTCAAAATATTTTGTTTAAGGTCCCAGTAAAAAATCAACTGTATCCGATATCGTTAAGGACGTTTACGAAACGTCCATATTCGCTAGCCTAAATTTTGAAGCGAAATTGGACATTTTGTAAACGCTCTTACCGACATCGGATGAAACTGATTTTTTACGAAAACCCTAAACAAAATATTTTGAACAAAACAAACGGCTCCGATTATCTTTTTGGATCTGAGACGAACCCAAAAGCGCGCTGTCTGCATGGCAGTTGCTGTACCAGTTGCAGTTCTCCTTAAATATCTTTTGCAAGAGAGTTGGGCTCCATGGCTTAGTCATGGCCAACAACCTAGTACCATTTCCATCAATCCATGTGTCTGCACAATCAACCACAACTGTTGTACAGATAGCGCATACACCGCACTTTTGGGCCAATCTCGGGTCCAAAAAAAATTAATCGGAGCTGTTCATTTTGTTCAAAATATTTTGTTTAAGGTCCCAGTAAAAAATCAACTCTATCTGATATCTTTAAGGGTGTTTACGAAACTTCCATATTCGCTAGCCTAAATTTTGAAGCGAAATTGGACATTTTGTAAACGCTCTTGCCGACATCGGATGAAGCTGATTTTTTACGAATACCCTAAACAAAATATTTTGAACAAAATGAACGGCTCCGATCATCTTTTTGGATCTGAGACGAACCCAAAAGCGCGCTGTCTGTATGGCAGTTGCTGTACCAGTTGCAGTTCTCCTTAAATATCTTTTGCAAGAGAGTTGGGCTCCATGGCTTAGTCATGGCCAACAACCTAGTACCATTTCCATCAATCCATGTGTCTGCACAATCAACCACTTTTTTTTTTCTCTTGTCTTTATCAAGATTCAGGTGCTTTAACTTTCTTTTAAGTTTTACACATAGGTTATGGTGCTTTACATGCACTTATATATAGGGTGGTTAATTAGAAGACAAACAAGCATTGAGAATCTTTAATAGAAGCTGGTAATCTTACTTAAGATTGTGACAAAACTCAGGTAGGGTTAAAAAAGAAAAGAAGGAAGATATATATAGTTAATAAAGTAGAAAGATGAGCAACTAACAAATATGCCTTCAATCACTTCTCCCTTTTGTTTTTTTGTGTGTTTTCTTCTCTTTCTTCGATTGGTTAGCGGCTTAGTGCCACTAGCAAGCGAAAAATAGTGAGATGGGTCATCAACACAGAGATGCCGATATGCGGATCCCAATGATGACTTCACGTGATCGCCTCGATTCTCTGTCTGTTGTTGCCTTATCCAGCGGCGATTATTTGTTATCTTGTCTGCTGGCAACCCGAATAAATGCTGATGGCTGGTTTGACAGTCGTTTACTATCTGTCGATATGGGGCCAGATAGCAGGCATTAGGTACGATTCCAACCTAATCCCTGAGAATATTAAGTAAATTATATTAAGCATCCTAGTTAAGTATATCGTAAGAACGCTTTTCTATGGTTAATTATTAAGATTAAAGCGTACCATTCGTTTTGGATAATGAGAAACTAACACCAAATTCGATATCCCAATGTTTTGTTGTGGGCTTGTGTTGGAAGCAGGGGCTGTTTAACATTAATTATTGCACTTATCCTGTACTTTTATTCTTGTCATTTGTAAACCAAAATGGATTGGGGAATCATAATTTACTAATACTATTTCTTCTACCCTGGCTTGTTGGAGAGAGAGAGAGAGAGAGAGAGAGAGAGAGAGAGAGATGGGCCCGTGGGCTGGAGACATGGGTCGATTTTAGAGTTTTCATTGGTGGACCCAAATAGGCTTCAAATCGGATTGCTAGAGATAAGACATCAGACTTGAAGTGGGCCGGAATTTTCGCCCAAAGGAAAGCCTAAATTGGTCAAAGAGCCCAACAAGTCCTCCATTGGCCCAATGGACCAAATTGTAAGCTAACGGCAATAAGACTGGGGAAAATGACGGCAAAGGACGTGTTTTGATAATTAATACCCATCAAGGATATTTTATATAAAAAAAACCAGGTAAATGACGGCCCAGGACGTATTTTGATAATTAATACCCGCCAATGACAAACTAAGAACATTTGTTAATGCTGAAAATGCCCTTAGCAGGTATTAATTATCAAAACACGTCATGACCGTCATTTTACCTATAAACCCGGCCCAAAATCCGGCCATAACAAATAATTTACTACTTTTTTTTAACACGGAAGGGTAAGAGAGTAAATCCACTTACCACCTCCATTAGACAATTGCTAACTAAGGGTATGAGGACCCTCTTAAACACACATACATACACACACTTAATGTTGCGGTCGGCAACCCAGTTGAGTCATAGGTGTTGGTTCAGTGTGAAAACTCGGACTTAATTGGACAATGCCCCACTTTGAGGCCCCAAGATCTTTTATTGGAACTAACCATACTTCTAATACGTACCATCCACACATGGTGAGACCTAAGATTTGGTCCTGACGTGCAAGCCAACTCTAACTTATGAGAAAATAGTGAATTTTTAGATACAAGCCAACTCTGACTTTCTGATGTCTGAAAGCAAAAATTAAAAATGAAGTCATCCTAAACTCTGACTTTCTGATGTCTGAAAGCAAAAATTAAAAATGAAGTCATTTTATTGAACTATTATAAGGGATTAAAAAGTAGGACGAGCCCCTGAAATTCAAAATTTTTTGAACACTTAAAACGGCTATAACACAAGTTTTGACTCAGTATCGACTTTGGGTCGATTTGGAGCATCCGTCGATGGTGAAAGTTCTTTCGCTTGATATCCGTGGTTAAAGAAAAATTCTCAATTTGGATAAAGGGTGATAAAGAGGCTACTTGGCTTGAAATCTTAACAAACTTCATAAAAAATGTTCAAGCTTGATTTATTTATATAATAAATCAATCTTAAACAAACTTTTAACGAACGAACACAAACTCAGACTCGAATTAGTTCATTTAACAGCCCTACATCTGGACACGTGGCTAATAACTACCTTATGGTCACGGCACCAAATAGCCTCTCTCTCTCTCTCTCTCTCTCCTTCTTCCTCTATTCTGTCCGGCGTACGAAAAAAAATTCGCCACCATTGACCTCCTCTCCCCTCTCCTCTGCGCTAAACCCTAATATCTTCCTCCCATATACATAATATACCGACTGTGCATCGGAGACGGTCTTACCTCAGACATGGGCTGCTCCGCCTCTGTTCCAAGTAATTCCTGCATCCGATCGCCTTCTAGGGTTTTACTCATTTGAACTTTTGAATTGGAGAAAAAGATTTGATCTTCGTCTAATTGTCAATTTCTTCCATTAATGTCGACCTTCGTCTAAATCGGCGACACTCTTGGAAATTTATATTGAATTTGACTGATTAGGGTTTTTTTTGTATATGCAGGCAAGTCTTCTGGGCTGTCGGGGGGACTTAATTCTGATAATGGTGGGACGGTTGATGCCAAAAATCTACGAGTGAAGGTAAAATTGAATGTTTGTTTGTTTGAATTAATATTGTTTAGGGAATACTTGTGTTTAATAAGCAGATTAGGGATTAGCTCAAGCTTAGCTAAATGAAAGAGGGAAAAAGTAGTTCCGTGATTTTGGTGCTTCATGAGTTGGGTATAATCAACTTTTGGAGGAGATGGAGAAATTAGAATTGAGCATGATTACTAATGAGCTTATTGGTGGAGTTGTCGTAATTAAATGTCATTAAAAGGCTAGATACAAGTGTCTTTCTGTAGTTCTTTCATGTGTTATGAATAAATCAAAATTGGAAATGTGCTCTTTACCTCAATTCATGCCTTGTATGTGGGCTTAGGAGGCCATCGAGCTTAAGTTTGCCTCGCGCTTGTGTCGGCAATGATATAGAGAAAAATTGTAGCATCAGCTGTCAGGTTGCTAAAACTTGTGCTGTATCTTAAACTGGTTCAATATTGTGAAATTTTGTTAATCATGTAGGCCCTTGACTCTTTACATCATCTCTACTTCAATTCATCTTTCACCTAGGTGCCCACACCCATTTTTCAGACACTTCAACAACTTTTAAGTGTCCCTTATTCATATATTTGCTGGACTAGAAGGGTCATACATACTTCAACATGTTCTTTGCATAGCATGCATACTTGACGCTAAGACTAGTCATATGCCACGACATTGTGTGACGATGACATTAAATAGATAATTGCAGAGAGAGAGATGACTGCACTTTTGGATTATGGAAATAGCCCTAATTGTAGAGAAGCGAATATAGTATGGTTTAGTCATGTTGACCATAATAGCAACGTACCAAGGAGAAGTAGTTTGATTGTTATTTCAGGAAATGTTTGGCAATGACAAGACATATACACTGAGTTAGCAAGGAAAAGTTACATCACTTACATCCTTAGACAGTTAGACAAGCTGGAATGTTAAGAAGTGTTTCAAATAGAAAACCCTAAACTTTTGGGAGGACTTGGTTGAATTACTTTTTGTTTACCATTCTTTTCGTGTATACGCACACTTTCTTGAGTGTTGTTTAAATGTCTTTTGAAGTGTTTGTTACTTTCTTCACTGCTTTACTTAAGCGATGTGATTGTCAAATCTCTGAGTGTCTTCATATATTTTATTAGGGGACTTCTGAAATTTATTTTAGTTGGAATTATTTAGGTAGTTTGAGTAACTAGAAAACTGTTAGATTGTACTTAATTAGGAAGATTTGCTTTAAATTTGTGTTAGGAAGGATTTCTTTCTAATCTACTCTGAGATAGTGCAAAAGATTTATTTGAGGATAGGCGGCTCCGGTATTGGTTTGACATGTCTAATGTATCAGAAAACATAAGATGTTGTATGGTTGGCCTTGTTGTAGAATTGAATTAAGCAAGCATTGTTATTTGAGACCGACTCTGTCAATAAAACATTAGTGGCTAAAATTGCCGTTTAGCAAGCGAAGGCCCTACTTTTCCCGTCAAAGAGGATTTCTTGCATTCATGTTTTGCTTGGCTTGTAGTGTATAGGTTCCCTTGTTTGGTGGATGTGTCCTAATGGGCGTTGAATAAGTTAAAGTAGGATATTTCTATTCTTTTCCGAGTAAGCCTATTCCTTGTGGATCTCTTTCATATACACTAAGGTTTACCGTTTACCAAATACCAATTGTAGCTATCACAAGTATAGTGAATATCAAGCATGCAGGTGTAAACCATTCATCACATTGCGCACATTCAAGGCATCATACTCGGTTGAATCATGAATGTGAAGTCAAGATGAAGACAATGTTCACATTATGGTTCAGCTACTTGCCAGCATCCACTGCGGGCAACCTACACAGAATACCTAATGCACTAACTCAACAAAGGGTTTTCATTAGGTCCAATCAAAGTTCAACATTCGCTGATACACAACCTAGCCCAAACAAGGACACTCATATGAGATTCCCAAACAATGCTCTACACGGTAGACACATTTGGAAGTGTGTGAAGGCAACTAGTGAGCGCTAAGTATGACACTAAGACGACTACGGTTACCTTCGGATGAACACTACGGCGCCAATTCCAAAGAGATGGGACCACGCCTTTCAATCAGAGGTCACATGAGTGTAGTCTCTCCTTCACACTAAGTGACTAACTCTCTTAGATGAGTTAATCAAGAGAAGGGGAAATGAGCATCTCAACAAGAGCTCACACTCACCAACCTTATCCTTTAGAAGGCCTTTCGTTGTTTTTATAGCCAAGCCTGAAGATCTTGCGGAGGCTTTAAAATTGAACTTTTGAGCTAGTTAGTCTACTGAATAAGACATCTTCGTCAACGACACAGCATGTTTGTTGACCAAACTTCCAAGTTGGTGACAAAGGCTTTCTGGTCAATAGGGACTAAGATTGGACATAACAGTTGTCGACCAAGTTTTTGGTCTGGTGGACCACAGACAATCAAGTTGGTCAACCAAGATTTCGGTCGACTGGACATTGTGGAAATTTAGCCGGCACATAGATGACTCCCCTATACTTCAAACTCTCTCTAGCATGCTTTCAATGTCTATGTTGATGGACAATTCTCTTTGCTACAAATGAAGCTTCTACTAAGCATCCACGCTGGTGAAGAGATTACTAAGAGTTGCAAGGCATCACCATCGTTACACAGTCTGATGACCTCCTCCGAGCTAAGTAGCACGGATACGGATACGCGATACGAATACGATACGATACAGATACGTGGATACGTGATTTTTTTAAAAAGTAGGATACGATACGTTGGGGATACGTTGAATATAAAAATAAATAAAAATAATATTCCATTGACGACTAGTGTATGAACTCTTTTTTGACAATACTGCAAAAATTGCACTGCCACAAAGTATTTCCCCCTTGATCACCCAATTTCTCTAATTTTGTAACATAACTTCAAAGAGGATTACTAGTATCCCCTGCATTCGTTTGTGAGGATGAGGAAACAAAGCTACTACCAGTACCAGCAGAAGCAGAATCCATTCAGATTCTATATACTGTTATAAAAAAAAATCAGACGACAACAGTAGCTAATATCTATACAGCGTTGTATATATACATATATATATATATATATATGTATATGCTACACAGCAAGAGAGAGATGAGAGAAGAGACAGACGAGAGAGAGAGAGGGAGAGAGAGAGAGAGAAGAAAGACTTATAGCTTTGTATCTATATAGTGTTATATATTACAGAGCAAGAGAAAGATGAGAGGCGAGAGAGAAGAGAGAGAGATGAGAGAGACGAGAGAGAGGAGAGCTTACAGGTCGAGATCGAGAGATGAGAGACAACAGAGATGGATCGCGTTTCTTCCCCTTTTCGTTTCTGCCTTTTCTCGTCGGTAAGGGAAAACAAAGGATATATAGCCCTAATTACAGTTCAAACCCATATGTTTTAAGTAATAACAAATTTACCCCCGCGCGTATCCGAAACGTATCCCGGCGTATCCGAGCGTATCCAAAACGTATCGGGATACCAAAAACTAAATTTTAAAACCGGATACTTTAAAAAACGTATCGGATACGTATCCGGAGCGTATCCGAATCCGATACGCGTACGGTACATGATACGGAGGCCAAAATAGAGTATCCGTGCTTCATAGCCTCCGAGTAGTTTTACCTTGCAGAATTACATCAAGTCATGAAAGTGTTACTCCACATTTTAATCTTTGCAAGTGTGGGTCATGGGAGTTTTGGGCGTCATTAGACAAAAGCATGCTGGATATAGCATGAGTGATTATAATTTTTGCCTTCTCTTTTTCAACCTGAAAGTGGCTAATCTTTTGTTTCATCATTATCTATAGCTCGTCCTATTAGGAGATTCTGGTGTAGGGAAAAGCTGCATTGTTCTTCGCTTTGTTCGTGGTCAGTTCGATCCAACATCGAAGGTAAGGACATAAAATTTTGCTCTATACTGTTTGGGTTACCCTCTTTTTTGCCATTTTCTGAATTAGGTGTTGTGTTTTGACCCGTAATTTGCTACATGAGTGCTTATCTTCCCTACCAAATACGCTAGAAGGCTAGTTAATGATTGAGCCTTCATCAATTTTATTGAGATTGTCTCATCACCATTTCAGGTAACGGTTGGAGCTTCGTTCTTGTCACAAACAATTGCATTGCAAGATTCTACGACAGTAAAGTTTGAAATATGGGATACTGCTGGCCAAGAAAGGTATGAACCACTAAAATTAGTTTTTTTTTTTTTTAGTTCTTTTTCTTATTGCGAACGTTTATTATCAACTCTTGGGATTAAATGACTGGGTGCCTTCTTCCTCTTCCCACCACTACTAGGTAGAACTTAATTAATGAGAGCATCTCAACTTCTAAACTTTGTCTTGGTCAGGTATGCAGCATTGGCACCACTTTACTACCGAGGTGCTGCAGTTGCGGTTGTTGTTTACGATATAACAAGCCCTGACTCATTCATCAAGGCACAGTATTGGGTTAAGGTATGATTTTTGTTGATTAGAGAAACAGATACCCAGAAAAGACAGATAGGCAATGTCCCTTTCTTTTCTGCCTTAGTAGAAAGCAAGTGAAATTCATAAGAGATGATGCCCCTCCTATGAATTAAGAAAGGTACTCCATCGTGTTGTTTAGGATATTGAGAGTGCAGAAAAGGAGGATCCGGTAAGCCTCCCCAAGAGGCAACTTGGTCTTCTCCGCATGGGAAAACTACTGTCTCCCTTTTTATTTTACTGTATGGCTGCGGATATTATTGTGTGGATGGCCTTGTAATGGTTTTACTTGGGAGTTAGACAGAATGGTGTGCTTGAGAGAATGACAACAATGTCTGGCGTTCTGTGAGCCTATAGTGGAAACCCAATTTAGTCTTAGAGGTGCGCCTTAAGATCAGTTTGGTCTCATCACAATGAAACTTCAAAATTAGAGACGTGGGATTTAGAAGTTCAAAACTCTTTCAAAATTTGAGTTGTTGAAGTCAACACTATTTGAGAGTTTTTTTCTCAAATAAATGTGGATAACTCTGTCCTGGAAATTAGGTGTGGACAACCCTTATGTAGACAATTAAAGGCAAGTGCTTTAAGATCAATAAAGGCACTGGCTTGCTGCTCATTCTGGGAACTTTCAATCGTCTTTGTAAGTATCTTTTATTAGAGACAGGGGATTTAGAAGTTCAAAACTCGTTCACAATTTGAGATGGTGAAAGTCAACACCATTTGAGAGTTTTTTCTCAAATAAATGTCGATAACTATGTCTGGGAAATTTGTTGTGGTCAAACCTTATGCAGACAATTAGATCAGTAATGGCACTGGCTTGCTGCACATTCTGGGATCTTTCAATTGGTTTTGTAAATATATTTTATTCGAGACGTGGGATTTAGAAGTTCAAACCTCAATCAGAACTTGAGTTGTTGAAAGTCAGAACTATTCTAGAGCTTTTCCAGTTTTCCTCAAATGAATGTGGTCAGCTGTTATGTAGATAAGTATAACTCTTTGAATCGTCTTTGTAAACATCTTTTACTGTAAAAATTGTTTCAGTAATAAATTTTATAGAAAGTGTGGTGCCACAAAGGTAATTCTTATATCAAGGCATCACATTGTTGGTTGGGCAATTCTCTGTGCATCTTTCTTTCTCCCATGCTTTCTGTTGGTCAACAACCAACAAAAGTTCTCTGTAGTTCTTGTCGTGACCAGTTAGGCATGATTTTTTCGGGGGTTCATTGATTAGTTAACCTCCGGTGCTGGTAAGTTCGGGACCATGGTCGGCCGTCTCTCTTTTTTTGGTACGTCAGAAATTCTATTTGTCCATCTCCTATCTGCCCGCCAAGAAGATCTCTGAGATTGTCCAGCCAGCTGGGTTGGTTTGGCTATTTGTTTCTATTTTGAATGTTTCTTCTGTACTGTTTCAAAGTTATGCTTCCCTCCAAATTGCTAATACACCAGTGTATTCATAGTTACTGTGGCTTTCTTCAGGAACTACAAAAGCATGGGAGCCCGGATATTGTCATGGCTTTAGTCGGCAACAAAGCTGATCTTCAAGAGAAACGTGAAGTACCTGTTCAAGTGAGTGACAGACCGGAGAATATCTCAGTTTAATATTCTCCTACGGTTATTAACGGTTACTGATTTGCCAATTTAATATTTACGTACTTGTTTCCTGAAGGATGGCATCGACTATGCTGAGAAGAATGGGATGTTTTTCATTGAGACATCTGCAAAGACCGCGGATAATGTAAATCAGCTGTTTGAGGTATATATTCCTAGTACATAATATTTACCCTGTTTGTTCATTTCAGTAGCTTAAAGAGAAAGAAAACTCGTCGTGTTGAAGCGGGTCGCTGTAAAATTGTCGGATCCAAACGAATCCTCTCCATTACGCCTTCCTTACTGGAGAGGCTCCAGGCAATTAAACTGCAAATAACCAGCTAATTAATCGAAGAAATGAATGGTTACGAAACTAATCAGTGAGATTACTTGAATGTGTCTTTATATGACATGATACTCCTGCGCGGTTATTTTCACTCAAATCTTTTGCTGCTGCTTTTTTTTATTACAGGAAATTGCTAAACGACTGCCCCGCCCATCCCCTTCATGATTATAGTGCTCTGAAAATAAATAAAACTTGGTAATTGCGCATAGCCGGATCGGAATTGTATCAAATATCTGTGTACTATTGTTTGTATATTTTACTGTATCTTCATATACTGTTCTCTCGGTTTGAGATTTTATCTATGTTCCAAGATCATGAATCGCGCTCGGAACATGGTGTTTGACTATGGGATCAGGCTAAAATTCTTGTGGGATCAGGCTAAAAACTCTCCCCTTTTGATGGGGGATTTAATTTTGCTTATTGATTAGACTAAAGTTAAATGAATGCAGTCCTGGGTCCTATTTTAGAGTTTCTAATAGGCTTGCTTTATCTAGATTTTTCAAATCTTTTCTAAATGACAGTTTCATGTTTCTAAAAACCAAAATCAATTGCTTTGGTGACAAATTTACTTTATCGATTCCTAGAATAGAGGAGTCCTCAAATTTTTAAAAAAAAGAAAAAGGGATTATTCTTTTTAAGGGTAAAGTAATGGCAAGGATGGCTAGATGGATTTCGTTACTTGCTTTTATGTTTTGGTGATTTTTTAATAATATGATCCATGCTTTCCACTAAAAATATTGAAAGCAAAAATAGCTAAGAATTCAATGAGAATGAGGAGAGAGTAAAAATTGTAAGGGAAAATGACGGTCCAGGACGTGTTTTGATAATTAATACCCTCCAATGACATGTTGAGAACATTTGTTAATACTGAAAATGTCTTTGGTGGGTATTAATTATCAAAACACGTCCTGGACCGTCATTTTTCCAAATTGTAATCGAAGGGAACCAAGGTTATAAATAGCGTACCGGTAGCGGTACTCTTTTTTTTTACTGGTACTGACCAACACTGTCCGGTATTGTTCAGTATGGTTAGTATTGATCGGAACGACCATTTTTTTGATCGACCAACACTGTCCGGTATGGTTAGTATTGATCGATCAACATTGTCCGGTACTGTTCGGTATGGTTAGTATTGACAGGAACGAAATTATTGACAGGAACGAAATTAGAGAGGTAGGATACCAGTTTGATATGTATTGGACGGCACGTTATGGTATTCACAACTTGGGATTGAACTCTTTAAACATCTCAACTTGGGATTGAACTCTTTAAACATCTCAAACCGGGCCTCAATCAAAGAATACGGACCCGGGGGCTCTGCTGCCCGAGGGGCGCAGGAGCCCCTACCCACAGTGCCAAAACGGCACCGTTTGGAATAAA
>JAOTQK010000024.1:17593485-17606061 GCA_025642025.1 Rhododendron ferrugineum | reverse complement strand
ACAAGTTTTAGAATGGTTGAGCTAGTTTTGTTAATGACTTAATTTTAAAGTATTTCTCCCAGATGGTTAAAAATAAAAAGAATAAAAAAAGAATAGCTCTAAATAGACAAACAACTCGTAAAATAATAAATATAAATGTACCATATGATGAAATTCAGGCATAAAACTAATTATATATGTGTATTTTTGAGACATATGCAAGTATGTATGTTTACATATTAGCACATTTTCATAATTATGCTAATTTATACAAAAAATATTTTAAAAAAATATTTTTATTTCGAGTGGGGACACGCGTTTGAGCGGGGGCACGTGCCCCCGCATGCCCCCCTTTGAATCCGTCCCTGCTTAAGGACACCATCACATAGTATCCTTATTTACAACACAGTACTCGCCCCACATACAAAAATGTGTAAACGAGCCGAGCTCAAGCTCGAATTTTTGGCTCATTTAGTAAACAAGTCGAGTTCCGCCTGTTCGGCAAAAGCTCTGCTCGTTAAGGATGGCTCGGCTCGATTAAAGAGGATCGTTTAGTAAATTAAAGACTGAGCTCGGCTTGTTAAGGCTTGAGCATGAACTCGAGCTCAAGTTTTTGACTCGTTAAGTAAAAGAGCCGAGCTCGAACTCTACAAACTTGACTCGGCTCGACTCGTTTACAGTCCTATGGTCCACGACTACCATAATTATTCGATTCCGTTTCCAAACCGATCTTCTTCTTCTTTTTTTTTTTTTTGATCCGCGTTTCCAAACCGATGGAGAACAAGTTTCCAAACCTTCATTCCAAATCCACCTCAGACAAGAACTTCACTACATGCATGCGATAAACACCATATATATACACATGGAACCGGCCTGTCTTCTTTTCCAATAGTAATCCAAATTAAAAACATCAGTCAATTATCGTTCTACTACGTACTATATACGTAGGTTACTTTTCTTTCAAGCAAAACAGCACACGCCCGCCATGTCTTCTTGGAAGAAACTAACCCACAAAGTTCCGACGGCCAGACGTTCGAGCTAGAAGAGTCTGTCGAGACAATGTGCTCAAACCTCAGAAACATGATCGGGGACAAGGTTGACTGCGCGTCGTCGGCGCGCACCATTCTCATGCCCGGTGTTGACGGGAAGACTCTCGCGACGGTGATCGAGCAATGCAAGAAACACGCGAACACTGAAGCCGGAGGAGAGGACGACGATCTCGAGCGGTGTGACTCGGAGTCGGAGTCTTTGGGCAAAGATGATCAGGAGGTTCTGGTGCCCCTGTTCGTGCACGCCCTGCTCTTTTCAGCAACTTGTCTCGACGTCAAGGACCTGGCGGCTGCGGTTGTCAAGAACATCGGAGGCACGACGGGGGCGAAGCAGCGGGAGGAATCGCTTAAAATCGAGGACGATTCTACTCCCGAAGAAGAAGAGGAAATTCTGCCACATGGTAAACTAGTGTTTGTCCGTGCCTACGGCACTACGCATCCGTTTGAAATTGCCCGTGTCTACAACACTTGCTAGCTAGTGGCTCAAACACTAAATCGATTCATTAGTGTGTAGTATGTGATCCTCTTCTAAGTGGCACGAAAAAGAATTATCCGTGCTTACGGCACTCTCCCAACTAAACTTTTAAGTTAGCTGCAAAGAACATTTCTAACACCAAAAACTGCCAACGATGATCCCAATAGAGCATTGCCTTTGCTTTCAGACACCAAAACTCCAAAAAAAAAAAACGTAGGCAAAAAATCCAAAAAAAATCCCAATCCCAATAAACTCCAAAAATTTCCAAATACCTTTGCTTTCAGGGAATTTTCTTGGCCCACCGTCCACACAGCTCGCAGGCTTTCTTCCAAATGGATATGGTTTCCTTGTTAGACTCCATTTGCTAACACCAAAACTTCAACAAAAAAACAGAGACCACAAATCCACAAAAAAATCCCAATAAACTCCAAAAAATTCCCAATACATTTGCTTTCACGAAGCTTTCTTGGCCCAGCTCCCACCGTCTACGAAACTCGACAGGTTTGAAAGATTTCGCAGGGCAATGAATATTCCACGCAGCTTTGTTGGCCCAGATTTGAAAGATTTCGTCGGAGATTCGAAAGAGCGGTGTCGAGAGAGAGAGCGCGCGCGAGAGAGAGAGAGAGAGAGAGAGAGAAACCCAAACGCCAACAGAAGCAGGGTTTATTTTTTATGCTTCCAACATAATCTGATTTGGGTAAAAAGAATCGATGACATTTTTGTAATATATTTGTAAGAGTGTGGGTATTTTTTTAAGAGAATTGGAGATGACACATCAGCCATTGGATCAAATGAATCTCAGCCCTCCTTTAAACTTATGTTTGTGTGGTCCCCACACCCTTGTGTTTTATTAGGTAGATAATTTGTGGGATTTCGAGTGCTTTAATTAATTTATCTCCACCCGCTAAGTCTTCTTAAAAATATGTACTTATTTGTAATTTTTAAACTTAAAAATAATAGATTTACTGAAATATTTTTGTGCAATGTAAATCTTGTTTGATAAATCTTGATGAGATCTTTTGAACGGTGCAAAAAAAAATCAAAAAATTATTTTCGTAAATACGTTAACGAAAGATCGATGAGCCTATTTCTGTTGAAGATTTTCATATTTATTATTAATTTATACTTTATGCAGACTCTGTGGGGTTAAATACCCTAAACTTGTACCAGTAAGTGGCCGTTCGGCTAAATAAGTCAAGTGATTTATTTTTTTGTCCTTATTAAAAAAAATTCGTATTACTTGGCTTATCATCATTTTTTTGCGGGATTATTGCATCCTCATGACAAGAGGAATTTAAAAAGTAAAATTTTTTGATCGAAATCCAATTTTTTTTGAATAAAGATGAAAAAATTGGCTTATTGACTTATTTTCGTCTTTATTCAAAAAAAATTAGCTTATTTGGCTCATTTTTGGCTGGAAAGCCAGGTGGCTTTTTGGTCCAAACAACCCCTAACTGTTTAATTTCAATGCACCTTTTCTTTTCTTTTCTTTTTTTAGAAAAGAAGAAGAGCAAAAATGGAGCATCGTTTGGTTCTCCCTTATAAAACAAATACTACGGGATTCCACCACACATGCCTAATCTTGAGTTTGGGCCCTTTGGGGTACTGACTCTATATTAGATTTTTTTTAATTCTTGTTTTTATTTAAGTGTTCTTCCACAATAACTTTTTTATGAAAATTAAATTTTCGTTTCTTGATTTAAAATCCAGAAATACCACTATTTGTCAAGTAACCACTATTTCTCAGACCTAATTCCATCATTTCCACATGTTAACTTTTTATACTATGATTACTGTATCATGTCACTTCCTATCAGTCTTGTTACCATCTCATTATGATCAACGATTTAATTATCTATAGTTAGAAGTTTGATCAACGATTTAATTATCTATAGTTAGAAGTTTAAATGTGTGAATATCATATCAAACTAATCATACATGGAAAAGGCTAACTTCAAGGCTACTCAATATGGACTGCAGCCGACCTGATTATTAATTACTTCCTCCGTTTCAATTTAATAATCTCTCGTTCTATTCTAATCAGATAAAAAAGCTATATCTTTAAATCGGTAATGAATTTTATATCCAATATGAATTTTGTTTGATAGATCTCGATTAGTTTTATAAATATAATATTTTCAAAATCACATAAAAACATTATAAATTATAAGATATAATCAATTGAAAAATAACATAAACTCCTAAAAATAACTGTTAAATTAAAACGGAGGTAGCATTTGTGTTATCTCATCGTGTTATAATTGTGTTCGTGAATAGAAATGGAGTAGTATCAATCTTAATCCGCTAATCTCGTATCGCGCTTATATAAATGCTAGCTTGCTAACGTGTCGGGTCAAATATTTCCAACCCCAATGAAATAATGAACCAAATTGCCACCTGCAAAATGCCGGAAATGGGTTTGCTATAGTTGACTCATAATTTGAAGCGTGGACGGCCTTCGAAATCCATGGCGACGAATGCAGTTGGACCAGAACGTGTGGGGCCGCTTGACGTACACGTCACGAGATCCCATTGGTTGGTACGTGCACGTCAGCTTGATTGTTCTGCCGTTGCCGGCACAGACAAGTTTTACTCTCTCGTTACGCGCCAAATGCCAATTGACCGATATATATATATATTTTTTATGACCGAACTCATTTTGCCAAGTCACAGCCGACATTTGCCAAGGCAGAGCCGCCTCAGCGTCGGTGACTTGGTATGGACCTCCCGCTCGTACTACATCGTGTAGTACAGCCGATTGGATCGTCTATCTCGGCATAAACGATTCAGATTTAATTCGATCATATATATATCTAAACCGTCTATTGCTCGAATTAAAGTCCGAGTCGTCCATTGTCAAGACAGACAACCGAATCGACCACTACACCATGTAGTACAGATTGTGCAGTGGTGCACTACAACACCCTTGGTCAAGTATGCGACTTAGGATCCGAGGACTTGTTTGATAAGTGTGAAACTAATGGTGCCTTTGATCGAATTTATAGAATTTTTTGATCTTACAAAAGTTCTCCTCGAGCATAGGACAAGTTGTTTGAACTAAATTTGTAGTTTAATTTTTTTTTCCCTTATCCTTAAAAAGATAGTTTTTGGCTCTTTTTCGCTGTCTTATATGATTTTTTAATTTTAATTTATATTAATGTATTTTTTTGATTTTTATCATTAAAACAAATAATGTGATGTAAAAATTTAACGAAAATTCAAGTAAAATTAAGATAAAAAGTTCTTAAAAGTTAGGCCAAATAGTCTTCGGACGTACGCAGCCAAAAATACTAAAAAAGTCTGGAGAAATTTGACAAAAGGCTGCCTAATTGTTCATATAGTAGTTCATCACCTCAAAATTTATTCAAATTTTGGTAATTTTTGTCAACCCAAAATTAAACAGATTCTAAAGTCCATATTGTGGATTTTTCTTTTGTTTTTAGTTCCCCAATCAACAGCTAATAACCTACTACAATTCTACAAATCTTGACAATATGGGGGTGGGTGTTCTGTGAGCCATGATTTGTCTAAAATACTATTTGACCTAATTCTTGTTTTCTAGGAGGATTAATATTTAAGACAGCCATAATTGCAAGATAACAAAAAAATCAACAATTTCTATTATTACTTTCGCACCAATTACTCAAAGGTGAAATAGTTAAAGAATTATAGTATCCAAATTGAAAGAAAAAGGAAATCATAAACTAAACAATAAGATGAAATTACCGCGACATTGTCCTATCTCTCTTCCAAAAAGACAATATTACAAAGGCGATATGTATAAGGTAGATTTCATGATTAAATCATAACGAATGGGATTCATATATATAAGTTCTTTGATTTGTGCATTTTATATCCTTCGATCAAAGAAAAAAGATTGTTAAATCGTCGAGTATTCAAAATGGCAAGGCCCTGATATTTGGGCATAGATAAATACTTCATGTATAATATAAGTATAAGAAAATTAATTGGGTCACATTCCCTTCTGCTTCCTTCCTGTTTCCTATTCCAGTTCTTATTTCCTAACCATATTATCCAACGAGTATTACAAATAATCCTGCTTATTGCTTAGAACAATTTTTGTCAAGAATTCAACTCTCTCTCTCTCTCTCTCTCTCTCTCTCTAACCTTTCTGGTACACAGAACAACTTCGTCACCTGTACACGCATACCAATTCTTCGCCTCCCATTTTCTCCCTCACCCACCTGAAATTCAACTAACTCCCTCACCCACAAAAACCCTAAATTCAGGCCTCCAATTCTCATCCACCATCTTTTTCTCATTCCCAAAGACATATACTTTACCCAATTAGAGGCCCCCCCCCCAAAAAAAAAAAAAAAAAAAAAAAAACAATCAAATTTCACCCAATTCCCCCATCTGGGTCTCTCCAAACAACCTTCAAATCTCAATTCTTGGGGTTTTCTTGGTCTCTCTTGCCGTGGACCACATGGGTCCGATGGATGATTCGAAGGACGCGTTGGTGAGTCAACTCAGCATGGCCATAAGGGACATTTCTGGGTACCCAGAGTGCCGTAACGCGTCGAAGAAGATGTACATCAATTTGGTGAGGAGAGTGAAGCTATTGAGCCCTTTGTTTGAGGAATTGAAGGACAGCGAAGAGGAATTGGATGATGAAGAGGTTCGAGGTTTTGAGTCTTTGAAAATCGCTTTGGATTCAGCTAGAGAGCTTCTGCGATCTATCAGTGAAGGCAGCAAGCTCTTTCAGGTACTTTCTTTTCTTTTGTTTTTTTTAATTTGCTTTTACCTAAATTCTGGTTTTTGTTGGTTGTTATGTTTTGGGTTGGTATTGTTGGTTGAAGTCGTCTGTTTGGTTGTTGAGAAAGTTTAGGAGAAGAAAGAAAATATTGATACCGATGATTCTAGTTGTTTTACCTTGTTAGCCAAGAGGCCTTTGGCCCGCCCAACGCGGTAAGGGTGTGGTTAGGTGCCACAAGATAGGAGGTCAGGAGTTCAACTTCTCGCTGCTAATCTAACTATTTTATCAATAATGAGTTTCGCTGATCAAAAAAACTATGTAAAACAACCAGAATCATCGGTGTCAAATGTCTAATGTAGAAAGCAGATGATTCTAGCTTATTTTACGTGTTTTTTTTTTCTAGTTTTTTCAGCAAGTCAACGTTCTGGATTCAAATTCTGTGTCATACTTTTGCATAAATGTCCCACTTTCACAGTATGACAGAAATAAAATGATTAGCTTAAAGCTAGCTGGAAACTGTTGTTTTGAAGATGAGTTGATTATTATGAACTGGGGCTGCAATTCTTGTCAAATGATCTTAAGGTGGCAAGTAATATGTTTCTGTGGTCATTTTCGAGGCTGTATTGCTTTATCTGTTCACTGTGGTGGTAAAAAAGTAAGGGCTGTTTTGTAGAACTTCCATGAACATAAATAGCCACCTTTTTTTTTTTTGAAAATGTCACTTCATTTCATCATCCGAAGGGAAAGATTTCATCACAAATACAAGGAAAGAACCAAAACTACCAAATCAAGACACGAGATATTGCTTTAAGCACACAAGCTATAGACTCTACGAAACCCTGCCTAAGCAAACCTACACTACCTACTGGTATGAGAGACCCGTCAGCGACTCAGAAGTAGAGGCTCCAAAGAACCCCAGCTCAGACCTCGAACAATAAGCTCAAGGATGAAATCGACAACCTACCAAAACTCGAACCTAAAAAAACAGAAAAAAGAAAAAAAACCGAACAGCCACCAAAAGCCACTGAGTTACCGCCCTGATTTGACTCGCTGAGTCGCCCAGCTGAGTAGAAGCTAAGAGTCACCAAGCAGATCTGAAAGCTGTCCGGTTTCTTCCCTGGAATGAAACCAAGCTCCATCGCCGTAGAAGCTAAGAGTCACCAAGCAGATCTGAAAGCTGTCCGAGAGTCACCAAGCAGATCTGAAAGCTGTCCGGTTTCTTCCCTGGAATGAAACCAAGCTCCATCGCCGGCTGCCTGCGAAATCCGGAGCCTTATTGCGTCAGGGGGGGCCCAAACCACCCAAGTTCCTAAGTTGTTGGAATTTATGGCTTTGCCAAACTATGGGATTTTGGAATTTTAAGTTTGCATGTAAGAATTTAGAATTCTTTCTCAGGAAGACATTGATGGCTCATTTCAAGGTCGAGGAAATGATAATAATGAGGTGTTTTGTCTTTGTTCAAAAACTGTATCCTTGCCATTGCTATTGGATATGGAGTTTTAAAGCTCTGTATACTTTTCTTGCTTTCTCCATTAAGTGTCTTTAATGTTACTTTGCCTTGCTGCTTACTACCCTGGAATTTAGCCTTATAAGGTAAGCTGTATTTTCCGTGTGACAGGCTTTGCATATGGACAAAATTGCTGGTGACTTCCAACAAGTGACGGAGCAAATTGAAGAAGCAATGACCCGGATTCCTTATGACAAACTTGACATATCGGAGGAAGTTAGAGAACAGGTATTCAAGAGTAATCTTTCCGAATATTGTAACCATGGATGGACATAACTTATTACTTTGGAGTCCTGAGTTCAACCTGAAGGTGTTGGCCAATGGTTAAATATTCCATTCCTTACTCCCTCTTGAAGCAACCCTAGGGCTTAGGCTTGATAATTACGTGGTATATTTGGGACGGAACTACATATACTGGACGATTAGCCCTTTTCAGGAAAAAATGAATGTTTCATATATTTTATATTAAAGATGATTGAAAAACAGTCCATTCTATTGTTTTCTATCTTTTTTACTGACTGTAGGTACATCATATTTTAATTTCTTTCAGATTGAACTCGTGCATGCTCAATTCAAAAGAGCTAAAGGAAGAAGGGACTCACCTGATCTACTACTGGAGATGGACTTATCTATAGCACAAAAGGACATAGACATAGACCCTTCAATATTGAAAAGGTTTTCGGAGAAGCTGCATCTCAGGACTATGAATGATCTGAGGAAAGAGTCACTTGCTATCCGTGATATGGTCATCTCATGTGGTGAAGATATTGGGGACTGCATTCAGACAATGTCGTTTCTGCTTCAGAAGCTGAAGGATGTAGTGATTGGAAATCCAGACAAAGATACCTCTGAGGCTGAAAAGGAGTTGATTAAGCACAGATCTCCTGTTATCCCAGATGATTTTCGGTGCCCAATATCCCTTGAACTGATGAAAGATCCTGTCATAGTTTCTACTGGACAGGTTTAAACTGGAATCCCTTATAATTTTAGGGTCTGTTTGTTTGATTGGATTAATAGTACCAAATCGCCCAAGATATCATCTATCTCATGTTTTGGGGTATTTTATATCCAACGGACATTTAGTCTTGACCCCAAGAGCTTCCGTCAAACTTAGCATATGTGGTTTCTTGGGATTTATAAGCAAATTTGATGCTCTAATCCAGGCAAACAAAAGAACCCTTAGAGCTTTTGTGAACATTTATAACCATTATTAAACGAATTTCGTGCTTCCTTTTGCAGACATACGAAAGATCATGCATTCAAAAATGGCTGGATGCGGGGCACAAGACCTGCCCCAAGACTCAACAGACCCTTCTGCACACAGCCCTAACACCCAACTACGTTTTGAAGAGTTTAATTGCTTTGTGGTGTGAGAGCAATGGTATTGAGTTGCCAAAAAGGCAAGGGAACTGTGGAGATAAAAAATCAGGAGCAAGTGGTTCAGACTGCGATCGAGCTGCTATTAACGCCTTGATAGACAAACTTGCAGATGGAAATTTGGATCAGCAAAGAGCCGCAGCAGGAGAGCTTCGGTTGCTGGCCAAGCGAAATTCAGATAACAGAGTGTTCATCGCTGAGGCAGGGGCCATTCCGCTTCTTGTTGAGCTACTATCCTCTGTGGATTCAAGAACCCAGGAGCATGCTGTTACTGCCCTCCTCAATCTTTCCATACACGAGGCTAACAAGGGTAATATTGTAAATTCAGGAGCTATTCCAGATATAGTCGACGTCTTGAAAAACGGAAGCATGGAAGCGAGAGAAAATGCAGCTGCCACCCTTTTCAGTTTGTCCGTCGTAGATGAGAACAAGGTGGCGATAGGTGCCGCTGGGGCAATTCCAGTTCTTATTGATTTGTTATGTCATGGGACACCAAGAGGAAAGAAAGACGCCGCCACGGCTATTTTTAACCTTTCGATATACCAAGGAAACAAGGTGAGAGCCGTGAGGGCAGGAATTGTGGGACCACTTATGAGGTTGCTTAGGGACTCTGGTGGTGGGATGGTGGATGAGGCGTTAGCGATATTGGCAATTCTTGCGAGCCATCAAGAGGGAAAAGTTGCTATTGGTCAGGCGGAGCCCATTCCAGTTTTGGTGGAGGTGATAAGGACTGGTTCACCCCGAAATCGTGAGAATGCCTCGGCAGTTTTGTGGTCGTTGTGCACTGGTGATGTGCAATATTTGAGAATAGTGATAGAGCTTGGGGGAGAAGAGGCGTTGAAAGAATTATCAGAGAATGGCACTGAGAGAGCCAAGAGAAAAGCAGGAAGTGTTTTGGAACTACTCCAACGAGTTGACGTGATACAAAGTCCATGAAATGACGTTTTCTTCTGCAGCTATTATTGTTTGAAATTTGAATTTTAAAGCATGTAATTCAGATCTCGCAGAAATGTTATACAAAAAATCGGGCCTTTCTGTAGTATATTAATCTACAGTCAGTAATTGAGTGATTTGACTGTACAGAAGGTTGTTAGAATAAGAAGTTAGACTAAGTCCCACATTGTTTACTTATGTTATGTAATCAGTTATCACGTAATATAAATAAAGCTTACGTGTATTAGGGTTTGTTAACACCCTATACACTTTCTCTTATCTTTGTTATCATGGTATCAAAGCATGATCCTAACCTTAGTCTGCCACCATAACCTTCGTCCACTTGTCATCGCCGCCCACCACCCATCGTTGTCCACCACCCATCATCAACCATAATAATCGAAACCCTAGCCTCCCCTACTGCCGACATCACCATCCAGTCGAAAACCCTAACCCCCAACAGTCGAAACCCCAGTTCCCTGGAAACCCAGCCTTCAAACGTCAGCCCAGTCCACCGCCGCACGTTGCCACCCACCGCCGACGCTCGCCACCTGCTGGATCTGCTTCACAGTCGAAACCCAGCCCAGTTCAGTTCACCGCCGGCCATCACCAGCCACCGCTGGTCATCGCCAGCCACCGCCGGCCATCGCCAACCCTCGCCGAACTCCGGTGACACCTCCAGGTTATACCGATCTCTGGTGAGATCCTAGGTCTGTTGAATCTCTCTGAACCACCATGGGATCTTCTCTTGACTGATTTATTGCTTGATTTTGAGGTATTCCAGTGATTTTTCAGTCTCTATGTCTTCTGACTTCGCTCTAGTTACTGTATTGCACGTATTACGAGTATTTGTTCCAGATTGGTGGATATCCAGTTGGTGTTTCTAGTAGTTATAGCCTTGTGAAGGACTGTTTGGTGAATCCCTGTGGTTTTATGAATTTATCGATAGCTATTTATGTTGCTATCTGGTCGAGATTGGATATTTTAGTTGGTTGGTTGTTGGTCGTAGGTGGATATTTTGATCTTGATAATTGATTCGGTGCAATGGATGAGTCAAAATCTGGATCTGGTTCTGCTCCTAGCTCTACTGTTGTTGCAAGTTTGTCTGGTTCGTCTCGGTTCCGTGATAGATTGTCTATTACCTCCACCCTTTTGAATGGTAAGAATTATGCTGTTTGGGCTAGAGCAGTCGAGGTTTATTAT
The DNA here is from genome assembly GCA_025642025.1 of Rhododendron ferrugineum. Taxonomy (NCBI): domain Eukaryota; kingdom Viridiplantae; phylum Streptophyta; class Magnoliopsida; order Ericales; family Ericaceae; genus Rhododendron; species Rhododendron ferrugineum. The sequence goes on along the minus strand of JAOTQK010000024.1, from coordinate 17,594,821 downwards.
GTGGGTCAAAAACTTTATCATTATTTGACAGATGATCCTCCCGCAGCGACTGCTGCCACGTATGAGACATGGGTATCTGCAGATGCTAATATTCGGTCGGAATTATGGAATAGTATGGAAGAACATATTGCTAGCACACTGGTTTTCTTACCTACGGCCAAACAAGTATGGACACAGGCTCAGGAGATGTATTCTGGTGTTAACAATCTCCGTCGCACATATGATCTTCATCAGTCCTTCTTTTCTATCTCCCAGGGTGACTTATCTTTGGAGTCTTATTATGGTAAGTTCCGTGGTATCTGTGAGGAGCTTAATATATGTGAGCCGATTTCCTCTGATGTTCAGGTCATGCGGCGCCAGCGTGAGCGTATGCAGGTTGCTCGGTTTATATCTGGTGCCTCATCCACATATGGTCCTGTACGTAATCATCTATTGGGGTCTCGCGATCTCCCTTCTCTCAGCGAGGTCTTTAGTCGCCTTCGTCAATCTTCTGTATCTGTGTCTGCACCACCTCCTGATCGTTCGGCACTGGCTTCCGTTGTTCATGGTGTTTCTGGTACTTCATTTAGCCGTGGTCGTGGTCGTGGTCGCGGCGGTGAGTCTGGTTTTAACAATCGTGGTCGTGACTCTGGATTTAGTGGACGTGGTTCTGGCCGTGGTTTTGGTGGGCGAGATTTTAGTATGGTTAATCGTGGTTCTGGTATTGGTGGTTTTGGTCGTGGTTTTGGTGGTCGTATGACAGGGGGAGGTAGTCGTGGCCGTGATTCCCGATCGTGTACTCATTGTGGGGGGACCAACCATACCGTGGATACTTGCTATGATCTCCATGGGTTCCCTCAAGCTCATCAGGCTGCTATTTTTGAGAATGCTGAACCACTTCCTCATACTGCCGACTCTGTGGTGACTATTTCTGCAGACGAGTATCAGCGACTTGTGTCAAATCAGACTTCAACCTCTACTGCTACGCTTGCTCAGACAGGTTCCTCCGTTGCTTGTGTTGCCTCTTCTCGTTCTTCCACCCCTTGGGTTATCGATTCTGGTGCTACAGATCATATGACTGGTACATCTACTATCTTTTCCAGTCGTCGGTCTGTTGTGCCACCATCTCGTGTCACTTTAGCTGATGGTTCCACTTCTGAAATTACTGGTTTGGGTCCCGTTTCTGTTACTCCATCTCTTACTTTGGACCCTGTCTTCCATATTCCTCGTTTTCCATTTAATCTTATGTCGGTTAGTAAACTTACGAAATCTTTAAACTGCTCAATCACTTTTTCTTCTCATGGTTGTGTGTTTCAGGATCTAAAGACGGGGAGGAAGATTGGTGGGGGTACTGAAC
>JAOTQK010000024.1:17568200-17593385 GCA_025642025.1 Rhododendron ferrugineum | reverse complement strand
ATAAGAAGTTAGACTAAGTCCCACATTGTTTACTTATGTTATGTAATCAGTTATCACGTAATATAAATAAAGCTTACATGTATTAGGGTTAGTAAACACCCTATACACTTTCTCTTATCTCTGTTATCAAAGGTATTTCCGATAATTGAATGGTTTTCTTCTGCAGTGCAGCTGTTGAGATGTAAAGTCTGTAATTCATGCTAGACACAGGAATGTTGTGTCGGGAGATTTGCATCTGTGTGGAGTACATTCCTCAAGGGTTGATGGTCGATGGGTTTTCTGTACAGAAGAATGTCTGGTGGAATTTTACGCGTGCAGAAGTGGAATGGGCTCAGTGTTTGAGATGGTATAGATCATGAGGAAGTGAGAAACTCTCCATTGAAATCAAGAAAAGCCAGCAGTCTGTTTAAACTTCTTAGGTGGACTAGTATTAAACAGATTTGGTCTTCAGCAGCCAGGTACTGTACTGCATTTGACAGTTTGTTTCTTTTTTTTGTCCTTGGAAAAAGTAGAAGCATGTTTGTATTCATGGTGTATACTTTTCCGCGTTAAAAGCCTGTGATTTGTTCGAATAATGTTATATATTTTCAATTGAAATACATGCTTTGGTGCCACGTGATTATGTATGCATCAGCAAAGCCAAAAACATCAGAAATTAAGATCTCTTATTTGGTGTAGGAAAGCAAGTGGTAATTATTGGAAGAGTGTCTGGGACTTACTTTTACCAACCGCAAACTATAGAGTTCATTGTTGCTTCCTCTTTCTTTCCCACCTGTTGCTTAGATTATTGTTTGCATATGTAGAGTGTTTTCCATTACGAGAGTAGTGATTTCCCGAAGTACTGCCATGTGGTTTAATTTCCTGTAGGAGTTCACATTGAATGATGAAATTGCTAGAGTGATGTCTTTGTTTTCAGTGTTTCTTTTGGTGTTCTTGCTTTGAACATGGATCGTTGATCAAATTGGTTTAGGAGAACGACTAGTAGGTGAAATTGTTCAAAACTTAAACGCCACTTGTCTCGCGTATGGTATGTGATGCAATAGATAGTTGGACAGGCCAAGTAATTTGTTTCTCTAATTAGATACGTTGTTTGTGAACAGGATTCATTTAACACTTTAGACGCTCGGTTGTTGTTAGCAGAACACAATTCATTTATCCAATCAGAAAGCACGAATCGGTTTTTGGATTTAAAGTTCACCGGGTACTAGGAAGTTTTTTCTCGATTGGTGTAGGATAGGTCTCGTGTTTTGTACAGGATCATGTCATTCATGTGTTCGAACTGAAGTGTGTCAATCTGTGGGTAGGCATTTCAGTTTCCAAGTCAACGATTTGCGATGGTAAATTTCTGTTTATGGAAGAAAAGATCTCTTCGCTTTGTTAAGCACAAGAGGTGATGGATTGTGTTACTTGTGTACCAAGAAACTGACCATTTGTGAAGAGAACCTGAGCATGTTCTATCTACCGAAACAAGAAAAACGCAAAAACCAAAAATGCTACGGGCATGTTTTCCCAGTTAAGGAAAACTGGGAGCAACAATTCCAGGAGGATCAGTCCAGGAACTAGCCTCGAAATACCAGCTGTATTTCGAGCTGTGATTCGAGTTAGCTGTTGCCTCTCTTTCCTGGATAGACTCTTCCCACCAACAAGCTTAAGCAGCAATCTTGAACTGATCCTCACATCATCCCAGAGTAGCTTAAAACCCAACCCATCCTGTTGGGTTGTTGCAATGTTGATATGAATTCATCCTCCCAAAGAATGATAGCTTCTTCGTCTGATCTTCCCTAAAACACGAAAAGCGATCAACTGAGCGTAAATGTGAAACACGCTGGCTCTATAACGGACAGATAAATTAAGAACGGAAACTTTTTAAACTTGCTCATCGACGCAACAGCTCTCAAAGCTGGACCAAAATATAGCCCGTACTCTTTGCAAAACAGAAATATCAACCTTTTCAGACTCTTGCAATCGTTTGGCTTTAGCTTTAGCTTCTGCAGTACTCAGACCTTCAATTGCTTGATCACATCCTTCACGAGATGCTTCCTTTCTCTTTTTAGCAGCCAAGTCTTCATTGTGTCATCTCTTCAATTAAAGACTGAAAGCATGATGAATAGTGTTTGATTTCCACTGTATTTAAGGGAATTGATTATCACACCCCCTTTTTTATAATCACATTTACATTTTTTGTCCTATTGTGATGTGAATTTAAAAATTAACTTTTCATTTATATATTTTTTCACACTTAGAAGGACAACTAGACAACTAATCTTTCATTTCTATATTTTTTTACACGTAGAAGGACAACTGTGCAATTTTACATCACAAGAAAATAAAAGGAGAGTGTGATTACAAAGAATGTGAAAATGAGTACTACCAAAAAAACAAAGAGTATTCCAAATTAGTTGGAGTATTCCATACGATCTAGCTTCTCGGCATTTGGACTACAGATAAGTCTTTGCAGTTTCATCTCGCTCGTTCATTTTAACAATTAATTGTTCAAATTTTAAAAACTTTTTGCAAAAATTCTAACTCTTTCAATAAAATCTAAACTTTAAAAACACTTTTGAACGGTTGAGATTATCCAAACCGCGACAGTCTAAACACATACCGCACACAAACCATTTCCATTCCATACACGGCTACACGTGAGCCGTATTAGAGTGTGTTTTACTAATTAAAATAAGTACTTATTTTTTAAATAAGTAAATTGAAAATTATATAATGTGAGAGAATAACTTGTCTCGTAAAATAAAAAATAAATATTTTAAAAAATAATGACTTAAGCGTAACGGGTCTTTATTCCCTACGCTAGGACGACACGCCACCTTCTCCAGTAAATAACCGAATGTTCCACACCACCTTCCCATCCCACCGCTTCTGTCTGCCCCTCCACCACCAATGGCCACCCGTCTCCGCGCCACCGCCACAGCCATCGCCGTCTTCTCCTACGGCGCCCACGCTTCCCTCCGCGACCCCTCAGTCTCCGCCAACGACCGCAGCGGCGCCCCCGCCGCGGACGCCATCCAGAGGAAGATATTCGACCCGTGCGCCATCGTCCCGCCGAGGGCCGTGCAGGAGTCGGCCCTCGTCGGTGCCAGCCCCGTCAATCCCCTCGACTTACTCGTGGTCGGCGGTGGTGCCACCGGGTGCGGCGTCGCTCTCGACGCCGCGACGAGAGGCCTCCGCGTGGGGTTGGTGGAGAGAGAGGACTTTTCGTCTGGGACTTCTTCTCGGTCTACTAAACTAATTCATGGAGGTATGCGCGCATGTGTGCATGGCGTCCAATGTGAGATTTTTCGTTTTTCTGTGCTTGGTTTCTACGCTATGAACTCGTGTACAGTCGTCTGTTGTGGATGCTCAGCTTGAATTTGAAACATCTCCAGACCTTTACTAAAATTGTACTTAGGCTGGTTTCCCTAGTGTATAAACGGATTAAACGGGCTAAAGCCCACAAAAATTTGGATTTCGAGACAGGCAATTTTTCTCCCATACATCAACAAAACATCCATTTAGCGGAAACAGTTTGTCTAACATCCTTAAGCTATAGACAAACTCTTTAGAGAGGAAATCACAGTTATGCTGTGTTTGGAACTTTAGGGGAAATGGGAGGAAAAGTTTACTAATTACAAAGCTTAAAAAGCTTAAAGTTGCTATTTTCTCCTCTCTGCCTCTCCAAACCATACAAGGGAGGATAAATTTCTTTAATTTTCCTCTCTTTTCTTATCTTTTCCTTAAGTTCCAAATAAACCCTTAAGTTTAGGTAAAATGTGAGTAGATGCTTCATTTGGAATTCTGATGACAAGGAAATCTTGCGCGAAAACCCCATGACTAAGAATGCCTTGCCAAGCAAATATGCCAGAAAAAGCTTCATTTGAGCACTAGTTTGCCAAAAAAAAAATCCCCCTTGAATTGAGTGAATATTTGGGTAAAACTCATTTTGCCAAGATTTTGAAGAAAAAGGAGTAGTTTGAGTAAAAGAGGGTAGAAGGCTTGGGTTTTCTCTCTCTCTCTCTCTCGAGTTTCTGTCTAGATTTTAAGGTCCGAAGGTGCCCTTACCAGCCCTTGTAGCTCTTGAATAATGAGTCTTATGACTGCATGGACGCTACTAAATTAAGGTCTAATGAAACTAAATTGTAGTTTTCAAATTATGCTGCAAAACATGTTTAGGAGCATAGGTGATATATAAGAAAGCCAGAGAAGAAAAAGAACATAAGAGAGACGAATAGGGCCACCATCACTAAGCTGAAACCTGTCGAAAACCAACCTTAGTGAGCGTGTCCTTGCTGACCTAAGTGATTTCGATCTGCTAGCAGGCCTTTTACTTGGTCGGCAATCGCCAAAGCATATCATCAGTTTTGACTCGAAGAGATCTATCAAGAACGAGCTGACGATTACCTAGGAAGGAATAAGTATAAGAGACTTATCAAAAAAAATAAGTATAAGAGATAAGAGGGAGCCCCAAGGTACATAACAACAGAAGAAGTAATTTCCGGTAGTTCTATTTTGTGAGTCTCCTCCATGACCTAATTCACTACCCAATAAGCCTGTTGATAGGTTATTAAACCCTAGTAACAAGTAAATATCATATAGACCTAACGTTACTAATATGACTTACGGGAAAGGGAAAAAAAGAAAAAAAAACTCAATACGCATTGTTACAAGGGAAGATATAAATGCTAAGTTCCATCTTTACAACACCTCTGGATATTGAAAATACATCGATATAACTGGAAAAGAATCCTAACATCTTCTAATGACTTCAGGTTAGCTGAATGTAATCCTTCTCTTGACCAATTCATAGATTGGTTTGATCTCTGCCGTACTCATACTAGTGTATAGGGCCTTTTTGTCTGTGACCTTCTTTTGTATATGGGCAGCATTCGCTCAATGCCTTGTTTCTAATATAGTTATTTATTTATTAAGCAAAAAAGGTTAGCTGTATGAAGAACATGTGGTTTCTTTGAAACATATCATAAGAAGCTGAGGTCCTGGGTTGAGTCTTCCCTCTGTAAAGATGTCAGCTCATGTGTTGATGGAATAAGCGTGCGAACGTTTGTCTTTATGGTGTCATAGTGACTGGTATCCGGTGCATAATGCAGCGGTGTACATGCTGATTAGCCAGACAGTATGATTGAAGTAGATTTTACACTGTTTTAGGATCTACTTTTTCATGAACGCCAAATTATCCAATTTCTCCACCTGTCACTCTTCTTAAATTGCTTTTCATTGTACAGAGGAAAAAATTATGGATGCAGGAAGCGTGTGAGTATAGCTCTGTATAACTCGTCATCTTCATGTTTAGTTGGATAATTCGCTAACACATTGCAAGATAATCAATTTTTCTCTTTTATGTGGTACTCATTTAAACCAACATTTTTAGGAGTTCGGTACTTGGAGAAAGCAATTTTTAACTTAGACTATGGACAGCTGAAGCTGGTTTTTCATGCCCTTGAGGAGCGTAAACAGGTTATTGAGAATGCTCCACACTTATGCCATTCTTTACCATGCATGACACCCTGTTTCAAGTGGTTTGAGGTGGCGTACTATTGGACGGGCTTGAAGCTATATGACCTTGTTGCGGGACGTCACCTGCTGCATCTGTCCAGATATTATTCTGCACAAGAGTCTGTCGAACTCTTCCCAACTCTTGCAAGGAAAGGTAAAGATAGAACATTGAAGGGAGCAGTGGTTTATTATGATGGTCAAATGGATGACTCAAGACTAACTGTTGCTTTAGCATGCACTGCTGCGCTGGCTGGTGCAGCTGTGCTTAACCATGCTGAAGTCTTATCTTTTCTTAAGGATGACGTTAGTGAGCGGATACTTGGCGCTCGTATTCGAGATACTCTGACAGGTATGGCAACCACTATATCTTTGAAGTATTATTGTGAACTGAAGTTTCAATAATTAGAATATTTAAGTGTCTCATACCTTGACCTCTATGAATATATATTTCAAAGCCTTTCATGGTTTGTAGAATAATGAGGTTTATGTGTTGAATGTTTCTATAATTCTGTCGCAATATATGTCACGACTTTGGAGATGCCAACTATGGATTTGGATAATACGAGCAACATCTTATTATAAGGTTTTGGACATCGGAAATGAAATTTCAAACCCATGGGCAGGGGGGAAAGTACCATCACCTCTTGCGTGGTGTGTGCGCGTGGGAATTCATGTGCATGCCACTTGTTGGTCGTGCTAGTGCATTATTGTAAATTTTGTGATGCCCTCGAGGAAGCGTAATGGAGAAAGCAGATTCATGTAGTCGACCCCAACTGATTGAGACTTAAAGCTCCGTTTGGTTTGATTTGGTTTTCTTGCTCTTTTCTTTTTGGTTATCTTTATTTGTTTGTTCATGGTTTCCTCTTCCATTGGTCGTTCTTGCTTCAATGCATAGTATTTCGGTGTAACTTGGGAAACCAGTATTGTTTATTCCAGTTTACATGATTTTTTTTTCTTCACATTCTTCACAACTATGAAGGCAAAGAGTTTGATACATATGCAAAAGTGGTTGTGAATGCCGCTGGGCCATTTTGTGATTCTGTGAGGAAAATGGCTGACAAAGATGCAAAACCAATGATCTGTCCAAGCAGTGGTGTACATATAGTGCTTCCCGATTATTATTCTCCTCAGGGAATGGGCTTAATCATTCCCAAAACTAAAGATGGGCGTGTTGTCTTCATGCTGCCATGGTTGGGGAGAACGGTTGCTGGCACTACAGATTCTAACACCACGATTACAATGCTTCCAGAACCAAACGAGGATGAGATTGAATTTATATTGGATGCCATATCTGATTACCTTAAAATTAAGGTTTGTGAATTTGAATGATTGAATTCCTCATTTTCTGTGTGTATACTGCATCTTATATCACATGGAATGTTTAACTTGGTTTTTGGATTGTAGTCTTAGATTTACTTGTTGCTAATTTCTTTTTCTTCTGATTTGTACATCACTTTTTACTTCTATACCAGATGTGCCTCTCGCTTCTGAACTTTGTGATCATATGAAATGCCCATTGAAACTTTGATTTCTTTTTTTTTTTTGGATAGGCAAAAGTAACATTTTATCAAAGAAAACTTGACAAAGGGTAAACTTCGATTTCTACTCTTGGTCTAGAAACGTTGCAGTGGATCATATAATTTTTTTTTAGCATTTTGGCAATTACCTTTCATAGAATAGCTTATTTATTATTTAGTGGAGACTAAAGGCTTTTCAGGACAATCTAGGTGCGGCGTGTGGATGTTCTCTCTGCTTGGAGTGGTATTCGGCCATTGGCAATGGATCCTAGAGCAAAGAACACAGAGAGCATTTCCCGTGATCATATTGTATTTGAAGGTTACCCCGGTTTGGTCACAGTTACTGGTGGGAAGTGGACTACTTTTAGAAGGTACATTCTGGGGCTTGGCTGATCTGGAATCCTCTATAAATTATTGGATTTGTGTCATTTTAAGGAAACTGAGAACGGTTATTCATAAGGATTTTTGTTTGGTGCTTTTATCCTGTTACAAATAATCCCCGTTCCATTACTTCTGTCACTGTCCCTTTTCTCATGGCTTAACTGGAGCAAACAGGAGGCAGTACTTTTAGGTTCCATTTGAATAGAAGTGGATTTCAAAATATAAGGGATTTGACACTGGTAAGAATATCTTAAATTTAGATCGATAGCTTACATATGGATTTGAGTTTGGGAACTTCATCATTGTGCATTGAAAAAGCTTAGTGTACTGATTTTCATACTAAGGATTGTAATTATACAAGAGTAGCACCACTAATCCATCTTCGACCTACACTTACACCTATTATATTTTTCTTGCAATTAACGTAAAATCCCTTGATTTCAAAATCCAAAGCTATCCAGACAGAGCGTTAGTGACCTGAACTGGTGACAGACTTAATGTTAGAATCGGGGCGTCTGAAGCTCGTTCTTCTATCCTATTGAAGCATTTGTTTCTTTACACAAGTATTGTGCTCATTAGAATCTGTTTCAGTATGGCAGAAGATGCCGTTGATGCAGCTATAAAGTCGGGAAAGCTGAGTCCAACCAATAAATGCGTAACATATAACCTACGTCTTATTGGCGGAGATGGATGGGATCCTGCACATTTCGCTGTGCTTGCCCAACGATATGTGCGTACGAAGAAGTCATATTGGGGTAAAGTTGTTCCAGAAGCAATGGACACTGCTACAGCAAAGCATTTGTCCCGTGCATATGGTACCTTGGCTGACCGGGTGGCTGCCATTGCTCAGGTTTGATGCCCGTGATTGAGACTTCATTTCATAATTCTAGCATTTAATCGAGAAAAGGTCTCACGATTGTGCTCACCGTGATGGCAAGTCTGTGATGCAAGTAATTTGTTGTTTCTTTCCACTGACTTTGGAAACCTGTTTTTCTGAATTTACAGAATGAAAGTCTGGGGAGGCGGCTTGCTCATGGATATCCATATTTAGAAGCTGAGGTGGCATATTGTGCTCGGAACGAGTACTGTGAATCTGCAGTAGATTTCATTGCCAGGAGATCTCGGCTAGCTTTCCTCGACACTGACGCAGCAGGTCGAGCATTGCCTCACGTGATCCAGATACTAGCTTCCGAACACAAGTGGGACAGGTTGAGGCAGAAGCAAGAATTACAAAAGGCTAAAGAATTTCTGGAAACTTTCAAGTCATCACAAAATGCAGAGTTCCACGATGGCAAACACAAGTAGTAAGTTCCTAAGCCCTAAGCAAAAGTGTGATTAAACACCACCTTGGATAATTAAAATAACTGATGGCTGACTTTTTGCTTCACCCTGTTCTAGGTCATGATGCGTCGTGTTAAGTGTTAAATGTTCGAGGACCTAAATCTTTCTCCGGATTTTCACAGATTTGCGTTTTGGTAAGGAGTTTCTACTGTTCTTTCTGTGAGGTTGCTCTGGTGAGGTTGCTCTCTATGATGGAAATAATTGTGCATATGCTCTATGGTGTGTAGGTTTCTGAATAGTTGATCCAGCTTTTGTAAAGTTAGGAAACAAGCTACTCTCTGTACAGCAATCTTCCCTTTTAGCATACATATAGGAATTAATTTTCTTCCCCCTTTTTGTTTTTGGTTGGTGTAATGTATAATGTGATAACCATTTGTATCATTCGTCCGCTTTTCCATTCTACGAAAGTGAAAGTCCGTATTCTCGTTTTCCTGCCAAGGACTTTTTGGCGCGTGTTTTTTGCATTTTTGCTTCCTTTTAATTGACATGGTGAGGAAGACGACTCCTCTCCGTGGACGACGACAAGGATCTCCTTCTCTGTTGACGGCGACGATCTTGTCACAGAGTTCCACAAATCGATCGATCTGCCAAAACCTGCTCTGCCATTGGAGGTTCCACCACCACTACCACCAACCAAAAATTAGTCACAGTAAATTTGGTATGAGGATTAAGTCTCCTTAATTTGGGTTAAAATATAAAAAAGAGGGTAAAACTTAGTTCTCATATTTTAAATTTGGACAAGGGTTTGAGTAAGGGCCGGAGAAGTGTAACTTCTCATTTTAAAGCCATAACTTTAGCCCATGGATCAATATCGAACCGTTCTTGTTCACCAAACCTTTTATTTATAGTCCATGGCCCAAGGTGGGATTTGGCCAAGTTGTCAATCCAAATCCCACCCCATAGGTTGTGGTGATTTAGGACTTGCTCCTTCCTAAATTCTTTCGAAGTTTTATCGGTGCTATTGTCCGTCCAGAGGTGAGGCGAGTCTATTTGCAAAAAATGAGTTGTGCTACTTGCACTGCTCCACGCACATATGGTTTTGGGACACGTCTCGGGCCCAATAAGTATGATTTGAGTCGTTTATTTTGTTCAAAATCATTGTAAATAATTAGTTCAACCGAATATCGATGAGGTATTTTCCGAAACATCCACAAATTTGTGGGAGCGTGAGTTATAAAAAAAAAACCTTCCTCATCTTTTCCAAAACCACACCTAAAAAAATCACAACACTGAGCACCCAGCCAGAACCCCAACTCCCCCACCCACCAGTCACGACTACCACCGCAACCAATGGCGGCGATATCCGCCGCCGTAGCGGCCTTCTCTTCATCCCTCGCCTCCCTCCACCTCTCCCGCCCCTCCTCTCTCTCCCGCACCCGCTGCCACCTCCGCACCATCACCTCCTCTCTCTCCTCCTCTACCGAATTCAACATCACCTTCGCTCCTAAACCCCCAAGCCCTAAACCCGAAGAACCATCTCCCTCCATCACCGACGACCTAGGCCGCCAGCTCTTCATCCCCTGGATTGCCCGCGACGACAACGGCAACCTCACTCTCACGGCGGCCCCGCCGCCGCGCCTCCTCCACGAGATGGCCAACGCCACCACGCAGAAGAAGAAGGCCAAGGAGAAGAAGACCACGAAGAAGAAAGAGAGTCCGAGCAACAAAGTGGTTGCGGCGGCGGCATCGGAGAAGCCGCCGCCGCCCAAGTATTCGAAGGCGGCGAGGAGGTTTTATAATGAGAATTTTAGGGAGCCGCAGCAGCAGCGACTTAGTAAGGTTCTTGCTTCATCTGGAGGTAAGGTGGTTGTCATTACTTTAGAGCAGTGTTTGGTTCGGTGCAATGAAGTTGGAATGCTCAGTTTAGATGACGGGAACCTTGAGAATCATGGAATGGAAATGTGATGTCATATTCTCATGAATCGTGAATTCCTATGTTTGGAACTGACCGGAATAGGAATGTGATTCCCGACGATATATTCAACGGCAATTCATATTCCTGGACTAAGTGGGAATCTGATCCCTCCCTTACTCTATGATAAATCTTAGGTTCGTGGCTCAATCCTTAGAAATAGAAAATGTTGGCCCCAATAACTTTTCAAAATAACTGTTTCCTGCATAATATTAATGAAAATTAATCCCTTACTTCAGGTATTCAATTCCTAGCAATTTTATTAGTGGTTATCGTATACCTATTCCGGTCATCCAAACTGATAAGCCGAAATGGAATTTGGTGGAATGGTGTCTCCAAGGGTTGTTTTGCATAAAATTGACAGAAGGTACAATACAAGTAAGAATCATCATTCACTGATATTGGTAATTGGTGAGTTAGGATTCAATTAGTAGGCCAAGGAATCATCATTCCATTCCTTATTAGAGTCATACCAGTGAACCAAATGCAACGCAACTCCTTCATTCTTTTGTTACCCATTTGGATGTTATTAGCTTTGTAAAATATCCATGTGATGGCTATTGTGATATCCACCTGTTTTGCTCTCCTGTTTCGTCTTCTTTACTGTTCTCGCTTTGAAAACCAAAGAGCTGCTTTAACATTTTGAACTGGAGTGGGACCGTAAGTGAAGTGGCTGTGGTTGTTTTGAGGTTATTGGTCTTGGAATGTCTCTAGTTTGGTTTATGTTATTTTTTCAAGTAAGGAAGGTTCTCTTGTCAGTGGCATCGAGGAGGAGCAGTGAAGAGCTTATTTTTGGAGGACGGGTGACTGTTAATGGTTCTGTTTGCAACACTCCTCAGGTTGGCTGCTGAGTTATATTTTTGTTCCCTTTCCAGTAGTTGTTCAACTCATAGTTTGTGTTCTTGTAACGACTATAATCTTTAAGATTCAAGATCAGGAGTACTGCTGGTTTAAGACTCTTTTGATTATGGGCAGACTAGAGTTGATCCTGCAAGGGATGTAATATATGTCAATGGAAACCGCCTTCCTAAGAGATTGCCTCCAAAGGTCTACCTCGCCCTCAACAAGCCAAAAGGGTTGGTCATTGCTTTGCCTAGTCAGAGTTCTTTCTCAAATTTGAATTTTCAATTGTTTTTGTACTTGGGGGGTTAATTTGGTTAGTGTCAATTAGCCAGATATCCATTGTCAGGCTTACTAACAACTTAAGCTTTTAGGATTATTAGCAATCTAACATGGTACTAAAGCCTTCTTTTTCAGAAAGTATTTGGTTTGAAGTCTGTCCATCTTTATTTTTTTTGGGGCAACTCTCTCCATCTATGTTTGCTCCCTACTCTGCATGTATATGTGGAGCGAAGGATGGCCTTAGGATTTTGGGGTCTTAGGATAAATCCATTGTTGGCGCTTTGGACATATTATAAATTACACAACTACATGTCTGAAAGTTCATATTTGATATTTTCTAAAACCTTTTTTTTCACATTCATGATGCAAATTACTAATTAACCTTTTGAAATCAAGTTTTTCTAACATATTTTCTTCAATCGCTAGTGTCACTAATCCACTCATAGTTCTTGTGAGTTGTGATGAGTCGATATGTTGTGGGATTTTATCAATTCCTATTACGAAATGTATCTTCGCGTAGCAGCACAACTTGGTGGAAAAGAGGGAATGAGGGAGAGTAAGTTTCTTCTGACTTTGAAGTTTTTCATTGTAGCAACAAGGATTAAGGCAACTCTGGCCGCTTAATATACAAAAAGGAGATTGAAAAGGGGAAATTTGTTTTCTTTACATTATTGTGAAGTTAAAAAACAAGAAAAAAAAGTGTTGACAGTTTGAGCAGCCAAACAAAACAAAAAAAAGGAACCTTTTTGGATTGGGAAGACTCCAGCATGATCTTTTATTTTGTTTGAACCAGTGCAAGATATTTTTTTTTTTATCGATCATCTGAGTCGCGACTAATTTTGTTTGTGGGCCCAAAGAAATAGCACCACTCTGAGAGCTTCGCTATCTAGGGCCATTTTTTAAAGGCTTTTTTTCCAAATGGAAGAGACGCATTATGAAGGGCTAAGACTTTTTTTTTGTCCCTAGGTAGGGGTGGGGGGTAGGTGGTGGGTTCTCAAGGTTACCGGCTAACTAGCCTAATGGACTTCGTCCCAACCTTTGTTACATTTCGACATGCTAGACTGGGTTGCGCATTAGAGAACTTGTTGGATAACATAGTATGCACGGCGGGACCCATTTCCTATCTGCTTTACATTTTTTCAAAATTTGTGATCTAGCAGTTACCTTTATCACAGGTACATTTGCTCTTCTGGTGAGAAGGAGACTAAGTCAGTCATTTCGCTATTTGACGACTATTTGAAGAGTTGGGTATGTACGGCTTACAACATCGTAACATAACAATTTTTTTGGGCGATATATTGGCTCCTTTCTGTACTTGTTGGATTTCGGTTTCGAAATTAACTTTATGGAGGGCCTTTTTCCAGGATAAAAGGAATCCGGGGCAACCAAAACCGAGATTGTTTACTGTCGGCCGCCTTGATGTTTCCACAAGTGGATTGATCATTGTGACAAATGATGGTATAGATATAGCTGTTTTTTACACCATCCATGGATATATAAACATGTTCATAGTTCATAGCAATTGTTTAAATTGAGAATTATTTCTTTTGATGGTAAATGGGATTATCATATGAATCAACTGCATTCATCTAAATCTAGTCACCATCCATTTCAGGGGAGTTTGCGCAGAAACTTTCACATCCTTCTTCCAATTTCTCAAAGGAGTAAGGTTCCGCTTTGTTCATCATTGAGAGCTAATGATTGTGCACATAGTAACATTGTTAAATTTTCATTTGGGTACTGCACAAATGGTTTCAGCAATGCTTGGCGATATCATATTGGCAATAGCTCCCTTCAGATTATCTCTAAAAGTTTAGCTCACCGGCTCACCCCATGTTTCTTGAAGGTGTATATTTACTAGTGAAGTGAGCATCCCCATTGTAATAAGCAAATGAGTGTGGATAAGCAAATTTAACAACAATGCTCAAAAAACACCCCACATTGTAATAAGCAAAGTTACAAGTCTTTTAGCAAATAACCAAATTCCACCCATTTCATAACCAAACTTAACAACTTTTACCAATAACCAAACTCAAAACTCAATAACTCAAAAACACCCCACATTGGAATCGTCTCATCGGGACGAATAATTTGGTGTGGTCGGGTGCGTGATTGGAACTCGTTTGCGATTGGATAAATGTGCATTGTGTATTGTGGGGACTTTTTTGGTTAGGGATGCAAAAATAACCAATGTGGAGGTAGAGGTTGTTAAGTTTGATTATGGACTAAATGGATAATCAAATGCTGGCGTGGCACATTTTGGTTAGGGATGCAAAAATTACCATTGTGGATGCTCTAAGGATGTTACTAGTTAGATGGCAGCCACAGGGACTCTCTCTCTCTCTCTCTCTGAAACCCTATTGCCTTAATTGTCTGTATGCTTATGAATTTCTTTTTCAACTTTTGTGACTGTAGATATATTGCAACAGTAAATGGTAAGGTCAACCAGCGACACCTAATTGCAATAAGTGAGGGAACAGTCATTGATGGCACCCATTGCACTCCAGATGCTGTGGAGCTACTACCACAACAGCCTGATATATCCAGACCTCGACTTCGTATTGTGGTACTTTCAAGGTCCCTTCAAGAAACTAGTTTGTATTGGTTCTTTTATACTAGCACTCTGCTTGGGTCTCTATATGTCACATTTGTATCTGGTGGATATTACACAATTAATGGCACTTAGCGGTAGGGGAATGCGTACTGTGATTTGAGGAAAATGAACAACTAAAGTTCAGCCTACATTCTGTTCTATACGGAAAAGCTAGACTAATTGTAGTACTTAGTAAGGTGATGTCATCTTAAACATCTACCTTCAGAGCTGATGATCTGAAGGGGAGCAAGGAAAACAACCGGCATAATGAAAGCAGTATTTCTTAGCTACATGGTGCTGCACGAGTTCAAAAGGCTATTTTGTGTATTTTCCTTTTAATTAATTTAAACTGGTGCAGGTTCATGAGGGCAGAAACCATGAAGTTCGGGAACTTGTAAAAAATGCTGGACTGGAGGTTAGTTCCAATATTTTCATTAGTGCAATATACTATCCTAATTCTTACCGTTTTAACCGTGACTCACTTGTATTCAATGTTCTTGATTGGTCAAATGTAAATCTTATACTTCATGAATTAGGGGGGGTGGGACGTATCCTCTTGAAACGTGTGGTCTATACAGAATTGGGTGTAGAATGTTGAATTGTTTTGGATGATAAACTTCTTCCTTTTTGTTATATTAAGGTTTGTTGTACCAGTTCCTTCAAGTAGGTGTGTATATTGGATGATTTGGAATTGTGGATCACCGCACTTCTATATTTTGCGTATTGGTTAATATCCTTACTGAAGTAGATTAGCATGTTCATGCCCCTACCAGCACAATGATTTGTTACCTTGATTACTGATAGTGATAGCTGTGTTAAATTATTTCTATGGTGTTAGTGGCAGCACTGCTTTTTCCTTAGCTGTCAATTTATTTGATTCATTTCCAGATTGTTTTTGAGTTGTGTTTTGAGTTAGCTTCTTCTTTTATCCTTCATCCAGATTCATTCACTAAAGCGTACACGTATAAGTGGTTTCAAGCTTCCATCAGATCTTGGGTAAGTGCATTCTTATGTTATTTATTTGTCAGAGATAGTATTTTGTATCTGCTTTGCACTGCAGTTTTTCTAAATTTCTAGTTCTTGTTACAAATGTGGAGATGCAAGCATGGACTTGTACGTTTGACATTAACATGCCTGTAGACTGTAGCTGTAGTTGAGTGTATACCTACATTAGCCATTGGGGCGTGTTACCTGCTTTATTTCTCGTTCTTGTTACAACTGTGGAGATGCAAGCATGGACCTGTACGTTTGTACATGAACATGCCTGTAGTTGAGGTGTACCTACATTGGCCATTAGGGCGGGTTACCTGCTTTTGAACATTGGTGAAGATACTGATAAAATAAAATAACATTCTTGAAGATGAAGCCAAATAGAAGCCACAAACTTCCCATCTCGCCCAAGCTAAAACAATGGTTATGGCACTCTATGTATACAAAACCATGATTGTGGCGTGGAATTTAAATGCTTTTGTTCTTTTTGCTGAATGGATGCATGCCTATTTGGATTGTATTCTCCTTGGTTGATTACGCAATAGAATGCACTGCTTATCTTCGTCAAAATTTGGTTCTTTTCTACTTGCTATTTGCAACTAACCCATACCATTGCTTTTCTTTTTTTTGATCCACAACCCATACCATTGCTGATGCTATCATGTTTGTTCACAGGATTGGAAAGCATATTGAACTAAAACCATCTAATCTGAGGGCTCTTGGCTGGAAGAGTTAGCAAATTGCTGCCGAAGCCCTTTGAAGCAATTTTTTTAAACACCCTGCAACGTGGCTTGAAGGTAAAAGTATCTGACAATGTCTTGCAGGTGGGAAAAATAACTGAATGTGGCCTGAGAATTCTGCGAATTGGACCCTTTTCTTCCTACAAATGGGCTTCCAAATCAGTGCAACCCCTTTGAAGAAATGACAGGCAAGTATCATTGTTGAACCTGAACAGACCGGGTTGAAGAAGTCGGTGTTGTACATAGAGCAAGATGTAGCTGGGGTAATTAATTTCATGTCTACTGATAAATAAAAATTGTTCAGTGCTAAACATCTTTTTGTGAACTGTTTGTTAACTTGAAGAAGAAAGATAATTATCCCTTGACCCGTCTTCGAATTTATATTCCCCTTATCTCTGTCTTCTTGGCCATGTTTTACGGAAATGTGTTACTGCAACTTCTTGTATCCAAAAGAGGAAAATGATGTTCAGAATTGCTATTGCTACGCCTCCAGAATCCAGATGGAGGAGTAGGCCTAGGGTGATTGTACTTGCTAGCGGTTATGGATCTGAACTCCCTAGGTTGGGGTCGTCAAAGTTGTCTAATCAAATTTACAGACACGAAGTGGGTACAAACACAAAGTAGGTTAGAGTCAAATAGGGAGAGAGTACACAAGATATATTATTGGAAATACTGGATTGAACTAGCTTGGTTTTTACAATGGGGAGAGCCCTCCTTTTATAGGCATAAGGAGGAAAGTACAGACAATACAGGTGATACCTATAATTGAACATAACTGTTCTTAGTCTTTCACCATACGTCTTCCTGCTACATGACTTAGTACCATACATAACAGTTATGCTACTTGCACATACATTTGTGCACATATCTTGCACATGCACTTTTATGAGGCCCACCTCGGGTCTCACCAATATGATCCGAACCGTTCATTATTTTTAAAATAATTTTTTAAGAGTTCCTGTAAAAAATCAATTCAATAGGATATCGATAAGGGTTTTTTCAGAAATCATAGGGTGAAACAGTCTGATTCGCACTGCTATTTCTGAAAAAGCTCTTGCCGATATCCTATCGAGTTGATTTTTTACAGGAACTCTTAAAAAATTATTTTAAAAATAATGAGCGGTTCGTATCATATTAGTTGAACCCGAGGTGGACCCCATAAAAATGTATGTGCAAGATATGTGCACAAATGTATGTATCCTTAGCATTTTTGCATACCTAATTGGACTTTACTATTCACAAGACATAATTGGACTTTACTATT
The DNA here is from genome assembly GCA_025642025.1 of Rhododendron ferrugineum. Lineage (NCBI taxonomy): Eukaryota > Viridiplantae > Streptophyta > Magnoliopsida > Ericales > Ericaceae > Rhododendron > Rhododendron ferrugineum. Next base: position 17,576,023 of record JAOTQK010000024.1, on the reverse strand, counting down.
CACAAGACAGACTTTATATATTGCTAAAAAGAAGGATTCGGCTTTTTAGCTGTTCAATTACAGAGAAGCCTGTGTAATTCAATTTTCAGTTGTTCATTTAAATAATTAATGGTTCAGATTTGCTGTAAGATACTTCCAGCAAATGCGGACCATTGAAAACATTTTTGGACTACTGACAAGCCGGATCGTAAAATGAAATAGAAAGGAAGAAAAATTTTCAATAACCAAGTTCAACTTTTCCAAATCTCTCTCGAAAAGAAATTCATTTCCTTGTTTGGATCCTAAAAAAGAGATGGAAAAATTTCTCAAACAAGTTAAAACTTCGGCAATTGAATATAACTCTCCTATTTTACCATCTATACTCGTTTTTCTGTTTTTATTTAGTGTAAATTTACTATATTACCCTTTCATTTGTGGGAAAAATTTATAAGAGGGTAAGAAAGTAAATTTCTTTTCGGTCATTCTATTGTCAACTTAGCACACAAGAAGACAAAAAAAATACGTATTTCTGTGTACTTTTTACATATTTTACTACACATTCGCACGTTTGTTATTTTCGATTTTAGAATTTTTCAATTTCCATTTTAAACTTCCGGTCGAATTTCCCTTTTACTCGTTTGGTAATTTCTTCTTATTTTTTCTTCTTTCCCCTTTCGTCCCAAACAGAGGCAGGCGCGGCGCGAAGCCCATAGGCCATAACCACCGCTCACCAACTTTTTCTCGCCGACCAAACACTCGAAACCCTCTGGTTTTCTTCATACCCCAAATCTTTCCTTCACAATCTTCATCACTTAAAACCACACTACGAAGATGAACCCATCAAATCAACCCCCTCAATGGACTCCTCCTTTCCCGCATTACCTTCACGACCCCTTCCCCTTCACCATCTCTGCTCCTGGACCAAACCCTAACCCTAATTCGGTCCCAGTCCCAGTCCCCGTTCCTAACCATGATCCTTATCCGGTCCCACCGTACGAGCCAAATCCAAATCCCAATTCTAATGGTAACCCCGGTGTTAATATTAACCCTAATTGGAACTACCTTCTCCCACTGTATGTCCCCAAGAAGCGAAGACGAGGTAGACCCCGGAGTACGGCGCAATCCGCGCATTATCACAACCAGGTATTGTTGCAATGGTTTGAAAGTTTTCTTTTTTTAATAACTCAGGCAGCTTTCACGCACCTCGACTAATTTTGGGACCCATCCCACCACCCGCTTGCGGGGGTCCTAATTAAAGTCAGAGCAATGGTCTGTAGGTTTTGACCGTGAGATCCCTAAATCCCAAGTCTTAACCACTAAGCCAACCCATTGGTGTTAATGTTTTGAAAGATTCAGAACCTAGTTGTTTAATTTACTGTTCAAATTGCTAGTCTATCTTCCAGTTTGGAATGTCTCAAATTGGGAGTTTTTTAAAAGGCTGCGTTTTCAGTTGCAGGGGAAAAAAAGGAAGAAAGTGCCGGAATATTCATTTTTTCTGCATTTTTAACGTTTCTAATGTGTTTAGTTAGCAGGGAAGTTGTGGGACACTGGTTCTAAATACAAGATTTTAAGGGAATATTGTTTTTATACTATTTTAAACACAATTAAACTACTACGTATTTTTTAACGTTCTCTTAAATTTCTTATATCAATTGAACGCATAAAAGAAAGTTCTTATCATTTTCCTTTACTTCACTTCATCATAATTTTCTCGGGAAAAATTTCTACATCAATTTCTTGACAAGTGAATAGTGCGAAAGAGTTGGTGTAATAATTTTAAATTTCCGAAACTATACCTTGTATTAGAAAATGTGAGTAGAAGCATAATATCGGAAATCGATGTCTTCCAATTGAATTTGACTGCTATTATTGCTTGTCTCCTTAGACCGTTCGAATGTGGGAGGGAGGGAGTGTATCAGCTACAATAATATGATGCCCCAGTTGATAAAATTATTTTTGGGTGACTAGAATATTTGATTAGCTATTTGTGAGCATTTGATTCCCCATGGGTTTCATATTGAAGCCTCTGTAAACGCCTATAGTGATTTATTGTTGGAGAGATCTCTTCTCAAAAAGAATTTACCTATTTTCTTTATCTCTTGGTTTCCCATGAAACAGTGGTCATTTGGTGTCCAATTGTCGACAACACGTTGGTAAAATGTACTTGGGGCAATCTTAACCGACCCGTTTCCTAAACTGCCCTGAGGACATGACTTCTCAATGAGTGTGGTTGTGATCTGTTGAAGGGTTTGATCTTAGAGCCGTTGGTGTCCATTAGAACCTTCAAGTGGGGGGACAACACTATAAAACAGTCAATGCCATGCCTCAAGCCAATTTTCTGTTTTTCTCTGATTACAAATGTGTCCAATTTTTCCTTTTGATCGGCACTAATATGTCCAATATTACTGTCTACTGTTCGCATATGTTCTTAAATTATTATATTTTGATTGTCCAATAACATGTTTGATCCTATTTTCTAACAGGTATATCACATGCCTTATGCTTCAAATGGTATATTTGGCGTTAGTAATGGGGAGTTATCTATGCCTTCTTCGTCTGCTTCAGCTATCGTACCTAATATCGGAGTTTCTAACTCTTCAAATGCTAATTACAAGAACCCTAATCCTTCAACGCAAACAGTTCCTGATGTATCTGATGAGATCATTGTGATCAATAAAGAAGCCACTTCCGAAGCTTTGACTGCACTTACGTCTGGGTTTCCAGCCGATTCCCTTACCGAAGAGGAAATAGACGCCAGGGTTGTTTCTGTTGTCGGTGGAATTGAACAGGTTAATTACATTCTTGTTAGGAACCACATTATCATGAGATGGCGTGAGAATGTTTCACATTGGATCACAAAGGAGATGTTTGTTGATGTTATACCTTCACATTGTAGTAAACTCTTGGACTCTGCTTATGATTATCTGGTTTCACATGGGTATATTAATTTCGGGGTTGCCCCTGCTATAAAGGAGAAAATTCCATCAGAGCCCAGTAAGCCAACTGTGATAATTGTTGGAGCAGGTTTGGCGGGTTTGGCTGCAGCACGGCAGTTAATGAGGTTTGGATTCAAAGTGACTGTTTTGGAGGGAAGGAAACGTGCTGGTGGAAGGGTTTATACCATGAAAATGGAGGGAGGGAATAGGACTGCTTCTGCAGATTTAGGAGGAAGTGTGTTGACTGGTACACTTGGGAACCCACTTGGGATTTTGGCTAGACAACTGTCATCTTCTCTTCATAAGGTGAGAGACAAGTGCCCACTCTACAATTTGGATGGAAAACCCGTGGACCCAGATGTGGATTCAAAGGTGGAAACTGCTTTTAACCATCTTTTGGATAAGGCGAGTAAGATTAGACAGTTAATGGGAGATGTTTCACAGGATGTTTCTCTTGGGTCAGCACTGGAGACCTTTTGGCAGGTTTATGGGGACGCCGCAAAAGCGGAGGAGATGAACTTATTTAATTGGCATCTTGCTAATTTGGAGTATGCAAATGCGGGTTTACTTTCTAAGCTTTCCCTTGCTTTCTGGGACCAAGATGACCCATATGATATGGGAGGAGACCACTGCTTCCTTCCTGGAGGAAATGGGAGGCTAATTCAGGCTTTGGCTGAGAACATTCCGATTCTTTATGAGAAAACTGTGCATACAATCCGTTATACTAGTGACGGAGTACAGGTTGTTGCTGGGAGCCAGGTGTTTGAGGGCGATATGGTGCTGTGCACTGTTCCTCTTGGGGTTTTGAAGAGTGGTTCGATTAAATTTTTTCCGGAGTTGCCTCAGAGGAAGCTTGATGGGATAAAGAGGTTAGGATTTGGTTTGTTAAACAAGGTTTCAATGCTTTTTCCTCATGTGTTTTGGGGAACAGATCTGGATACATTTGGCCATCTCACTGATGATCCAAGCCGTAGGGGGGAATTCTTTCTGTTCTATAGCTATGCAACTGTGGCTGGTGGTCCTCTTCTGATTGCTTTAGTAGCAGGAGAAGCTGCTCACAAATTTGAGAGCACGCCTCCCACTGATGCTGTGACCCGGGTTCTTCAAATTCTCAAGGGTAAATATGTGTTCATATATACGCATTATATGTATGTCTTTTTATACGCTATATCTTAAAATTTTGATTGGAACTCCCTTTGTTGTAGAGATAAACCATGGTATATTTTTGTTGAGCGGATGTAAAATATAGATGGTAGCATATTTGCATCATACACCGTGGGACTTCTTGTGGAATTAACATTTGTTTTTCCAAAGGTAGGAGGTTAGGGTTTAGCGAAGTAGCTTACTACTGAGGTTGTTGATGCTGCCCCATCAGCGTGAAACCAGAAGCTACACAATTATTGGGCCAACTACCATGTCAGAATCAAACCCAAGCAGAGAATTTTGAAGTTTGAACAATTCCGGATGATTTTTCTTTCAGTGATTACTATCTTCTCTTTGGTAATTAGATTTGTTTCGACTCGCTGCCTACTCGCGGAATTGGCTATTGAGTTTTTTGTCTGTAAATATATAGTTTGGTTAATTCAAATTCTCGAGATTCCTGAAGTTTGATTATTCAGTAGTTTTCAAGTACATGCCATTTATGCTCCTCATTAAGTTAATTTTTACATTAAGATCTCTGCATCCAATGCATGCAGGTATATATGAACCACAAGGGATTGATGTCCCAGAACCTATCCAAACTGTTTGTACCAGATGGGGTAGCGATCCTTTCAGCTTAGGTTCTTACTCTAATGTCGCTGTTGGGGCGTCAGGAGACGACTATGATATCTTGGCTGAGAGTGTAGGAGATGGAAGAGTTTTCTTTGCAGGAGAGGCAACTATGAGGCGTTACCCTGCAACTATGCATGGAGCTTTTCTTAGTGGGCTAAGAGAAGCTGCAAATATGGCCCGCTCTACTGGCCTTAGATCCATGAAAACAAAAGTGGATAGGAGCCCGTCGAAAAATGCACATTCTTGTGCATCACTTCTTGCAGATTTATTCAGGGAGCCCGATATGGAGTTCGGAGGTTTTTCTGTAATTTTTGGTCGGAAGAATTCGGATCCCAAGTCTACGGCAGTTTTGAGGGTGACATTGAGTGGACAGCGAAAGAGGAACCAAGAAGGCTCAAAGCCAGACCAGCCGCACTCCAATAAATTACTATTCCAGCAGCTTCAGTCCCATTTTAATCAGCAGCAGGAGTTTCATGTTTACGCTTTGTTATCAAGGGAACAGGCACTTGAGCTGAGGGAAGTAAGAGGGGGTGATGATATGAGATTGAATCACCTGTGTGAAAAGCTTGGGGTGAAGCTGGTTGGGAGAAAAGGTCTGGGGCCTACTGCGGATTCTGTTATTGCTTCCATCAAGGCCGAGAGGGGAAATCGCAAGTCTGCTTCGACGTCAATGTCACTTAAATCTGGTTAGTGGTTTGAGATTTTCTAGGTTTTGTTATTGTTCTAGATTATGAAGTCTAGCTTGTAAAACTTGACATTAACATTTACCCTTGTATTTCTTTTGGAAGGGACATCGAAGCCAAGAGCTATTTTGAAGAAAAAGTTTGTTAGGTATGGGATAAAAATCTTTATTAATTCACCTTACGTTTATTCATCTCAAAGTGTCACCCCATAGTATCTTGTTGGTTTTTACAGGAAGGCTAAAGTAATGCGCATCAACAATGGTTCTACACCTCCAAATGTAGGAGTGGGAGCTAAAATGGTAGTTAATGGCTTTGGCTCTCTCTCTACCCCAAATCAAAATGTGGATTCCATAATTTTTGGCAATGGCAATGGCTTTACCCATTCTTCAAGCATAAATGTTGGGGGCACTAGCTCCTCTCCCCCTACAGTAAATACAGACGGTGGTGGTGGACATGGCTCACTTCCTCCTCCAGTATAAATGTGATGGACGGTAAACTGAGACCATATGTAGGAATATATGTTGGAGCTAGTACATTGATGTAGCACAACCTCGGCTCTTTGCGACAGGTAATATTCAATTCACTTGATTTGCTCAACTTACACTTGGTGCATCTGGTAGTCAATTGGAAATGTACTCCTTCGTATTGTGGTTTAACAAGGCATTTGTTCGAGCTAATTGTGATTTAAGAGCACTCAAAGCTTAGTTACTCATTTCTGTGGATGATCTTCCAGCTGCATGCTTTTGTTTGGGCAAAAGGAAGTATTTATGTCTGTGCCCAAGTGTAAGTTTGTTTGTTTGTTCTGATTTATTACATCTTATTGACATTTGTTTACAGACGGTAGTAATGGTGTATCCATTCCCTCAAACATTTATGTGCGGAGATGAGGCCTCATGCATTTCAGCATCAATTGTTAGGTCATTATTGAAGGGATTTGGGAATTTAACGTTAGTTGTCTCTTTCTGGTGGTAGTTGCAGTTCTGTCTTGTTTAGTTATTCCATTTTGGAAGCCATATGTTATTCTTGAGAACGTGAAGAACACCAAGTTTTTCATTACCTTAGAATGGTCATCTATATGATTCTCTGATGCCTGCAGGAATATTCGAGCAAGAGTTTGATGGTGGTTCTTCTTGTCCCCTGACATGGTACTCTACTAAAGTCGGAGTTACTTGCAAAGGACCTGGACTGCAAGTCCTTGCCCATGGCTTCTTCTGGTTCGTGCAATAAGGCAAGGAAAGACTACCTTCTGTCTCAACTCCTCATTGGGTTCTGTTATTTACAAACTCGCAGCAGGAGGGATCTCGACTCTAAGGTGGAAGGTGGATATACTACTCATTGATGGGATTCTCGATGCCTACCCTTACTCCCGACTAATGCTTGCTTCTGGGCGTTTTGGCGTGATGATCATAGTGTTCTTCAACTAAATGCCCTCTAGTTCTTGAACATGACATACAAGCAGTCAATCCATTGCATTGTTGCTTATTCTTATTATTAGCATCTGTCGTGCTGCTAAGCCTTCAAAAAACTCATGCGAATGATGGGAGGCCAGAGCTGAACAGACGTGCATGCCATATTCTAGGCTTGTGAAGGCATTTTTGCTCGTTGTTCCTGTGTAGACTCAGAAAGTTCTCAATTTCTTTTTCTTTTACGTTCACATTGTAGCCTTAATGGAAAGCTTGATAGCGTAGGTTGCCTATGCCCTTAAGGGCCCGTTTCTTTATCCAGATTGAGCATCGGATTTGACTATAAATCTAAGGGACTACATATCGGGGAGTTGTTGAAATTATTATTTTTTTGGCTCGGCCCAGCCGGATAATGTCTTATCAGAAATATTGTCCCACAAAATAATGAATCTACAATACCATGAGAGTTTGTATCGTTACTTCCTTCACTAAGAATTCGATGGGATCGCATATTTTATGGGTTATTTGCCCTTCACTATTAAACCCATCAAACAAATGGGCTATAAATGTTAATTGTGATTTTTCTTGATCTTGGGACAAATAAACCGCACAAAATATTTCCTAAACCGCAGAAGTTCAAGACCAGAAAGTACCTCCAAAAAGCGGATCAAAAAAAAAAGTACCTCCAAAAAGAGTGAAAGCCAATCCAGGTTTCTGCAATTTTTCCAATAACGAGTACAAAATATTTCCTAAACCGCGGAAGTTCAAAACCAGAAAGTACCTCCAAAAAGAGGTAAAGCCAATCTAGGTTTCTGCAATTTTTCCAATAACGAGTGAATGGCCCGTGATGCAGAATCCGCAAAATGATGTCTTTTTCTTTGTTTTTTGTTTTCGTAGAAAAGGCACAATGTCCAATTATATTGCAGCACTGAAGAAGGTTCTGACTACCGAGAATCAATTTTTCTACCGGTTATCGATTATTCTTTTTTTTTTTTTTTTTTTGATAATCAAAAGGGTTTATGGGGGGGGCGACCAGCGTAGCAACTCCC
>JAOTQK010000024.1:17553377-17568100 GCA_025642025.1 Rhododendron ferrugineum | reverse complement strand
GCTCCGGGGCCTCGAACCTGCGCCTGCGTTGGGGAGAGGCAGCGGCCCTCGCCACCTGGGCTACCACCTCGGTGGTTGTTATCGATTATTCAACCAGTAATATATTATATACATACCGATACAGATGAGATGCCACGTTTCGAATTTATCCCTACTAATATTATTTTCTCATATCAAAAAATTTAGCACAAAATACCCATTTACTTAAAAGAAAAAGATATAAAAAAAATAGTACGGTACCAGGGTAGAATTTGGCAAAAATTGATATGCACCGGCCAGTACAATACGGGATTCAAAACCCTGACACCGACAGTCGATCAATGAAGTACACTCCCAAAAGGGAGATAAATCATGCAAGGAGAAAAAGACCGCCTCGCATGGAGGGAGAGCTACAAACCTCTCTACGTAGGGAGGATCACAAGAAGGATAAGTAGCTATGGGTCTCTATCACCATTTCTTATGATATTTCAGGAAGTATTCACAAACTTTGCTGGACCAACAGGACTGAGATCATGAACTTAATTCATGCAAACGAACCGTGCTGCTATAAAATGTTGATGCCACAATTTCCCATCCTTTTTCTAAGCAAAGGTAAGAATAAGAAGCATATGGCACTAAAGGAAAAACATGCATTAGCACCACAAGAAATGAGGACTAGAACAAACACCATGACTACAGGTTCAAAACTTACAATACCCGGATTCGTTAGTATCAGTTTCGGCTCATCAATCAAGTCAGAACCTAATTAACAAGCTGAAAAGAGGGGGGAAAAACAAGTCCAGTCATAACATAACACATCCCAAAGTACCAAAAGAGAGTTGATCTGAATATCATCGGTGCAATCAGAAGAGATAATCCAGATGAGATGCCACGTTTCGAATTTATCCCTACTAATATTATTTTCTCATATCAAAAAATTTAGCACAAAATACCCATTTACTTAAAAGAAAAAGATATAAAAAAAATAGTACGGTACCAGGGTAGAATTTGGCAAAAATTGATATGCACCGGCCAGTACAATACGGGATTCAAAACCCTGACACCGACAGTCGATCAATGAAGTACACTCCCAAAAGGGAGATAAATCATGCAAGGAGAAAAAGACCGCCTCGCATGGAGGGAGAGCTACAAACCTCTCTACGTAGGGAGGATCACAAGAAGGATAAGTAGCTATGGGTCTCTATCACCATTTCTTATGATATTTCAGGAAGTATTCACAAACTTTGCTGGACCAACAGGACTGAGATCATGAACTTAATTCATGCAAACGAACCGTGCTGCTATAAAATGTTGATGCCACAATTTCCCATCCTTTTTCTAAGCAAAGGTAAGAATAAGAAGCATATGGCACTAAAGGAAAAACATGCATTAGCACCACAAGAAATGAGGACTAGAACAAACACCATGACTACAGGTTCAAAACTTACAATACCCGGATTCGTTAGTATCAGTTTCGGCTCATCAATCAAGTCAGAACCTAATTAACAAGCTGAAAAGAGGGGGGAAAAACAAGTCCAGTCATAACATAACACATCCCAAAGTACCAAAAGAGAGTTGATCTGAATATCATCGGTGCAATCAGAAGAGATAATCTGATAAACAGCATCTACAGCAGATTCCAACTAAGCTGCGTAACACAATTCCATATATACAACTTCTTCATGGAGGCAGACAATTCAATGAATGCAACTTCTTCATGGAGGCAGACAACACTGCCCCAAATGGCATATTGGCATCACCACACATAGCTGTCAACACGAACAACCGCAGCGCATTTCGAACATAGATTTGATTGCTGGACGATGAAGTCCAGAAGAGGGGAAAAAGAGGAAAAGAAAATATTGACAACTATATTTTCTCAAAAAGTAAACACGAGAACTCTCCCGTGAAGGGCTATACGATGATAATCATGGGAGCTTTTCTTCCTTAACTCAGCTCCTAGAAAATGAAAGTTTAATGAACTGTATCTTCCAGTTCCCCATTTTCTGGAGGCCCAAACAGATCAGTTTCCTTAAATTAAAAGACTACAACAATAAGAATTAGTGGTCAGAGAGAATAGTGTTTGCTCTAATTGAAGGAAACACAACAAACTAAACAGGAGTTCTACCACATAAAGTTCCATGCTACAGTCTGGAATAATAGTACATTCACATGCTAGCCAAAAACAAAAGGCAGAAACTTCCTGAAACCATATGCTACAACAAAACAGGAGATTAGGTTTTCTAACATACCTACTCTGCCATACCGCTTGAGAGAACGACTACAAACAAAAGGCAAGCACTTCCCTCTGAAGCTCTTTCTCACCAAAAACTAAAGACCAGCATCATTAGTAGAAATAACCTCTGCACTTCAAAGACCCACACAGGCATTTTTTCTTCCTTGGCTCTGGTTTGCCAGACTGAACTATCCCATAATCGTACATCAACTCTGTCATAGGAGGAATGTGATTGATCGCAAAAAATGCAATATGGAGATTAGATTCCTCTCGCAAAACAGGCTGCCAATAGACATTCGGAGTACAACTGTGATTCATAAACCGAGCCACATTCCCACCTTCTTTCGCACTAATAACAAGTGGAAATGGGAGTTTTTGAGAGTCATCGGCATTTCCAGGCATTAGCTCCACGGGTTCACAAGTGCGAGTAGCATCAAATATATAGTTATCTTGGTTTCCACTTTCCTCAGTCATGGATGAATCAATGACTTCTCCGGCGTACTCACAGATAAAAGCTCCTGAACGGATAGGATCCCAAGACCTTAGTCCCCAACCTTTATCCTTTGTCCTAAACACCTCAAGACGGACTCTCAAACCCGCCTGGGAAACCCGGTTCCGGCAGGTGGGAGGGCATAAACAGGAAGGGCCACACTCATATATCAGGGTTTTGAAACTCAGAAGAACCCCCAGCGTAGTATATGGGAGAACTCCACCATTTTTCTGAACGCAAGCGCAGTTGAGGTCACTAGAATGACATCCTTCACGGCAAGTGCAGCTGAAAGAAGAAGGTTGAGGCGAATCAACTGGTTTTGGGTACTTGAGAGTTGGAAAATAAGTGAAATGAGCCGGACCTTTCTCATGATCCACATCGTTTACAAGAGAAACTGGTAGCCTCTCTGCCCCCGAAGTAAGGTCTGGCAAAATAACCCCAACCCTTGAGGTAGTATCGCTTTTCCATTGCTGAATTGATTTCCACATGGTATAGGCTTCAGGCTGGCCAGCACTTCTAACCAACTTATACTTGAACACATTACAGCCTGACTTGTCTCTCTCCACCCATGACTCAACGATTTTGTAAAGGCCATCATAGAGGTAGACTTTGGCAGTTCGAGTTGGGCTTGCCTCATCCCTCACACCCCGAATTACTCTTACCTCATTACCGCGATGCAAACTCTTCTCCAAAGCTAGATTACCCTTTTCAAGTTTTTGATCCATCACAATTCCATCTCTCCTGAGAACCCCACCTTGGCCACTGTAAATCAATACTTCTCCATCCTCATCATTATCTTCATATGACCCGGAAGAAACGATGCTTACAGCCACAGGCTCTTCATCTAGACTAATCTTGAAACTCATGTAATCGATTCCACCCATGATAGGTGCATGCAAGCCCACCAAGCACATTTCCACCCTGAAAAAGAAAACATCCCCAACTTCGATTCCCGGTACAGCTCCAACCCTCTTTGTCATGTTTGTTCGAACCCCTTTCTTATTCATCAAAATCGACCCCGCCTTTAAGTCCGGGCGTCTTGTGACCCCTGGAGTTGCCTCCTCAGAGTCTTCAACTTGAGTAATTCTTCTCCTGAGCAGATTATATACCATTGTTAAATACCTAACTGACTCCTTATCACCATCTGATAGTTTGGCTGGATCGAATCGGGTAAGATCAAACGATGTGAGAAAATCAATGGCTACCGCGTCAATATCAACATCATGGGCAGTTGTCATGTTGCCACTCCTTGTCTTCCTCTGGGAACTCCCCTTTGAATTCCTCTTAGACGACCCGGCGCTTCCATTTGCCTGTACCGTTGGTGTTCTATACGAGGTTATGGGTACGGGTGATGGAATGGAATTGCTATTATCAACACCATAAGAAGGCCCTGCTTGATTGAGTGGTGCAGCAAATGGGGTTTGAGGGTTCTGTTGTTCAGTTGGAATGAGGAATGGGAAAACAGGAGAAACCCCGGGTGGGAAAGGACCACTTGGTGGGACACAGACAAAGGGAGAAGCTTGGGGAGATGAAATTGAGGACATGCCGCCAGGGTTTGATGGGAATATTGGAACAAGACATCGCAAAGGCTTGACATTCAAAACCCTAGACTTGTCATCAGACCCAGATGCAGGAACAGACTCTGAACCCATACCTTGGTCCATTATCAACCACTCACACACAAAACACACTTTCAAGCAACTTAACTTAAAATTTCCCAAGCAGAAACAGAACACCTGGTTTAAACAACAAGAAGAAACCCTAGCCTTGACAACAGACCCAGATACAAGGAAAACCCTAAGTTCACACAAAGACACGAACTTTCAAGCCACTTGAGTTCTAATTTCACCAACACAAACACAAGATCTGATTTAAACAACAAGAAGAGAAAAAGAAAGGGAAATACCTTCCACAAAATGGATATGGAAACAGGAAAAAGGTTCAAACTTTAACAAAAGCTGGGACCCAAAACGCAAGTATAATTTTTTTGATGAAACTGGGACATGCAAGAAGAGATTAAGACGAGCTAAACCCAGGAAGAAACCCTAGCCTTGACAACGGACCCAGATACAGGAAAACCCTAATCTCACACAAAGACACGAGCTTTCAAGCCACTTGAGTTCTAATTTCACCAACACAAACACAAGATCTGATTTAAACAACAACAAGAGAAAAAGAAAGGGAAATACCTTTCACAAAGTGGATATGGAAACAGGAAAAAGGTTCAAACTTTAACAAAAGCTGGGACCCAGAACGCAAGTAGAATTTTTTTTTTGATGAAACTGGGACATGCAAGAAGAGATTAAGACGAGCTAAACCCAGAAAAGGGTACCCAAGTTAGTTAAAAACCCTAGAAAACCCATCTGATGCGAGTGAGGTTCTGTGCATGTAAAGAGATGTAAGTGCAAACAGGGAAAAATTGGAAAATAATGGTCTGAAGGGCTGAGATGAGAGAGATGTTACCATTTTTCCAGATCGGAAGGAGCTCAGAATTAAGGGTCGATTCTCAGAACCGGAAATTTTGTGAAGGGGGGAAATGGAGGAATTCTCATTCTTCTGAATGGTCTGGAAATGGACAAAGTGAGGTGAGATTTTGATGTGGTGAAATGGGGGTACTTGTAGAGAGAATTAGTGGGAATTACATTAAATGCCCTTAACTATAGCCCGTTAAGAGTTGCCCCCCTAATAATGTCTGTTGGCGAGGAGAAAATTAAAAATTGCCCCTCCAAAATTAGGCTTGGAGCATTCCCCAATCCATATCCAAAATTTCAATAAAGAATGGATGTGATATATTGGGGAATATATTGGAATTTATTTCCTTTTTTATTTTCACTTTTTATACTTTTTGGAAGAATATTTGAGGGACGCAACGTCCTTTTTAGAGATTTGATCTCCAAAATGAAAATGTGATCTCTATATTTGGAGACCAAATCTCTAAAAAAGACGATGAGTTCCTCCAAAATTCTCGCAAAAAGTATAAAAAATAAAGATAAATAGGAGATAAATTATAAAATATTCCCTCAATATGTTACATCCATTCTCCATTTTGGAAATGGGTTAGAGAAGCTCTTATGCATTACATAAATCGGATAATCAGAATACATTTGATTCGTAGGTTAGGGTGAGATTTTCTTTATCTTTATTGACTAAACAGACTAAATTGACTAGAGCCCTCTTCACTTGTTGGGAATGTTGTGTAGAAAATTGGTTCTCAGAAAAAATGAAGTAAGGTGAAGTAAAGAAAAATTAAATTTATTTTTCTGTGTGTGTTCCACTCGGGCTGGATGTCGACAGAGGACTTGAGGGAGTCGGCTTCGCGACGCTAGTGGTGGTGGACGCCGCGGGAGCAGTGGTTCATGTGATAGTGGCGGTCGCGGTGGGCGCGTTCCTTCTAGACCTTGCGCTTCTTCTCCTCAACCTCCTCGTCTCGGCGCTGGGGCAGTTAGTTTCGATTATGATTGTGGTGGTGGGGGTTGAAGCGCCAGCGGGGAGGGGGTTTGCCGTCGACGAGGTAGAAGGTGGAATTGTTGTCGGCGTTGATGCCTCTACCGAAGGAATCGTAGTCGGTGAAGTCAAAGGCGGAGTTGATCGGGTTGTTTCGGTCGTTATGGTTTCAATTGTTGGGGTTATTGTAGTTGGATCGGGTCCAGTTAGCGATGCGGCCAAGCTTGTTGGAGCGAAAGAAGGGGGCAAAGGGGACGTGGGAGGGGTTGTTGGGGAGGGAGAGAGAGGGAATATACATGTATTTATATTATCAGGGTAGAGAAGTTATAGCTAGATGAAATCGTACCTTGGGATGGAGCAGGACTGCGTTGCATGTCATACACTCTTAGTTTGGAACCAATAAAAATGTGATTTCTGATGACGTATACAATCCTAAATCACATTCCCAAGCTACGAAGGAATCTAATTCCTCCCCCGCCCCGTGGGAAATCCTAGATTCATGGTCCAATCTATAAAAAAGGAAATGTTTGATTCTTGTATATTTCCAACTAATTATTGGATAAGATTACTACGTTAATCCAAACATCGAAAAATAGAATTACTTTGGGTATCGAATTATTAGAAATTTGATTTAGATTAATCAAATTTCTATTTTTACCAAAGATTTTGGCATCCAAACACAGTAGTTTTTTTTGTCACACTTTATACATTAGCGAGGGTTAACGGAGTGTTAGTAATTTAGTCATTAAGGGGTTCAGAAACTGTCCACCTAAACCCCAACCACACCCCTCGCGGAGCTCGAACCCCTGCCTCCACTGAGTGAGGAGGTAAGGCAAACCAACCATGCTAGTTTAGTTTCCTCCTAATCACGGTAGTTTAAAAATGTGATTCCTAGTTAAGGCCTTATTTCCCTCAACTTTTTCAAAAAGTTACCATTTTGTTCTTATTCATATTTTTTTCGCGTTTTGCACCAAAACTTTTTGGGATTATTGATTTGTCTTTAGGAGACGAATCAAAAAATTAATTTTTTTTACTTTTATCCAAATATTTTGAAAAATAACCACTTTTAAGAAAAAAAAATGAAATTGATTTTTTTTTATAAGTGGTTATTTTTCAAAATATTTGGGTAAAAGTAAAAAAAAAATTATTTTTCCGATTTGTTTCGTCGAGAAGAATCAATAATTCTAAAAAATTTGACGCAAAACTAACAAATGTGATTTTTTTTTTGAATAAGGACAATAATATTTTTGAGAAAGAATTAAGGGGAACAAGACCTAAATGTGTTATCAAGAATCACAATTATGATACAACCTCGTTTGATTCGTGGATTAGGAGCCTAAGATAGAACTAACTGAACATCATTCTTCATTATCCCACTTCTGATTTCTAAAACAATTATCGAGATTATTAAGCCTAATATTAATTTCATCCCTATTAATATGGGATACTATATATACAGTATCCCAAGCCAAGGGAAGATGTGAGATTGGGCGGGATTTTGGAGTACCAACGGGAAATTCATTATAACCACGTACGTATGATAAATTTTTAAAATGCCCTCAAATGTTCTTCAGATTTAGGGGTTTGCTCCCTCCTAAAATTTCATGTTCGAAACCTCTCAAGTGCTATCAATATATTTGGGTCAGTCCCTACAGAGTGTTGCTCCGATTTTAATTGGAACGTCCACAAATAAGAGATGAGATTGGATCAGTCGAAGTGCTGGAAAAAAATATTTCGTGCCATAAACATTGCTTGTAGTTAGGGGTGGCAAATATGCGGGTTTGAGCCAAATTAGATAAATGGTAAGTGGGTTGGGTCTTTAATGGGTCAATAACCCATTTAGACCCATTAAGTATGAGTCTAGTTACCCATACCCATACCCAACCCGACCCATTTATTTAAAAAAAATCCAACCCGCCCATTAGCCCAATTACAAACTACTATATATTAAAATTTAAAATGACTAAAATATCAATGTACACTAAAATGACCATATTACCCCCGTAAATTTAAATGACAAAAATATCCATGTACACTAAAATTAACGTACTATCCCTCTACTACTTAATTGACCAAATTACCCTGTACACTTAGGGTGGGTTTGGCTTCATAAGTGAAATAGTAACTTATATTTTTTGTCTTTATTCAGTTTTGTTTTGCGTTTGTTAGTTTTGCATCAAACTTTTGTGACTTATTAATTCGTCTCGGCGAGAGGAATCAGAAAAATATAAAATTTTGATCGAAACTCATAATGTTTAAAAAAAAAAAAGTCAAAAAAGTTGTCTTTTTTACTTATTTTTCGTCTTTATTTATGAGTTTCTATTAAAAATTTTTACTTTTTCAATTCCTCTCGTCTAGACGAATTAATAAGTCACAAAAATTTGACGCAAAATTGATAAATGCTAAAAAAATCATAGATCTGTTTGAACGAAATTGTCATCTAGAGTCTGAACGAAATACAGATGAGAGAGAGAGAGAGGGAGGGAGGGAGGGAGGAGGAGAGAGAGAGACGTAGTTTCAGATTTTTTACTACAGTACTTTGGGAATAGAGAGAGAGGGAGGAAGGAGAGAGAAAGAGGAGGAGAGAGAAAGAGAGAGGCGTAGTTTCAGATTTTTTACTACTCCTACAGTACTTTTTTCTTTTGAATTCCCACATTACGGCCCACATAAATTTTAATTCAGCTAGTTAATGATCAATCTTCTGTGGAGGAAAAAGAAAATTCATGAGCTTTATGAGAGAGAGAGAGAGAGAGAGAGAGGCGAGATAAGGAGGAGAGAATAAGGAGTGGATGAAGGTTTTTTTTTTTTTTGGGTAAGTGCATGACTTATTGGATCATTTTAGTTGATCCAATTAAGACTCAATTAATAAATGGGTTAGATGAGTTGGACCTATTCTAACCCAACCAATAAATGGATTGGGTTGGGTCCATTTTTAGTGGATGGATTTGGGTCCAATTTATCATCCCTACTTGTAGTGAGCCCAGTCTAAATTTTTGCTTCACCATCATTTTTAGGGGTGGACATGTCTGTCACAAAAAAATAAAATAAATCTATATAATTGCATTTAAAGTAAATTTTTTATGAGTAATTTTATTCATTAGATATTAATTCGATGAACGGTCAATAAAATAAAAATAAAAAATTTAGCTAAAAGTAGGACTTTTTAGCTTGACATGATTCGATATGAACACGACACGATTACAACACAAAAAGATTAGGTGAGTTGAGAAGATGCAGTAGGAATTCATAAATAAGATTTTGGAGATATGAGAGAAAATGACAGAAATTACCCTCGGCCCGAGAAATTTTTGGATACGGGGTGGGTACTACATCACTTGGCTGATGTGGTACCGAGCACCAACATCCGAGCCGTCCAAATTGTGGTGGACGGCCTAGATTGCAACACTCTCTCTCCTCTCACCTCTCTCATCTTTCTCTCTTTTAATTCGAGCCGTCCAAAATCAAAATAAATAACCCGAATGCAACAAGCGGACACTACGGGATACCCGGCACCGGAGTAACAACCCCCCCCCTCCTAAACATTTTGCATAAAAAAGGGGCTGGCCATTAACGACGGGACGAGGATAAGGAAGAGAGAGGGAGAGACTGAAAATGGCTTCTTCTCTGGTTACCTTCGAAAGCGTCTCGTTCGCCTGTTCCCATATTAGGCCAATCTTCTCATTACCCTCAAGCCCATTTGTAGTTTCGACTTTTTCATATCCAAAAACTGCTAATTATATCAAGCTCAAGCACCTCCCAAGAGCATCATCATCTTCTGAAGGTTTGCTCTAATTTCACCACTGCAATCTATAATGCCTACTTGGTAATTTTCTTGCTGGGTTTTTGTTGGATTCAACTTGGATTAGATTTTTTCGTTTATCCGTTTGATTATTTTGGCTAATAATTTTCATTTATCCATTTTCTCCCGGCTTTGAATGTCCAGTGGTGGTGTAATTGATCTTTAAGCTGGCCCGGACTCATATAAAAGACATATTTTTGTTGTAAATATATTTATTGCGAGACCTTCACTAAACTGTACTCTTTTTTTTTAATTTTATTTTTTAATGTCTGTCATCAATATTTTGAGAAGTAATTATTTAGTCCTTTTAAATTAAAGATTGGCTTTTAATATTTGTTATCAAAAGTAACAAATTTGCTTCCCAGATGAAGACCAAACACTGCCACTGCTCGTTTACAGTAAGGGTTGTTTTATTTTGTTCCCCAAATCTTCTGGAATTGATGTAATAACTTAAAAAAGAAATACTAGTAACCCCAAAGGTTTGGCCAAGTGGATATGAGAAAGCTAATAAGAGCTTGTTCTCCATGAGGTTCGCCCAGTCGGTAATTTCAAGGCATCAAAATTAGGCGAGGTGCGCGCAAGCTGGCCCAGATATCCGGTTATAAAAAAAAAAACTTGAAAAAGAAATGGATGCTATAGTGTATGTCAGTTCAAGTACTTTACATTGCCTTCTCTTCATAATTATTTTAGAGTGACAGGTCTTGTGGTCTATTTTAATTGTAACTTCCCAAGAAAAACACTCTATGCGATTATCTGTGTGGACTGTGGAGCCATACTTTATTTGGGTTTCTTTAAGTAGAGTGGAACCAGCTTTTTTATGGGTAAAATACTTCTGCATTTAAATGGCCATATAAGGCTAACCTTGTAGAAAATGACGATCTATCATTCTATCTGTTGTAAAAGGTTAGTACCACCAAAATTTCCCACACACAAGTTGAGCTCAACGAATCTTATTACACCAGAAATGGTAACAATAAGACACCTTCAGTTTCTGAACAGTTCGATTTTGACACTGCTTGGAACTGGTTCCAGTGATAGATATGCTGAAGCATCCACAACCAAACTAGTTTTGAATTTTGGGAGGATAACATCATACAATTCTCTTCATATCACTAGTACCATTTGGAAATCGGTAGTGTTGTTTTTTGGTTAGTTAAAGACCGCAAACTTCCGCTCCCGCACGCGCTTTATGTGACTTAGGAGAAGACACAACACAGATACAACACAAAAATAAGCCACCAGCTCAGCCAGAGCAAACAACAAAATCAGAGAGCAAAGGCCCCATACGCAGCTCGAGTCCTTCAACTGTTAATGAGCACCCATCTACAAATGTTCCAAGATAAACACGTGGCCACTGGCCAGTTTTTCCGAGTGTTCACCACCTGCCAGGAGAAAATTCTGCCTTTTGACACTTTTTTCCAGGCTTTGAAAAACTGATATGGGGTCTCTCGCTTTATTAGAGAAGATCCTTTCTTGCCTTATGTGAGGTATAGCTGCTGCCATAGGGAGATTATATACCTAATTATGGGAGTACTCCTTTCTGTAATGGGAGATAACCCTTTCTGATTCCAGCCCTTTGGGCTCCTATTGGTCTGATGTAGCTCCAGAATTCTCTTCCAAATGTAAGAAGAATGCCCACACAGTACTGTGGTGACCATTATGGTATCATCACACTCATTGAAGTGATCTTCATACTTATATACTCTGTGCATCCGTGAAATTCAAGTCGTCGAAGAGATTTTTCTTTTCAATCCTTAGCCTGAGGGATTTTGGGATTATGTTTGCGTTTCTTTCTCTTTGAAAACAATACCTTCTTTTAGTTTCTTTGATTCTAAAGTTTGCACGGGCCATTCTATAGGCCTTCCTACTGAGTTGATTGAAGATTCCAAATTTGTCCCGTTGACTGCTGAAGATCCTCAATATGGTCCACCAGTAAGTTCTGGTTAGTTCTTTGCCTATTTTTTTTTGTTGGATGTTTGCTGTCCGTTTGTTACATTTGATGTTAACCTTCGTCCAAAGATTTGCATTAAGTTCCTGATTTACTTCTACATTGCGTAGTTTGGATGGTGGAATCCTTGTGTTGGAACTAGCAAAATAGGGAAAAAGGGTCGGATTGGCCATATCTGTATCCTATGACTGCTAGCCATAATAGAAAAACGATTTGAAGTGAACATCCCAAGTTATCTGGAATCAAACCTGATATTCATATGCCATCCTTTTTTATCTGCTACTTTGAAAGGAGTGAAGTACCACCAACATACATGCCATGTAACGTAGAAACTTAACTTCTTCGTGTTATATAGAATGACTAGAATGGAAACCTCACAATTGATCTTTGTTACAGAATCCTGGGATATGTAGATTAGAAGAATACAACACTTGCATATGCACCCTTTCGCAACATAGACATAGTATAGGTCTGTGGAGCAAGTTCACTGCTTTCGACCGAGCTTTATGATCTGGTACCATTTTGACTATGGGACTTGAATAATAAAGCATTTTTTATTTGTCACTTTGAAGAATGTAACCTTCCTGTATATTGAAGAAGATGTGAGTCATGTGACATTTTCAGGAATCTCTTATAACTTTTTCTGCATTCAGACTTGGTACCTGGAGTTGATTCAAAACTTCCTCCTGAACACAGGAAAATTTGTATGTTAGACCTTGTAAATACCACAATATCCTGATCAAATGAGGTTGAGATTCACATCTTGCTTTGCAGGCTTTATTGTTGTTGGGCTTTAAAGTGGAGGAGGCAGCAAAGGTAAACTTTAGTCTTCTATCAGTTGTCATTTCTGTTTACAGCTTTTTAAGTGGTGGTCATTGTTAATGAGTGTTTTGATGAAGTTGGGGATAGGTTAGAACAGAAGGGGTGGACACCATGTTATTCTGAGTCATCCTTATTTACTTGTATCTTTTTCGGTCCAAAATGACACTTCAGATTTATGATCGGATTATGCATCTTGATTCCTGGATATTCCTCATAAAAGAATGACTAGTTCAAGAAAGAATTCTGGAACTAGGATTCTCTCTCTCTCTCTCTCTCTCTCCCCATTGTAAGTGCTAAGATGGTCTCTTTGTATTAACCTTCTTCAAGTTGAATGGCCTTATCAAAAGCTTCCTAGAAAAGACACGGTGCCTAAACTCTCTAGAAATCACGGAATTGTTGTCAGGAAAGAAGGTTATTTCGTAGCTTGTAAGGTGTGTACTTTGTTGCAGATACAGCAACTTTTGAAAGGCATGGATGGTGAATTCCTAGAGGTAACTTTCCGGGTAGCTTCTCTCTGTTTGCTCTCATCTGTACTGTGTTTCTAAGGAAATGAGGGAAAGAACTACACAAGGAGCCTTTGTGTTATTAAGGATAGCTTCAAGATTACGCATACCTATTTTTTAATTACTGGACGCTGCCAACTATTTTCTTGTTCTAAATTTGAACAAAATTTTCCTTATGAAGAACTCTAACCTGAAGATGTTTTAACTACCACAACCCCATTCTTAAACATTGTTCAGGTTTTTTTGTTTTGTTTTGATGATTTCTTCATGAGCTGAGATATTTTCACATGCTTCTTGTTTTCCTTGAGAAAAGGGTTAGTGTCTAGTGATAGAAAAGAGTAGAAACAAATGTTTTACTAAGAAAAGTTCCATTAGTAGAGTATAGTCAAGAAGAGTGTCTCTCTGGAATTTCTTGACTAACTGATACTATATTTTCCATGTCATAGTGGTTGTTTACCTATTTATTCCAGATTCTCTCATATGAATGAACTGCAGCAGTATCATATGAATTCAATCAACTTTTTCTGCATCTAATTTACGGATTACACTTCTGAATATATACTGCAGGTTATCTTCTGTACTGAAGACATGATTACTCGCTCGCTGTGGGAGGCAGTTAATACAAAGCAGCCCAATTTTGATACTGTGAAGGTTAAGATTCTAACCTGCCTGGCATCTTTTTTATGTTAATTTGATCAACTACTCTGCCTTTTGATTTCCTGGAGTGGTGTGCATTAATGAAGTGCATTTCTAGGTATTTCCCAATTCCATATTTGTTACAGTTATGATATATAATCACATACTGGTACAGTTGATGCTAAGTGTTAGTTGAACAGCGAAGGGCTGGGTGGAAGTCGTCAGACTTACACCAACTGCTCATCCTGAATCACAAATTGTAATGTGCAAAATACGGAGATTAGAGTAGGGGCTCAGATCCAATGGTACCGTTGTTAATCTCGCAGTTCTCGCCCACTCAAAATTGCGATGGGGTCTCCTGTACATTTGTTCACCAAAGCACCTCAGAGCTCAGTGTGTGCCATCAACCTTGAGTTCGAGATATCGTTTAGATGGCTTCCCCCAAGCAATATGCACAATATTACTGAATCCCATAGTAGGTTTAATTCATACCTGGTTTGCACGGTAACATTCCATTGCATTTGGTAATTGTCAGGAAATATACAACTGATGTTAATATGTTTCTGTTGAAAATTGTTATTATTTCCAGTTGTCCACATCGTTCACCATGTGAAACACCAAAGGTAATATGGAGGCAACATGATGTGTGACACTGTGAATGTGTCTTTGCTTTTTTCACTCCATTATTTGCTTTTCTTCTTTTTCTTTTGGGTTATTTGCAAGGACACCCCTTCAACTATTACGTTTTGTCAACATGACCCCCTCACGTTTAAAACTCATCAACATCACCCCCTCATCTATCAAAACTCATCAACTACACCCCTTCCGTCCAATTCTGTTAAGAAATATTAACTTTTTGGAGGGAA
>JAOTQK010000024.1:17500748-17520106 GCA_025642025.1 Rhododendron ferrugineum | reverse complement strand
CATGATCGGATTGCTTGATCGTGAACATTATTTTGAAAGCTAACTTTGAGGAGTTACCGAGTCATCTTTATAGTTTCTTTTGAAAGATGTATTTGTAACTCTATCGTAAATCTTTTGATTATGAATTGGTGTAACTTTCTAACTCTATCGATAGTCTTACTTTTGTTACAATTTTCATGTGTTATTCGGTTTCGGACACAAATATGCCCGAATACAAGCTCACAAATAATCCGGTAGAATATCTGCCTTGAAAAACTTTGAATGCTTGGCAAGACGCAATCAGCTCGTGACGCCATAGACCGCGGTGTGGTCCGGCTTCTTGCACTGCTCCGCCGCCCTAACGGGATCCTCGGCGTTCTGTGTGGGTGCCCAGAAGGTGGTGGTGGTGGTGATTGTTATTGACTTGGTGTGTCTTTGGTTCTAAGTTCGAGGTCGCATGGAGGATTTGCAGAGCTTGAGTGCGAAGATTTCACAAGACGTGTTTGTTTATTAAAATCGAGAAAGAAAATAAGAAAATTTTAACCTATGTTATATTTGCCGGGGCGATTCCGGGATTTATATTCAGCGGTGACAAAAAAAAAAAAGAAGTAAAGAATTCTTTTTGAATGTAGAGCTCTATATGAAATAAACATATACTAGTATTTTTGATAATCAGGTGTCAGGGTCAGCTTACGCGCATCTTAACTAATCCTGGGGACCATAACCACCGTCCACTAGTAAGGGCCTCCCTGATTATTAATTTTTTTTTTTTCAGGCCTGTTAGGGCATCTGTATCAGGCTTGCTAAAAGCCCATGCAAACTAGAGTAGCAAGAGAAATCCAAAAAAAACTCCAAAATGTACTCTGCACCAGGCTTGCTATAATACCCTGCAATATGAAAGAGGAACAGTTCCTCGTTTAGTCAGCCGAGGAACTATTCACTAGTCACTCTATATAATACTATTATTCTTAGCCCCACCTCCTATTATTATATTATTTTATCAAAAGCCCCCAATTATTTGCACTACCAGTCATTTTCAGGAGAAGCCCCACATTAGTTTAATTGTATATTTAATTGAAAAGAGAGTGTGAATAAAGAGCGTAGTGAATATTTTTAAAATGAGTAGCTAAAGTAATAAAGTGACTTTTGGCTCTCTAATTTGGTCCAAAATTTAAAGATACTGGTGTGGATGCTCTTAGGTAGCTGCAGGCTGCAGCCCATTAGCTTTCCTTGGTTTTTGTTGCTTAGTTTCCCTATAAAAAGTGTGTTTTAATTCATCAATAATCTATTAATTGTTGCTCCAACACAAACATAGGAGTAATACTTTTTTGGGAAAATGACGGCCAAGGACGTGTTTGATAATTAATATCTGGCAAAGACATTTTCAGCATTAACAAATGTTTTTAGTTTGTCCTTTACGGGTATTAATTATCAAAACACGTTCTGGGCCGTCATTTTCCCTACTTATTTTTATCTCAAAAGATGGATTTCGTGTCTGTTTTGTGGAAATTAAGATGTTGCGATCCTATCCACCATATGAACAAGGCCAAGGGAGGAAACATCTTTTAATCTATACATGACTATGAAAGCATATACTTTTCATTAAACAATATAGGCATGTTGGAGTAATTATAAGTTTTAGTAATTAATTGCAAACATGCAACTTAGTTAAACATTGACGATGGACTATTGGACTTTGATGTAGCTAGGTGACAACTTTTAAAAAATTCAGTGGGAATATTAGTGAAAACCATAGGATCAATCCATTTTGCTTGGATGAATTGACAGTCTAGCTAGGTACGTAGTACTCTTGTCTTAATAGAAAAAACAACGTGGTGTATTTTCATAAGTAATTTATTTAGTTTATTATTAATCAAGGCTTTGTTTAATTGCTAGAATTAGCTAGCCTAGAATTGAACGACCCTCACGAATTGCGAATGCTAATTTGGCAAGAATGAATCCATGGTGAGAATTTTCGGAAAAACAGCAATCTTAAAGTACAATTAATGCATGCGGTTGAGAATATATGCAAAAGAAGGACGACGACTTGTAGAGACAAAGATTATACGCACTTGATCAAACACAAACCCGGCCAATAGCGAGGTAGTATATGCAAGGGTGTCTTCATTCTTACTTTGATCCTTAAAACTGATGTGAGATACTTTGATCCTTAAAATCGATGTGAGATTTCGCTTAAAATGAATTAAGCCAGTCATTTGAACCCGAAGTCCTCCTACGTTTGTACCCTCTAATTTCCCCAGTTGAAGCCAACTATTGGATGTTGAGCAACACTTGCAAGCATGTATAAAAATCCAGATACAGATGTGTTCGAAATTGTTCGATGAGTGTAAATTCCACAAAATACTGAAGGGTCCCCTATATACCGAATGGTACTTGGCACATCTATGTCCGGATGTAAATTAATCTAACTACACAAATTCCTCTGGGATATATCCTAATCCGGTAAAATATTCTCCCCAAACACTTTGAATGCTTGGCAAGATGCAATCCCACTTCTTTTATTCACTTTTCATTTTAACTAACTGTGACAAGGAACTCTTCTAACTTCACATCTCCAAACATCATTTACGAAGAGCCATAACTAAAAGGTGGAGTACTATATATATATATATATGCAATTTCACTTTAGAACTTTTTTAAAATGCACCAAATTGGCTGAGTGGTGGTGAAATAGAAAGATCGACCAATACTTTGGCATGGAGTTGTAGATTCCGATGGTGATTATAGACATAGAATATCTCTCAAATTATTTTCTCACTTAAAGGTGAATTAGAGAATTTAATGCACATACATACTTGCAACTTTTTCAAACGTGTTTAAATTTTTGCGTTTAAAGGTGGAAGAAAGTCTTTTTGTGAGGAAAAGTAGAGATTAAAGAAAAATGAAGTGGGTTAATTTGATAGCGGACTTGGACAAAGGGAACAACTTTTGAATTATTTGGAGTATGACACAACAGCATGACGTCACCTCCAGGGGTAAGCATGACGTCACTGGACAAGTTGACAAGGTTTTCTCGGGTACAGAGGAAAACATGGTACTCTATTTGTAGTGGGGTGGGCATCCAAATCATCTACCATCCGTTTTAAAAAAAAAAAGAAAAGAAATTAAACAGACACCTTCAATTTGGTGTCAAGAAATTTTAAAAATTATGCACGAAAGTATCTTATAATTTGGTTCAAAAATTGCACGTAAAAATATTGTGGACAACCATTTAAGAACGGGAGGAGTATTAACAAACACCTAAGAGATTGTCATATTCAGAGGCAAAATTTACCAAAACAAAAACAAAAAATGCAGTCACAATAAATTTATTTAAAGGATCAAAGTAATAATGTCTGAGTGAAAATTTTCGATCAAATTATCAAATTATTTTTCTCCTCACTTAAAGGAAAACCGTGGTATATATGGTATCAGTGGGTATCCAAATCATCTACTACTACGTACCATCAGTTCAAAAAAAAAAAAAAAGACAAAACCTTTAATTTGGTGTAATTTTTTAAAAAAAAGTATGCACGAAAATACCTTATATTTTAGTTCAAAAATTGCACGTAAAAACATGGCGGATAACCATTTAGGAATAGAGGGTGTATAAAAGATTGTCATGTCCGGATGCAAAATTTACAAAAACAAAAAAATGTAGTCGCAATTAATTTATTTAAAGGACCAAAGTATTACTTGAGGGAAAATTTTCTTCTCAAAATAGGATGTTAATTTGAGGACTTCGATCTTCTCCGGACACATCTAACTTGAGAAAAACAAGTTTTGAAAACATTAATACAACACTGACCCCGGTTCTCTCAAAATAAATGGGTACTAAAAAAACACATTATCGAACATTATTCGATCAGTATATGTTTCGCGTGACTACTAATGCTTTCAACGAACATTAAAAAATGAACGATTGTGATCATCATAATTTAGTCCCAAAAGAATCAAAAAATAGGTCGAACTATATTGGTTCTTATAGTGACCGGTGAGGATGGAGTCCTTAATGTATTCGAAGGATAAAAGTAGGAAGCCCTTAATGCCACGAGTATTAAATGCTCTGTTGTGTAGAATTACTCAATTGTCCTCTTTTGGTCAAAAGAGGTAACTTATGGAACTTGTTTCCCAATTGAACCATAGACCGTGAACAACCAATTGAATGCCTTCATGGAAGTTCTAGTGATCAGATTGATGAACACGGAATTGACATGCAAAATCAAGAAAACAAACAGAAGGATATGCTTAAGCAATTTGGTTGGAAATTTGAATATCGGGAAGAACTTCTCGATACTCTTCGAGAGTTTTTCTCAATTAATGCATGCAAGGATATGCAATATCTATCAAAAACTCTAGACAAGATAGATATCTTACCATTAGTTGTGATCGGGGTGGTTGTTACCGGAATAAGTGGCAGCATGTTCCCTTAGAGAAAGACAAAGAAAAACAACAACTCGTCTCATAAATTGTCCTTTTGAATTCTGTTGTCAGAGACAAGATGATGGCTTGTGGGTGATTAATGGAGTAAAATATAGCTCGCATAATCGTGAACCCTCAAGTGTTGGGGTGAGAAGAAAGAGGGTTTCAATCCGAACCTTTCAAAAGTGTATTGGGCTGCCCAAATGTGCCGAGCGGATACCACGTGGGATATACCCACCCGGCACCGAAAAATTTCTCACTCACCAGTGTGAACGATTTTGAGAGTGAAAAAATAGTACTGTACTAAAATTTGGAGTGTGCTGAGAAAAGCACAGTTTTCGTTTTGATTTTTTTCAGTTAAAAATTCGACTTTGCTCACTATCAAACAAGATAGGGATTCTAGTTTCTACTAGTAGGGTGAATGATTTTGACGTTTTACTGCTATCCGTTCAAATTAGAAGGAAGCTGTCAGGGGTAGCTAAAGAGTCAAATTTAGAATTAAGGGCAGTTTGGAAAACAAGTTCCATAAGTTACCGCTTTCGATCAAAAGAGGACAATTGAGTAATAATTCTATAAAGTAGGACATTTAATAATCGTGGCATTTGGGGCTTCCTAAAAGTATCCTATGTTTGATTGAAATGTTTTGCAACGGAAAAATATTTGGATGCTGGGTGGAGGTACCCGTCGGTAATTTCAGTTGTCCAAATGTGCTTTGGACGGTTCAGATTTATTCTCTCTCTCTCTTTCCACACCCGATCACTCTCTCTCTCCTCTTTTTCTCTCTCCAAAACGAGAATGTCTAAAATGCATTTGAACAGCTGGACTCGCCGACGGGTATTACGTGTGTGGTACTCGCTCGACACCCAGAAACTTATGCTTCCCATAACATCTACCTAAACGCGAGGGAGTTTTTATGATTGGCTAATGGGATAAATTTTCAACGGAAGTGATAGTTTCAAGGCACGTGCGGAGGGAGCAATTATTAAAGCTCCACGTGGTAGTAGCCGAATGGCCAAGAAATAATAGGGTTTAGTATAATAATTGATAATTAAAAGGGTGGTTGGCGTGGGTGATTTAAATTAAATTAATCACTATGAAGAAGAAGCACCAAACGTATCGGCAGTTTCTCCTGGTACGGTATATATAGAGTCATTTTCAAGTTCTCATAACGAGTAAAAAGCAAAAAAGCATTTGAGATATTTTGTGAGTTTTTTTTGACTAAAATATCCCCGTTTTGATTTTTTTTCCCGGCTTAAATCTAAGGTGTTGTATACTACTAGTAGATTACTGGTCAGAGCCGGCTTACAGGGGAAGTCGAGAATCGTTGCTTTTGGCTCCTAATTTTTTTTTTCCCGAAGAGGGTTCCGAAATATATAATTTATAGTTTTCAATAATTAGGAGTTCTAATTGCCTTCAGGTAATATTTTCTTGGTTCTGTGGCAATTTAGGCTCTTTGAATGTTTAAGGAGCTAGATTCGAATCTTCACCCCTTAACTCTTCCTCAAGCTTTTGCAACATTTCCTGTAATGATTCGTATGGGAACATAGATGGCCCCATATAAGGATTTCCATTTCGGTGCCTAAATATCTTTGAGTTGATAGTAATAACTGACTCGGCTCCGCCACGTCCGAAAATCATGGTTCATTTCATTCCTTACCTAACGACTACCTTCTCCGGGCCTCCGGCCACCTCCTCCCTGCACGCAATCTTTTTGACCATGTCCTCCACTTGTTTTTCATTACAAGTTTTTTCATTTTCTGTTCACGTGTCATATTACATTTTCAATATTTTCTCAACAAAACAAGGAATTAGACATTCCTGATTTATTCCCTAAAATTGAAACAAAAACACTCCTCTCAAATGGAGTGAGTTTCACAATCTATTTCGATCATTCAAATTGTTCATTTTGTAGGTCTCGACGTATAAATTATTCATGTAAAAAACTACAATAGGTTAATTGATCGGATTTTGATATGAGTATGAAATTTTTTATATTTATCCTGACAAAAATACAACGTTATAATTATCATCGTTTATCAAGTGATTTGATGATCAATATCTAATCAACTTGAGTTTTTCCACGGATGATGTACATATCGGGAACTACGAAATGAACGGTTCAAATAATCAAAATGGTTCACGGGAGCCCATGCTATTGGGTGGTGTATTCGTGAGGCGATGAACGGTTCGAAAAATCAAAATGGTTTGCGGGAGCCCCTGGCTATTGGGTGGTGTATTCGTGAGGCGTGTTTTGAATGGTGTGTAGTTGTCCTACCTAGTACACTCTATCAAACAGCTGTAATGTCGACTAGCACTTCCTTCCATCAAAATAAATTGAGGTTTGGTAGGGTACATGAGTGTACATGAAAGGAAAATGAACGGTTCAGTTTCACTTTCACACTAGTAGGGTATATGAAAATGTACATGAAAGGGGTATGTACGGTTCAGATTCACACTAAAATAAATTCTCACTTCCATTTTTATTAGTAGGAGATATTCTCCCTTGAAATTCCCGACATTCCATTCTTAACTTCTTCTCTTATCTTTCCTTCTAAATTTCCTTTCTTAACTTGAAAGAAAAGAATGTTCAAAGGAAAAAAAAAAAAAACTGCAGAGAGAGAGAGAGAGAGGGGGAGAGAGAGAGAGAGTAAATTATCAGCTGGTTTTCACCAAACATGGGCTTTTAAATGTCTTTCCTAGCTTAGTGGTAAATTGATTTTAGTCCATGTGGAGTGTTCGAGTTCGAGTCTTCTAGGCAGCCTTTTCTTTTGCCGAGCAAAAAAAAAAAAATGTCAAGTTTCCAGCTGTGATCTGTAAACAAAGCCCTACAATTTCATCTTCAATCGTCCATCAAACAGTTGAGCTAAGTTGGTGAAAATCACCATGTGAATTGTAAATTTGTAAGGCATGTTTGGTGGGGTTAATTTAGTCATGGTAGGTAGGTATTTGGTAGGTTTTGATGATCGAAATTTGCAACCCAATTCAATTTATATATATTGGAAATAATATTAATTCCTAAAAGACACAGAAAAAAAGGCCAAAAGAGTGAGTATTAAATAAGGTTTCTACACTAGGAGTATTTGTTTAAACCGCATGCATTTTATAAGAGTATTAAACCCAATTAAGCTGACAGAAATATTGGCCATAAAGTTTTATTGTGTTATTTATTGTGTTATTACCAAGATCTATCGCAGTAAATTCCCACGTCCCTCATACTTTTTGACCTTAGATAGAGCTCATAAATGAATCAAGTTACTCGAGTTCGGGATCATAAGTATGAATATTTTTTGAAGTTCGTTAGTTGTTCAAATTATTAAGCTCAAACAAGCTCACTACTTGGCTAGCTTGTTCTGTTTGTCAAGGATACAAAACTCAAGTTATTTGAGATAGGTCCATAATCAGCTCGATTAAATCTCATCTGAGATTATCCCACCTTATAAACAAATTAAGTTTAAATTAGTTAAATTTTTAAGTTGAAAAGGGTGCATTCTTTTGGCCTTAACTTAAACTTAAACTTAAAATGTGAATTTTGTCCTTATTTGATTTTTTTTTGCATTTGTTAGTTTTGCACCAAATTTTTGTGGGTTATTGGTTATTTCTTAAAATACTTGGGTAAAAGTAAAGAAATTTTACTTTTTTGATTCCTCTCGTCGAGACGAATCAATAGCTGACAAAAGTTTTGCGCGAAACTAACAAATGCCAAAAAAATTCAAATAAGAACAAAATTCTCATTTTAAGTTTAAGTTTAAGTTAAAGCCAAAAGAATCCATTAACATAACATTTTAATTTCACTTGCTATGCTATTCCACTTTGTAATGTCTGAAAATATTTTATCCCCTTTAACTAATAAAACATTAAATAATCCAAAGTAATTTGAAAACCGTGAATTGGGGGGCAGTGATAGAAATTACTCCAGTTTATAATGGTAAATTTTTATGAAAATATTCATTACATTTATTTCATTTAAAAAGTTTAAATTCTTAAAAGGTACTGAGAGGAATACTGCTATGTGTACATATGCAATGTACATACCATGTAAGTATGGATTTTATGGGGCCCACCTCGGGTCCCATAAAGATGATTCGAACCGTCTATTATTTTTAAAATATTTTTTTATGGAGCATTGTAAAAAATCAGCTCAACCCGATATCGGTAATGATTTTTTTTTAAATCTGTAGGCGGGAAACTGAGCAGTTAAGTAATTTCGCACCCACAAGTTCAGAAAAAATCCTTACCGATATCGGGTTGAGCTGATTTTTTACAAAGCTCCATAAAAAATGTCTTAAAAATAATGGACGGTTCCCAATCATTTTTATGGAATCCGAGATGAGCCCCACAAAACTCATATGTACATGGTATATATGTACAAACTCATATGTACCCATAGATTTTTCCAAATAAAATTTATAAAAAGTACGTGTGATCGCGTGGCTCCGTGAATGACCTATTCACGGAGCCTCCATAAATAAGTCAATCTCTAAGCAGATATAGGCAAAGAATAGTAGTATAATTCCCTTGAAAATGTGGACAATGGTTCCACATGGGAAGATATAGGCAAAGAATAGTAGTACAATTCACTTGAAAATGTGGACAATGGTTCCACATGGGAAGATATAGGCAAAGAATATAATTCACTTGAAAATGTGGACAATGGTTCCACATGGGAAGATATAGGCAAAGAATAGTAGTGTTATAATTCACTTGAAAATGTGGACAACGGTTCCACATGGGAACAAAATAAAGTTGTTTTGAAAAACCTGTCACAATATTTTTGGGTCAATCAATTATGCTCTGCTTGGTTCGAGGTAAAATATTTTTCAGTGAAAAACTTTTCGTTGTTTGATTGGACAAAAGAAAGTAAAATACTATTATTTTTCGTCACTTTCCGTTGTTTGATCGGACAAGAGGAAGTAACATATTTTTCAAAATCAAACATTTTCCGTCGTATGGACACAAATAATTTCATCCTGAATTACCCGTAAGTTGTTTTACCCCTAGATCTCGACCCTTTGATAGACAGTCAATCTTTCCCATCTTCAACAACCGATGGGCCCGAAGAGTATTTTCTCCATGATCGAAACCCAAAACACGACCTGGGGTTTCAAATTTTAAGCACAAAGTCAATCAGGTTTCAATTAATTGCGTGTTGGACTGTTCTTAATACTCCAAACTTCTCTCTCTCTCTCTCTCTCTCTCTCTCTCTCTCTCTCTACGTATGTTTGCATACAGCCTACTGTATTGGTATAATTATATTCTCATACTATAGTGCATTCTGTAATTTGTAATTAAGTTGTCTTAGACTGTGTTTCATGGGTTTTTTTGTTATGTGAATTTTTTTTTTTCAGTTGCTAACCAAACACAAAAAAATAAAAAACAACACGATTATTTGTTAGGAAAATATTTTACGTTATACCGAGTAGAATATTTTACGTCAAAACAAACGGAGCCTTTCTTTTCCGTTGGTTGAAATTATTTAATCATACTTTCTAATTGAAAATTCTCCAAAATAAAATTAGTGGAACTTATTTTTTTTTTTAGAAGACAATTCAGAACTTAGCGAACAATATGATTTCCTCGTAAAAATTATTTTCCATCAATTAAACGTAATGATAGAGTTTATTTAGTATTATTTTTCTTTCGAAAACAATTCCTTGATCGGTTTAGGTTTTGAGAGATGTTTTTGAGAGTAATGAGCAGAGAGATAGATAGATAGAGAAAATTTATTATAGACCGTGCATAGAATTTTGAGACCCAAACCGAACAAGCCCACCACCAACAATAACTTCGGGTGCCTCTCATGATGTACTGTAATATATTTGTATAAACTGTTGCTCAACTGAAGGGTGTAGGATTTGATGCGTGAACATAAAACTCTAAACTTGCAGCGGGTAATGTGATTGGCAAATCACTCGTAGGTTTCTATCGTCAAAAGCTAGTAGATCATAGTCGGACTTGAAGAGGGTACGTTGTTCACACGAGTTCATTCGATGGACCAATTGAGAGTAATGTCATTTACCACTAGGCTACAACACCTTGTGGTTATTAATTTTCTATTAATTTTCGTATTTAAAACCCCATAAATTAATCTTTTTTATCCTTTCCATAAATTGGCCACAAGATTTGGTGCATTAAAGTAAGATCTGTAAAAAACTGCCAGGAAATGAATAATACGTCTCTTTTGCATTCTTCTCAAAAAAAAAAAAAAAAAAAAGGGATCTATTTTGCATTATTAATGGAAATGTTTAAAAAACACGTTTAATTATTATTTTCCACAAACCTCACGTGGATTTTATCACATTTGATGATCACTTTCTCTCGTATTTCCCACATACTATAATACTGTCATTATCCATTACGCTCGCACTATTTATTGCAGTGTCCGAGAAATTGAAACCCAACCCGAATGAGAGAGAGAGAGAGAGAGAGAGAAATCAGAGGAGGAGAGAGAGCCAGTGATCTTGGAAACCCATGTGCTTGACTGCTTGTTGTCCCTAATCCCTCTTTGACGGAATCTCCAATTTCTTTGCAAGAAGAGGAGAGAGAAAGAAGAGGAGAGAGAGAGAGAGAAGAATACCCAATTCTGCCGTGTGTGTTTTCACACTTCATCCACCATCTGCTGCCCCCTCTCACTCCTCTGTGCTTCATTTCCAGAACAGGAACTAGCCTAGTTCCTTTCAGTGTCTCCTTATGGAGTATATATAGGTGTACATGTAGAGAGAGAGAGAGAGTTGAGGTGAAATGGGCATTTTGTATGAAGATGTGGTGATAATAAAAGAAGCTGAGAAGGAAGGGGATCCAACCGTAATTACAGTTAATTGCCCTGACAAGACTGGACTGGGTTGTGATTTGTGCAGGATCATTTTGCTGTTTGGATTGAGCATTTCCAGAGGAGGTATGAATAATTCCATTTCAAAAATTTGTACCCTTTGTGCAAGTTTAGTTTTAGATTTGAAATTTTGTACCAAATACAGTGGTGGTTGTTTGGGATTTCAGGTTTACTAGGTGTCGTTTTAGTGTTCTTTGTCGGATCTGAGGTTCTTATGGCAATTTGATGGATAGTACGTACTATCTTGATTTTGTTTTGTGTTTTGACCTCTTTTCTTATTGCAATTGTGAGGTGGGTTTTGAGACCCATTTTGGGAAAGAAAAGGGGCATTCTAGTTTATTTCTGTCTCCCCACAATTGGCAATTAGTCTCCAAATTCTTCTGTCCATGTTTTCTTGAAGAAGATGTACTGCAGTTGTTATTCTTACTGATAATCCAAGAGAGAACTAGGGATCCTTATTATATTTGTTGTGCTTTTCTTTTCTCTATATTATGCTTCAAAATTTGTGGTGGATTATGTGATTCTTTCCGAATTTATAAATGGGCAAGGTGAACTTGTTTTTAGGATTAGTCAAGGTACGCGTAACCTGGCCCAGACACCAGGTTATCAAAAAAAAAAAAAAAAACTTGTTTTTAGGAAAGTGATTGTTCAATATTCTTGGCAAAAACAAACGTGGGGAGTTCTAATTATTTTCTGTCCCCCTTGCTATTTTCTGTCTTTCGTCCCCCTTTTCGGTGGGTTTGAGGTCCAAAGAAAATCTTTAAATGGGTTGTTCTAGTTCTTCACTTCCGACCAATTTTTCTTCAAATGGATTTTTGCTGCAACTCAAGATTCTTGGTGAAAATTCAGGAGAGGAATGGACATTCTTATCTAGTTTTTGTCCTGTTATTTTCTTTTTGTGTAGATGTTTCGACAGATGGCAAATGGTGTTACTTGGTTTTCTGGGTTGTTGGGAGGCCAACAACAAGGTGGGACTTATTAAAGAATAGGCTATTGGAGGTATGCCCTATGTTTTCGCCAGCCGCCTCGGAAATCTACTATTACAGACCAGAATTTCAGCAGCCCAAACCACAAGATGTGTTCCTATTGAAGTTCTGGTGTCGCTTTGATCGGAAAGGCCTCTTGCATGGTACTCCCTCTCTTGTGCTATAAAATTATATTGGTCAAGTTAAATGTTAATTGGATTAGCAACTAGTTCTTTATCTGTGTAATACAGGTCAAAATCTCCTTGCATTGATTTTTATTTTTGTTGCTTTCTTTGACTTTAAGATTGGTATTGTTTATTGCTATGGAAAGGAATATGCTTTCTTCTTGCTCAAGTAATTCATAAGTTCTTTTCTCTATATCATAAGGCATGCCAAAACCCATGGCAAATAACTGCTGTTTTGCCAGTCAAAGTGAAAATGGACTAAATATTTTTCTAAGGTAACATCAAGGAAGTTGGGGTGGATAGAACTGCTTCCAAAGAAATATTTTCGATAACTCGGTATCCAGTCCAAAGGTTTGACTAATCAGGGGTCTAATCCCACTGTCCACGGGCCCAATTATATCTTCCAAAGAAATACTCCTATTTAGGGTTGATTCTTCAAAAACTGTTTAAAATTCCTGGATACAGTTGTGTTTTTGTCACATAGTACCATTTTGTTTTCTGTTTTCCTTTGTCTTTCTTTCGTTGTTTGATTTGATTGTTTTTCTTTTTCTAGATGTAACCAAGGTTTTGTGTGAGCTTGAGCTTACGATAAAACGAGTTAAGGTATCAACAGCCCCAGATGGGAGAGTTATGGATCTCTTCTTTGTGACAGACACCAGGTTTGGTTCTTCCGGTGCCTTATGTTGCTACTTCTGTGCTTATCATTTTCCTTCTGTTTCCGATGTTGGAGGGGGACAAACAATAGTCAAATATATATTGTAACAACAGAAGTCTTATTTGTTTCCTACTATTCTTAGCACACATATGGAGCAGTAATGAGAGTATTAAAGTTCTTGTGGCACCCACATATGCTTTGCGTGTAATGAATCTACAAGAAACAATGTTTAAATAAAGTGACACTTGCAACTTATTATATTGCTCTCAGTGCAAACTAGTAGGGATGATGACGATAGCCTACTTGTGGCAATGGAGGTAGGTAACAGGAGTGAAATCGGTTTGGTTTGGTCGGGATTTCGGGCATGGCGGTCCAAACCGAGTCTAGAAATAATGGAAATTGATTCCGGTCAAAATATTTTGTGGACTGATGGGTTCGGTTATGGACCTATGGTCCGGTTTGGTCAGTTTTTCCGGGTTGAGCTTTAAGATTTCTAAAATATCAAAAAACCCTATCCAAGGCTACTAAAATATTAAAACTCCTATCTAAGACTACTAAAATATTAAAACCCCTATCTGAAGACTACTAAAATATTAAAACCCCTATCGGTTCAATCGGTCCTAAATGTATATTACGGTTCGGTTCATACAAGAGTATTTTTAGGTACCCGAGACCGAACCGAAAATTAAAATTTTTGCTCTTCAAAAATCGATACTGATCGGGACCAAACCTAGACCAACTGAACCCCGAATTTTCCGTTCGGTTCAGTTTTCGCGGTTATATTTTCACCCCTAGGAGATGGCACATTCAATAAGCTTAACTATTTTGTTACGATAAGTGAAAGTATTTGTTTCCGCATGCATTTTTTTTTTTTTATAAGTATTTGTTTCCGCATGCATTATGCTGATTCATTTAGTTTTGACTTGTGACTCTCAAAATGAGAGCTACACTGCTTATGCAGTTTGATCGTCTGTGAAGTATGGTGCCATTTGCGGTGCCTTCTGTATGACTAATTAGTAATGATGGTGTAATTTGCCTTTTCTATGACTAGTTAGATATGATGGTGCCACCTTCTCTATAACTAATTAGAGGAAACTCATCAGCAACATGTACACTGACTAGTTTTCGCCCTTTCCTTCGTGTTCAATAGTCATGACTGTCACGCCATCATTTTATATTTCTGATCTAAAGCGTGCACTTTTTTGCTCTTTCCTTTATCTTGTTCGAGAAATGAACTTTTTTTTTTCATAATTCATTTAGCTCCGATACCCTAGAACTTCATAACTTTGCACTTTTTTCTTAACCAGAGAACAACTTCATACCAAGGAGAGACAGGAGGAAACTATAGGACATTTGAGAGCTGTACTAAGGGACGCCATGACAAGTTGCGAGATTGAACTAGCTGGCCCACAAATTACTGCTTGCTCACAAGGGTCTTCGTTTCTTCCCTCAGCAATTACCCAAGACATGTTCTGCTTAGAGCTGCCCAGCAAACAAACAAATGGCTTTCTCTCATCCAACCTTGTATCTGTCACAGTGGATAACTTCCTCAGCCCCTCTCACACCCTTGTTCAAATCTTCTGCCAAGATCACAAAGGTCTCGTCTACGACACCATGAGAACCCTAAAGGATTACAATATACAGGTATATGACTTATACTGGTTAGAACTCTTCCTCCTTTTTTGTTGGAATAACTTCCACCTGCTAGAGCTTTCGTGATGTTTAGAGGGTGTGTTTGAAACTCAAGGAAAGAATGAGAATTAAAGGAGACAAAAACGATGATATGTCAAAGCAAAGACTGGAAATCCAAGAGAAAATACGTGGGAGTTATTTTCCTCAATTTCCTGTGATTTCTTTTAGGCTTCCATTCGTCTTTTACTTTGTTATCTTGAGTTATCAAATTAGGTTCTTTCCCGCCCCTTATAACTGAAGAACGGAAGAATTATGCTCCTTCTCACCTTTGCTTGTTCTTTTCATAACCAAACAGAGAAAGATATGCTATCTGTAAAATTTCAATACCAGCCAGTTTATCTTTCGAAACCTAAGGTAAATCTATTCTTCAAAATCCCGGAACACCTTTTCTCTTAAGACTATAAATTAATAGAAGATTTTTGGAGAAAGCAAGGAATAATCCAGTCTGAATTACTCTGTCATTAGACATGCTGGAATTCTGGAACAAATCAAAGGAAAAACTGGTTCTCTCTTTTTCTTCCAAGAGTTCCAAACACAACTATATGTATAAAAAAGCATGGTCTGGTGGGACTAAGTTAGACATGTCTTTTTTTTTTAACAGATTTCTTACGGGAGATTCTTCGCAAATCCAAAGGAAACCTGTGAGCTGGATTTGTTCGTAATGCAAGTGGATGGGAAAAAGATATTGGACCCTGAGAAGCAAAACGCATTATGCTCTCGTTTGAGAATGGAGCTTGTCCGTCCTCTCAGAGTCGATGTACTGAGTCGCGGCCCTGACACTGAGCTACTTGTAGCGAATCCCGTCGAGTTATCTGGCCGGGGAAGGCCACTCGTTTTCCATGATATTACCCTTGCTCTCAAGATTCTCGACATACGCATCTTTTCGGTAATTTATCTAATTCATTCGGTTGATGCCTTCATGAGTGCATACATTATGAACCCTTCTTGAGTGCACTCTGTCTTTTTCATCAGTGCAAACTGAAGAGGTTTCTGTTGCTCTTGTTGTCTCTGTATTGTGCAGGTGGAGATAGCGAGGCACCGGATTCACGATCGGGAATGGGAAGTTTACAGGATCTTACTCGACGATGGAGATGGTTTACCTTTGGCCAGGAATGAGATCAAAGAGTGTGTGAGAAAGAAGTTGATGGGTTGGGAATGAGTTATCTATCTACTACAATCCAACTACTACTATCAACTCAGCTAGGAGCCTAGGAGTTTGTCTATCACTGTACATTACAGTATTTTACACATCTTTTTCTTCTTTCTTTCTTTCTTTCTTTTTAGTTTTTTTCCCAACCCACATGAGTCTGTACTGCTGCTGCGTAGCTATTAACTGTAAATTATCCTCTTCTGCTTAACACAGTTTAGGAAAACTACTGTTTATTACAAAGCTTAACTGCTAGTACTACCAAGCGAGTCGTGATTAGCATTTTTCTTTGACAGGAAAAACAAAATAATTACTGTGATTGATAGGAGAATAACCACTTCTGCATGTTTTCAAATGTTTTTTTTTTTTTCTAAAGCTAAAAGAGTTGGCTTATTTTTCAGATTGGAGCTATATCTTTGAAAGCTTTTAGAATGTCCAACGACACTACACCCAAAAAAAAAAAAAATCAACCTGTTTTAGAGATATCAAGCGAAGTTCTTACCATTTTTTCTATCCAAACCAGAATTTGCATAAAAACACCAAAAATTCGTCTCCAATCTCCGAGCATTTCGAGTATTGGGATGATGACGAGGGCCGGGTGGGATGCCCAAGAGGACCCTAGTTGGGATGACCGTGGGTGGACATGCCGATGATTATCAAAGTAAAAATGCAAAAAGAAATGAAAAAGAAAGCACATATACCCTTTTTTCTCAACACCTTTTCTCACTAATAGATTTGGATTTTAAAAAAATGGGTGTAGTACTGGAAAAGACATACTAAATACTAGAGCTTTTGGCCGGAGATGCTCTACCAAAACGAAAAGGTGGCCCATCTCACAATTAAATATGTGAGGTCGACACATATGCAAGAGAGAAGTAGTCGGTGGTAGAAGCATTGTTGCGCATTCAAATAGTTATTTTTGGAGATGCCAAACAAAGAAATGGGAAAAGTAGTCCCAACCAAGACAGACGCCAAGGGAAGCAACGTTTTTGTGTGGTCTACAAACGAAGAGCCTCTTCCTTCCTTTTGTCCGAACGGCGTCGAATCTTCTCCCTCATCGCCTCATCCTTCTTCTCTCCCCAACCCTTTTTCGAATCCACACTCAACGAACCAATCAAAATCCCCATAATTATATAACTCTGAATCCATAACAGAATTTGACACTGAAGAAGAGAGTGTTGGAGAGAGAATGAGGGAATGAGAGCTTTGAACTCACATTTTGTGCTGATTGATCTCCACACCTCATGGCACTCAGCTACCCACATCCCAACCTCGACTTTCGATAACCTTAAAAAAAGCACTGGCTTACCCAATTCCCTCTCGCAAGCATTTCATCGAACGCGTCCTCGTCGACGAAGCGGGATCTCGTCCGTGCCATCAATCCGGCGCCTGCTAGATCGGCTGGCGAAGGGAAACGGGTTGTCGTCGGTTTCGGTCTCGATGACGTCGCGATCGGGGGAAGTGTCGGAGCTGGGACTTGTTCCTTGAGCTAGTGCCGTTGAGGATGACGAATGAGCTGTTTGGGCACCAGGAGATTGGGAAATACTACAACGGAGTGAGAGAATCATTTTCTGCTGAACAACCTCTCCGTCGTCGGAGTGAATACTACTGTAGTACTATATGGGTAGGTCAGGTGATAATGATGGGTCTGATACAGTGTGGCCAAATCTATTTTCATGAAAACAAATTCACTTTCATCATCTTCGATTATGTATCATTCAGCGTTGGATTCAAATGATCTTTGACATTGTGTATCTTCCTGACAAGCTCTACAAGTTGAGCGACTTCGATCACAGAGACAAATCGAAATGAGATCACAATTTGACGAATTCACGTTGCGGTTCAAACAACCTTTGTCTCCGAGGAAATGGGTTTGATACAGTACAGCCAAGTTTATTTTCACAAAAACAAATTCACCCTTATCGTCTCCGATTATATACCAACCAGTTTCGGATCCAAACAATTTGTTTCCAGGTTTATCTTCTTGAAACGATCTTCAATATGAACATTTTCGATCATAAAAATAAACCGTAATAAGCTCACGATTTGACAAATTCTGGTTTCAAAGGACTTCTCATGTTGTACCTGCGAAGTCTTAGTTAATAAATACGGCGTCGTTTTAAGAAACCTCCCGACTTCAAATGCGAGCTTCTATGAAACCCCGTCGACGCCGTTTGACAAAGCTCGCGCATGGCATATGAGAGTTTCTAATCAGTGCCCGTACGATGCAGTGCAGCTAACCGAGCACCCGTCGTCGTTCCCATTTTCCAGTGGCGGCTCCACTTATGGCAAGGGTGGTCACTCGAACACCAAAAAAAAAGTGGTTTTAGTATACATGTAAATTTTTAGTTTTTTGTAATTTTAGCCTTCTTGAACATCTACCCAAATATAATTTCTAGAGGTAGTAGAGATTTTGAACACCCTCCCGAAAAATTCTGGAGCTGCCACTGCCATTTCCTCCAAGATTTATCTCCTCTCTCTCTCTCTCTCTCTCTCTACATCATTGTATTTCACTGAATCTTCGTTCATAGACGGACGTCAATCCTCTGCAAACTGATTTTGGCCTCAAATTTTCAGTATGCAAAAGCTCAATTTTTTATCTGAATTGTTTTCGATTCAAATGAGGCTGTCGATTTCATCATTTCATATTACCTAACTTAATTCAGGTCGATCTTTTTTTTTTTTTTTTGATTCTTGGATTTTATTAAAGTTTTTTGCAATTCTTGTTATTATCACCAAAATAATAATATTTATTTTTATGAAAATAGATTTGGCCACACTATATCAACCCATCTTTTTTAGCTACTCATATATTCACTCCAACTTGGAGGTTATTCAGCAGAAAATGATTCTCTCACTATGTGA
This sequence comes from Rhododendron ferrugineum, assembly GCA_025642025.1. Lineage (NCBI taxonomy): Eukaryota > Viridiplantae > Streptophyta > Magnoliopsida > Ericales > Ericaceae > Rhododendron > Rhododendron ferrugineum. Next base: position 17,501,370 of record JAOTQK010000024.1, on the reverse strand, counting down.
GCTAAAAGCTTTTAGAATGTCCAACTACACTACATAAAAAAAAATATTAAAAATCAACCTGTTTTAGAGATATCAAGCGGAGTTCTTATCATTTCTTCTATCCAAACCAGAATTGGCATAAAAACGCCAAAAATTCATCTCCAATCTCTGAGAATTTCGAGAATTGGGATAATGCCGAGGGGTGGGATGCCCCAGAGGATCCTAGGTGGGATGACCGTGGGTGGCATGCCGGCGATTATAAAAGTAAAAATGCAAAAAGAAATGATAAAAAAAGCACATACCCATTTTCTTATACATTTTGAGTTTTATCCTTTTTCTTATTCAAATTTGAGGAGACGCAAAACCATACACTTTGTCCTCTCTTTTTTTATCCCCATACCTGTTGTCCTTTTCTCAACACCTCTTCTCACTAAAGAAAAAAAAAACATTAGATTTGGGTTTTTAAAAAATGGGTATGGTATTGGAAAAGGCATATTGTAGACACCCTATTCTGGACTGTCCAGATTAGTTTACTTACGGTCTTTGATTCCCCGATGATGATTAAAGTCAAAGAACATCCCGAGGTTGTTAGTGTGTTTGAGCTTTGAGCGTCCTGAACCTCATCCGAACCCTTTCGAACCCT
>JAOTQK010000024.1:17467546-17500627 GCA_025642025.1 Rhododendron ferrugineum | reverse complement strand
AATCGAAGCGTTTCGCTGCGCTTTTCAAATTGGGCACCCCGTTTTCATAAAACCAGAAATCCCGGCGATTTCCAGGGACGCGTGCCCACACATATCCAAATAGAGCTCTTGGCAGGAGATGCTCTAATAAAAGAAAGATTTGAGAAGTAGTGATCGAATCAATAATGCTACGGACACGCATACCAGCCGCTCTTCCGATCACTCTTCTCTCACATATGTGTGGGATCCATTTCATAATTAAACGTCTGAAGCCGACACATGTACGAGAGAAGTGTGGTCCGTAGAAGCGGTAGTAGCATTGTTGCGTATTCGAATAGCGAAGCAATTATTTCAGTTTGACCACACACAAAAAAAAAAAAAAAAGAATAGCGAAGCAACGTTTTTGTGTGGTCTACAAACAAAGAGCCTCAACCCACATGGTTCCAAAGTCCACAGCTTCAACGATCGTTAACAGTTGCTTTTCTGTTTGGCCACTCCTTTTGTCCGAACGGAGATTCCATCGAATCTTCCCCCTCATCGCCTCCTCCTTCTTTTCTCCCCCTACCCTTTTTCAAATCCACACTCAACGAACCAATCAAAATCCCCAGAATTATAAAACTCTGAATCCATAACAGAATTTGACACTGAAGAAGAGAGTGTTGTAGAGAGAGAGAGAGAATGAGAGCTTTGAACTCACATTTTGTGCTGATTGATCTCCACTCCTCATGGCACTCGGCTACCCACATCCCAACCTCGACTTTCGATTACCTTAAAAAAAGCACCGCCTTACCCAATTCCCTCTCGCAAGCATTTCGTCGAACACGTCCTCGTCGGCGAAGTGGGATCTCGTCCTCCGCCTCTTCCGTGCCATCAATCCGGCGCCCGCTGGGTCGGCTGACGCCAGGAAATGGGTTGTCGTCGGTTTCAGTTTTGACGACGTTGCGATCGGGGGAAGTGTCAGAGCTGGACTTGTTTCTTGAGCTAGTGCCGTTGAGGATGAGGAATGAGCTGTTTGGGCACCAGGAGATTGGGGAATTGATTGAAGTGGTGATGGATTTGGGCAGGCAGCCTCTGGCTCGGTTTCCTTCGGGGGATTGGGTGATCTCTGAGCAGCCTGTGAAGCCTGAGGATCTAAGGCACGCTATATCAAAGGTCATTTCAAGTCAGTCCTTCATATATTTAATTTGAAACTTTTAGTTGAAGGTTTGATAATCTGATTAATCATGTGACCAAATGTTAAATTGTGGACCACCTACTCATCATCCAAAAGCTTAAAATGGTAGAGAATATTTATATTCTCAACACGCTCAGTCGCATGTGGCTCGGCTCTCTCCTCCTTAAGTAGACCAAACACAAATGAATATTTTAGTTATGAGTTGGGCAGTGATTTTTTAACACATGATCCATTGCATGCTCTGATACCATGTTGTTTAAATTATTGATAACCGACTGATACAAAAGCTTAAGCTTTTTAAGGGAGGCAATAGTATTGTTTATGTTCTCAACACTATGTAAAGCTACAAAGCTAAACGAGGATCTTCTTTTCTTTGATTAGAACATCTGTACACAGAGAGAGAGAGAGAGAGAGATCAAATGATTATTTATATACTTTTTGACATATATTTTATATTTGATTGAGGGGTCAATCTTAGTACTGAAGACTGATAGGGACACTTATAATACAATACTAATACAGGGTTTTAAGGGAAAAAGTGTATAAAATAGTTTTAAGAATGGAGATTACTTTGGATGCATATGTGCTTTTGGAATCTCATAGTCTTGATAAGGGTATAGTTTTGATGCATAAAAAATTGACTTTTTCAGGTTGGTGAGTTCTCGGATGATAATCGTTCAGGCATTGATAGTTCCCTACACCGCATAAGTGCTATTCGAAACCGTAAAATGCAAATTATTGGCCTAACGTGCCGCGTGGGTCGAGCTATGTCTGGAAGTGCTGAAGTCATACGCGACTTGGTTGAGGGGGGAGGTTCTATATTGGTTATAGGACCTCCAGGAGTCGGCAAAACAACCTTAATCAGGTACATAGGGTTCTATCATTAGTGGTTTGAGAGATGAGTTTTGCGTAATGATACAGCAACAAGTAGTGATCCTTGTACGTGAGATGTATGTAAAGGTGTCAATAATGGTGACTTCTGTGCCAGTGTTCTTTCTCTATTTCTCTTGTTATCTAATGATACATAGACAAGTAGTGATATCCTTGTACATGAAATGTATATAATGGTTTTAATACTGGTGGCTTCATCATGTCAAGGACTTTCTTTGATTCCCTTCGCTAATGTTCCATACTGTATTGTTTACATATTGTCAGCCGTAATGAATATAATTGGGAGGAGAATTCTGTAAAAGTTTTGTTCATTGAATTGAATTCCTAAATATCTCAAAAAAAGGTCAACTATCCCTTGCATGCAATATTTGTTCGTTTATGGAGCTTTGCTTTGGCAGAGAAACGGCTAGAATGCTGGCAGACGAGTATAAGAAACGTGTTGTGATTGTGGATACATCAAACGAGATTGGAGGTGATGGTGATGTTCCTCATTCTGGAATAGGTCGTGCGAGAAGAATGCAAGTTCCAAATGTTCACATGCAACATAATGTTGGTGTTCAGCTCAAACCAGTGTTCGTCTTCTCTATTGCTGCCTTGCATGGCCTATATAAGCTTTTTAAGCTGTTGCTTTGTTGTGGAACAGGTGATGATTGAAGCAGTTGAAAACCACATGCCGGAAACCATTATAATTGATGAAATCGGAACTGAGCTTGAAGCCCTTGCTGCGAGTACAATTGCTCAAAGGGGAGTTCAGCTTGTTGGAACGGCACATGGAATGACTATAGAAAACATAATGAAAAATCCCTCCCTTCAGATACTTGTTGGGGGCATAGAGGTACAAAACAGCATTCCTATTTGAATGATAGTTATAAAGATGAGTTAGGGCTATACATGTGTATGCACATGCAATCATGGGCAGAGGGAACTTGTGAAAATTGGGGTCAAGCGACCCACTTATTTGGAAAAACCTCTTACATTAGCTTTTACTAGTATTGTAACACATCAGCCATAAATAGTAAATAGTTTTACACAAAATAAAAAACCAGATATGGCTCTAAATATTTGACCCCATTGTCCACAAATCCTGGTTTTGCCCCTGCATCTAATTGTGTCCAAAAGAGGATTCCCATGCTCTCATCTTCTCTCCTTGTTTGGCCTTTTATACGTTAGCTATTTGCGTGAACTGTAGCTTTATCTGCACCAGTTGGTTGACCTGCAAAATAAGTTCTAGACATCCCATCGCAGCTTATTCTTGATAGGATATGTCATATGTCTCCAAATGTCTTAACAGTAGATTGATTGGGACTGGTTCATTTTCTGAGTAGAGTGTGACTCTGGGTGACGAGGAAGCTAGAAAAAGGAAAGTGCAGAAGACAATTCTTGAGAGGAAAGGACCTCCTACATTTACATGTGCAGTTGAGATGATTTCTAGGACTGTGTATCACGTTCATCACCGGTTGGATATGACAGTAGATGCTATACTGGCAGGTATTGCACATTAATCTTTGAAATTATTGCTAGTGTAAGAGTGTCTGCCAACTTGTTCAAAGTGTCAAACACTAAATCGTGATTAGAATCGTTTTGTGATGATAGGAAAATCTCCCCGGTTTGAGGTCCGTTGCATGGATTCTGAGGCAGATAGTTCTTTGAAGGCAATTGACTCCGTTTCAACACTTGAGAAGAACCATCTAAAGGAATCTCAGCTGGATAATGGTGAAGACAGAAGATCTCAAATTGAGTCTGATGAGGAAGACGGAGATTATTCTCCAAAGAGTTCTGATAAATTGAGCAGAAATATTACTTGTAGCGAGGGGAGGCCGTTAGTTTATGTATATACTTATAAGGTATCCCTGATTTTCTCCTTTACAATCTTCTTCCCTTTTATAGTTATCTTTCAGTTTTTGAGGAAACGAACCAACCAAGAGAACTAAGTGATATATTTTGATGGTGTGGAAATATTTTGAAAACTTAATCACTAGAACACATTATTTGTTGATCCATGAAAGGCACGATCACCAAAAATGGACAAACAAAATGGACGATGTGAATTCTAAGGCTGAATATGGAACTACTTGAATAATAAGGCTGAATATTTGTTTTCAATATTTGGCTGTATTATAGATTCTGGAAGCTGATTTGCTTCAAGTGGTAAGTGTAATGGGCCTTGAAAATGAGATTGATGTAACCGACGATATTGGAACAGCAGATGCTATCTTAGTATCCAGCTCTGAAATGAAGCAGAATCCCTGGATTCGTACTGTATCTAGATTCCACCAGGTGCCTGTATTTGTCATGAAGGTATCCTCCATTTTATTTTATTTTTTTAAATTTAGTAGTTAGTTAATTTTTTTAAGCCTTTCTAATCAGATACTTACTGATCTGAATAATGCAGTCAAACACAATGGCAAAAATGGTAAAGGCAGTTCATATGATTCTTGAAATGGATGCCTTTGGTTCTACATCAAAGCGGGGACCCAGAAGTCCTTTTGGCATTGAAATTGATGATGATGCACCAAAAAGAAAGCCATCATTGGAGGAGATTGATGCTTTGGAGGTGCTACTCTTTTCCCTTTACTTACATTTTCTTTTTTCATGATACGGTCATTTATTATGCTGCTATGAAGATCATCATTCCAGAAGAGGAAAATTAGGTTCAGATCAATAGACACAACAGTTCTATGATGCCAGTATAGCTCAAAAGGATATACCATTGCCCCATTGTTTCATATATTTTGGCAATGGTGAAGTAATATTCAAGCCAAGGGCAATAAGTTGACATAGATTTTGTTACCTCTGATAATCTGTGGATTGCCTTAATGCTATCCCCATTAGGAGAGCACAAAGATAATTGGAACTATCGTATTTTGCATGTGCGTTGGGCATAAAGAACATATCTGCAGTGTAATGCTTTTATTATTAATTAATCATCAAAAACAGCATTTGTGGGATTGTGTTGTCATCAACGGGTTTGACTACCCATTTTTCTGCTTCATTTTAGTTTTTGTTGGTCACTATTGCTATCACTTCGAGTTACATAATCCCAAGTTTCCAACTGGGTTTCAATTAAGACCGGTGGCATGGATACTGTTGGTTTCGCCGCCATACTTCCATCCCAGTTAGAGTGTACAAGCATAAACAGAACTATCAAATTTTGCACGTGAATTACGGGGGTAAAGGAACATTGTGTCTACTGTTACGCAGTGACTTCTTAATCTACAGAATTGCTAGTTTGAATTATGTAGTCAACCATGGCATTGATTTCGCATTTCCTACATGGTCGCTTTCTCCTAGAGATTCCTACTTCCAAGTTGCTAACCTGAGTGTGATTATGATTGATGGCATTCATTCTGTTGGGGTGCTCCACATGATGCTGCCGTAGTGTTAGCTAACATCGTGATACTTGCTTTCTTGATAAAAAAAAAAAACTTGCAACAAAATTCCATTAAGGTGTCCCAATAACAAGCGCTGTTTCTTCTTTGACTGTTGAAATTATGAGGCATCAGGTTTCCCATTCCTTATTTCTCTGCTCCTTGTTGCCATTGTCGTAGTACTGAACATGTGCTTTTTCTATTGATGACACCTTCGTAGTTTAGATTTCAATTGTTCAGCAATGGCATAAACTAGAATGGTTCTCAGCATGTTATACATCTTGATCTTTCGTTGCTTTTTCTAAGGTGGCATGTGTAACTGTTTCAGTTCTTCCTTTGTATAATGATGATTGGCTCATCTATGCTCGTTTCCACTTTTCTGGCGTAAGTTTTCTCCCTTGCTATTACAATTTCATAACTGACTTTCTTCTCATATGGTTCGTTATAGGAGGTCCGACTTGCGATTGAATATATTGTGATTCCCGGAGGAGAACCAGTTGAACTTCTCCCCAGACGTTCTGATATTATTGCCAGGCAACTTGAGCTTGTGGAAAGCTATCAGCTGGCTGCGGAGAATTCAGGTACTGAGCAAAGCCCCAGGTTACAAATCCTTCCCCAGAAGTTAATCAAGAAGACTGGTTCCGGAAAATACCCTAAATCTACTCCAAGTTTATCAAAGGAAATAAGCCTGAAATCACTAACCGGTGGCGTTGGAGGTCGTACTGTCTCTCGGCTGCCACTTTTGCCAGAATAGTTCTACTGCAAATTCCACTGGGAACATACTCCCACCCTTTGTTGATACATGTACATTCACATGTACATTCCTGTAAATTATACGGTTATCATGTCGTCATTTAATCTTTGCCAATTGCTTGTGTAATTTCACTCCATTGTTGCGCGAACATTTCTTCTTCAATGAGAAGTCTAAAGGAATAAAATCTTACGCGTATTCTCTCGGATTGGTACTGAATTTGGGAGTGCATGAATTGTTGTCATGCTTAATTCGTTTGTATGGTAAATTTTGAAATACAAGTTGAGTGGCAACTTAACATAGTGATGGAGTCCAATTTTTTTGATGAATAATAAACCTACATATATTTACTAATTGATCCATATATTGAACCTTGAAGTACAGTGGTAAGAGTAGTCCAGAGCTCGTGTTTGTTCAGTAAAAGTTTGTTCAAGATTGGTTTGTTACATTAAAACTTGAACATTTTCTTGAAGCTTGTTTGAGATTGGCTCGTCTCATAAACAAGCTAAACTCGAACATATTTTTAAAACTTGTTAAGTATTTCAAACTAAACTTGATCAATAGTTTCCTCGGCTCGTTTATCACTCTTAGTTGTGGGAAGAAGGAATACGGAGAGCATGAACCGCAAACACGGTTCTGTTTGAGTTATGGCCGCAAACTTTGGCTGGTGGGACAAACTTTTTCTTATGGCTGCAAACTTTTGGCTGGTGGCCGTAATGTTCTTAACTATTTCTTCCTTTGTTGTTAATTATATATAACTTCGGAATGTGGGAAAAAAATAAGAAAAAACCAAGAGAATTTTGCTTTCTTTTCACTTTTTTTTTTCTCTTTTTGTTTTCTTTATTTTTTTTATTTCCATCTTCAGTTAAGTTGTTAGTATTTCTCTCCTACGGGTTTTTTTTTTGGCACCGGAAACATTTTCTGCAAAACAAACAGGCAATAACAATAAGTACACTCTCTCTAGAATTTCTCATTCAGATTTTTCCCATCCATCCTTCCTTTCTATTATTTTCTATTCCCTCCCACAAGTTCTAAACATAGTCCAGCCCAGCCGAGCTTTGTCGAGCACGAGCTCGTTAATTAAACAAGCCAAAAACTTGAGCTCGAGCCGTAACGAGTCAAACTTAGTCATTTACTAAACGAACTTCTTTAATCGAGTCGAGCTTCCCTTAACGAGCCGAGCTCCACTCGACTCGTTTATTAAATGAGCTAAAAACTCGAGCTCGGCTTGTTTACTGAACGAGTCGAGCCGAGCAGAGCTCGCTCGGTTCATTTACAGCCCTAAGTCCAACCAATCATCAAGGAGCGATGTCAAATAACTCTGAAAAAGAGAGGACTTCATTGCAAATTGCATTATTCTGATTCCACGTACCTATACTAACATGCTACTCAAACCACTGACCATCTCACTCTCTCTCTTGATGGTTTACTACTGACTACTGTCCACTGTTGCTCTCTTCAGTCATCACAACTCCCGCGTTTCTCAGATGACAATCATACCGTGGTCCAAGGGTAAACAAGTCGTCGGAGAGAACTCCGGCGCCGGAAAGAGAAAGCGCGTCGACCATGCCGGCAAGACCGGCAGTACTGCTAGTGGCGCCGCCAGGAAGAGGAAGAACAGCGGCGGCGTCCTTCGGTTCGTTGAGGACGCTGCGTACGAGGTTGACGAGGACGAGGATACCGACGATGACTCCCTTTTTGATGAAGGTAACAGAAACAAAACACCCCAGAAAAATTGTTCTTCCTCGGTTTCTGATGATCAAGGTGTTTGTTATAGTTTGTCCCTCGAATATTTTTTCCTTGTACAGCATTTCTTTAACTGCAGATCGATGAGATGATCAGTGGAAATGAATGGAAAGGACGTGAAAACTAGAATCTTAGAGCTCGTTTGGATGGTGAGATAAGAAAAGAGAGCCTTTTCTTACAAAATCTCATATTTTTTTGTGAAATTAGGTGAGAAAGGAGAAAGACCTTGCTCTCCTACCATGGTGTCGAAGGACTTTTTTAAAGAACAAAAAAATTGCTATTTTCAAAGCAAAAAAAAAAAATATTTTTGGCACATACCCATGCCAAATTTGAAGCTGTTAGAGCATCTCCAACAGGATGTCAAATTGGTGATGTCAAATTTTTTTGAAAGCTTATGTGACATTTTGACATTTTCAATTTGACATCAAGTTTTCCCTTTCCAACCCTCTTGTGTCAAAAAAATAGAGCTTAAACTTAACAGGAAAAAAAAGAAAAAGAAAAAAAAATCCTCAAACAGCAGAATTTTTTTTGAACTTCCAAAGGTAGTTTTTCAAATTTGGCATATGGAGACTTTGGAAATTTGGCATGTAGAGAGGTAGATGTTAAAATTGGCATAGGAGTGAGAGATGTCAAAGCCACGTAAGCTTTGGTATGAGTGAAGGCAGATGGGTTGGATTGAAAGTTGATGTCAAAAATGACCGTTAACTTGTCTACCTCAGCTTTGACATCCTCCTGCATCTCCAACTCATCTTATATTCTTTAATTATTTCTCTATTTTGAAGGAAATTCTCACTCCAACCCATCCTCTATTTTAAAGGATAAAATTTGATTCTCCATATATAGAGCATCAGAAAAGGAGATATATAAGATCCTTTAAAATCACTTTTTGATTATAAAATACAAAAAAGTATTAGATTTGCATTAAAATTGAATAATGATTGGAGGAGAAGAAAGAAAGCTTTTGAAATAGAGATATAGAGGTTTGTGATTCGAGTTTATATGAATAGTAAACTTCTTTATATCTACTTTTTAATTAAAAAAATATTAATTCTATCCTCTCAAAAAATTAACATATATATATATATATATATAGGCGTTACTTAAGGCTTCTTCGTTTGTGTTTTGAAAGAAGTTTGAGTGGGAAGAGATAGAAAAAATATACCGGAACGCATGGGCTTTAAAGCCCTCATTGGAACAAGCCCCTGAGGTTGAACCATTGCGTTTGGACCCGCGGAGGAATTACGACGGGACGGGACGGGACTGTGGTGGTGATAAAAAAATTGCCACCACAACCACCTTCTTTCCCCTACGACCGCCTCAACTTCCTTCTTCTCTTCGTAAACCCCAGATTTATGCATTTCCGCGGTTTCTTTCGAGTCCATACACCCAAATCTTTAACAAATTAGAGGAGACACCCTAGCTAGATTGTCAAAAAAAAAAAAAAAAAAGGGACGCGAGGCGGTGGTTGTGGGAGTTGGCAGGCGGTGGTGCTGGGGAATGCAGGTGGTTGGGAGATGGGAGGTGATTGGGGTTGGGTTGGCCGTGGCTATGGGTGTAGGGTAGTTGCTGGGTTTGGTTTTGGGTGGTTACAAAGTGGATCGTGGCTTGCAAGGAAGACAATGGTGGTGGAGTTCAAGTTAGAGAAGTTTCTGAGAAAAAAGTAGATTAATGGAAGATGAAGTTTTTTTTTTTTTTTTGCCCGATAGGATTTTAGTACAGTATACGTTAGATTGCTTCAAGTGTCAATCTCCTGTTCATAGGAGTCGAACCCTAAACCCTGCACGACCATTGGGCCAAACCCCTAGGTCTGGAACATGAAGTTTGAAAGGGTAAATTGCTGTTTTATGGCATCTCGTGAACAAAATCAGTGCATTTTAGTCTCGGGTTCATGCTTTTGAGTGTGATTAGCTACATATAAATAGCAAAAGTGAGCACATTACATGTTTTTCTTAAAATGCTTCAATGCATACTACTCACTGTGTGCCTGTGTATTTTATTTCTTGTTGCAGGCACCAGCTTGAGAAAAATCAGTGTTTATGCACTAAAACAATCAGCTCATTATTGGAATTTGGAAATAAACAATCAATCTTTTTTTTGTATGAAGAATTACTTACACTGTTGCACTAATGTTGGGGTAATTTGCAATGCTGTTTAGATTGATTGTTTGGTTATTTTTCTCTGCTAATCAGACTTCCTGGAAGATGAATTTACAGCACTGGTTAAATTCGAGGATAAACCTGGAAAAGCCCATTACTTTCCGTTTGGGTATGACGAAGGGGAGCTTAGTGGGGAAGAACTAGAAAAACTGGTGGAAGAGCGTTATAAGCCGAGCTCCAGTTTTCTTACCTATGCAGAAGGGGAATATGAGCCTAGAAGGTTGGATGCAGGACTTGCAGTTGTAACATATGAGCCTGGAGGATTGGTTGCAGATGCAATTGTTCCTTCTTCTGAGGATCCAACCATCTGGAAAGTCAAATGCGCGGTATGGTTTTCGCACATCTGGTCTCTATACAATTGTTAGAACAAAAATATCGGATGGATTGCTGTATAAACGTTTGGCACATGAAATCACAATCTGATAGATTTACGACGACATGGTAAATGTTATTGAGATCTAAAATTAAAAAGAGTTGAATTTTCAAATTCATCGATTCACGTTGGTGAATAGGAGTAACAGAATGTAATGTAAACTAATTGGAATCTTGGTCTAGAGTCAAAGAAAGATACTACTAGAAAAGTATTTTTGTTGCGACTTGTGAGTCGGAACTTGGAATAACCATGATTCCTCTGGAACATCTTAGGAACAAAAAGATTAAATTGGAAATTTGGCATCTTCCTGAGTGACTTCTTTGATGTAGGTTGGACGTGAGAGGCTTTCAGCTCTCTGCCTAATGCAGAAGTATGTGGACTTGCAGTCTCTGGGAACTAAGCTAAATGTGATCTCCGCATTTGTGGTTGAGCGTGTGAGAGGCTTTATCTATATTGAAGCAGAAAGGCAATTTGATATTGTTGAGGTAATCTTCTTCTTTTTCTTTTTGATGAGATCGATCTTGTTATCATACGAGTACAATGTTTTCGTTGTTTATGAATATTATTACTTCTACTGGCAATGGTTAGGAGCCAAACTGATGCATAAAGAGATTACTATTAAATTCAGGCATGCAAAGGGATTTTTAGTGTATATTCGAGCTGCGCAACGCCTGTCCCAAAGAAAGAAGTTTCTCGTTTGCTCTCCATGCAAAGCAAATGCAACGATGTTTCAGTGGGCACGTGGGTCCGTATGAAGAATGGGAAATACAAGGGAGACCTCGCAGAGGTATTAAGGGTTGGGCAAAGCTATTCATGAGTTGGTTTTAATGTTTCTCTGCTCTAGTCATTTCTTTGATGTACTTGGCTCTTTTCTAGTTGGTTTTTAATATCCGATTTCATGTTTCTGTAGGTTATAGCTGTGAATGAGGCACGGGAAAAAGCTACCGTAAAGCTGATCCCCAGAATTGATCTACAAGCGATGGCTAGAAAATTTGTAATATACCATTTATGCTCTATGCTATTTACGCTCTTATTATTCTCTGCTCAATTTTCTGGAAGTCTTTGAGGAGAGAGAATGTAACGAAATTTTAGGCCTCCTCTTTTCTTTCATTTTTGTTCTTGCCACAATCACAGAAAAACTTTGCGAAAATAGTGTGCCAAGATGCCAATGTGTTCCTGTTTTGTTTTCTGTTCATTCAATGGGCCACAATCAATTTGTTTATCAGATACATGAGATGAGTTTCATACCTGCGTACAGGGTGGAGGAATTGCTTCCAAGAAGTCTGCCACTCCAGCACCAAGATTGATCAACTCCACTGAACTCGAGTAATACGCATGCTCCCATTTTTCACATTGGCTCTGTAATGTCTTTGTAGGTGTGTGATTATTGTTTACATGAAAACTGTAGGGAATTCCGGCCTCTCATTCAGTATATACGTGACCGTGATACCGGCCAATTTTTTGAGGTTCTTGATGGAATGAAGCTCAAAGATGGTTATTTGTACAAAAAAGTATCAATCAGCTCGTTAATGTTCTGGGGTTTAATGCCTTCTGAAGAGGAGCTCCTCAAGTTTAAGCCTAATAAGAAAGAGGACTCTGATTGTCAAGAGTGGCTCAGTGAACTTTATGGTGAGCAAGAGGAGAAGCGCATTATCAAGAGTGAAATTGGTGGTTCAAAAGGAGAGGGGTCGTCAACATGTACTTTCGAAGTGCATGATCCTGTGTTATTTAAGTACGTACATTTCCTACGCTTGCTGCATCAGAAATTCCTACCGGTTAATATTACGTACTATTTTGTCTCGTTGTAAAATATTCTCCTTAAAGTAATCTTCTAAGTAAACATGAAAATCGTTTCCATCTTTTAATTTTCCTGTGTTTGGTAAAAATATTTACTTCCTCGAGAAAAAAGAGTTCTCAAATGACACTTGGAAATCTGAAGGGTAGAAATGACTTACGGGAATCTGAAGGGCAAGTCATTTTACATTGAATTGGTTGAAAACAAGTGAGTTTATGTGCAACCAAATACACTTAACTAGGAAAATGTTTTAAATTGCAACAAATGGAGCCTTAATTAATGTGCCTTGGGTTTTTACTTGTCTATTTATTTTTACCATTGCAGTCGGAAGGATTTTGGAGTTATTGTAGGCACAGTGGAAGATGATAGTTTCAAGGTACTTAAAATTAAATTGTGTGCTTCATCACTCTATTTTTTCGTTCTCTTAAGCGTATGATTTGTTTCAGATTTTAAAAGAGGGTTCAGAAGGACCGGATGTGGTTACTGTAAACCAAAAGCACTTAAAGAAAGGGTCATTTGCTAAGAAATTCACTACATTAGATCATTGCTTGAAGACAATATCGATTAATGATACTGTCAGGGTTTCAGAAGGTCCATTACAGGTTTGAGCTTTAAGTCAGGAGTTTGAACTCTCTGTGTCAATGTGGTTTACTGAAAATAAGGTACCTATAACGCTACTTCATCATGCATCACAGGGTCGGCAAGGGATTGTTAAGCAAATATTTAGAGGAACAATCTTCTTATGCGATGAAAATGAACTTGAAAACAGCGGTTATATCTGCTGTAAATCTCAGATATGTGAGAAAATTGAAACGGGCGATGAAAAGGTTGTATGTTGTATTATTCAATTTATCTTTTCTTGCATTTTTTGTTTTCTTCTGATGTAATTTTTTTTTTTTAATCAGGGTGATGAATCAAGTTCCGCAATGGTTAGCGGTTTCTTGTTATCATCTAAATCTCCTCTATCATCTAAGAGACCTATGCAAACAAGGGGAAATACCAGCAACTGTATGTTAAAAAGTCTTTAATGCTTTTGCACTGGCATCCTTTTCTCTTTTATCCATAGTGAACTTCTATCATAAATGCAGCCAACCGAGAAAGTAAAGGTGGAAATTTCTCCATTGGTCAATCATTGAGAATTAAAGTGGGTCCTATGAAGGGATACCTGTGCCGCGTCTTGGCCGTTTATCGTTCTGATATCACCGTGAAGCTTGATTCTCATCGTGAAATTCTTAGAGGTTTAGCCTTGGTTTCCTATTCCTGGTTCTATTTTCGTGGTAGGCTCCATCTCTATTGTAATTTCTCTTATGTGTTGTTTTTCGCAGTTAAATGTGAGCATCTTTCCCAGGTTCATGGAGAGAGTTCTGCTGTTTCCTTGGGGTATGCTTTCAAGTATTTGCTGAGTCTTTTTGATCGATATGTTTTTAAGTTTAATTTTTGTGATACTCTTTTGATGTCGTTTTGATGTGCTGTTGCCTCTTTCAAGTGAGGATGCGGAGCCTGTGCAACCAATTGGTCTGCTTGGAACGAAAGACTCTTCTCGAGGTAGGAAACTTTGGTAGATCACCTAGTGAGGGATAGTATCTTAGTCAAATTTGGATGCATGTTTTCCCATATTGATCCTTTGTCTTTTGAACAACTCCTGAAAGCTAACGATAGATTGAATGCTTTATTTGTAACTTGGTACTAGGTTGTTTAGGAATATATGCCGTATTGTATACCAAGTTTCTGTGCAAATAGTTTGCCTCTCCATGTATGGATATTTTTGAGTTGAAGGATATTTTACATTACGATAATTAACATACAGTCGCATATCTTGAATCAGGAGTGGCAACAGTATCACAGGGAAAAAGATGTGGCGCTGGAGCACTGTCTACTCAAAGGTCAGGAAAATTGCGCGTATTCATTGTTAATACCACCTGCTCATGAAATGTTCTCATATAGAGGTGGATATTTGTTAAAATGCGTTAGTGGATACAAAAATTGTGCTTATACTTTCGTGTCCTGTTTTCATTTGGTTACTTTTGAAAATATAATTGATACTGATGGTTCTTTTATGCAGAAAGTGTTGGCCTGCTTTCCCATCTTCAGGCTTATCAGTTAGTTTTTAACTTGGTCTACGGTCTACCATCCTCGGGCTTATGATTCTCTCTCTCTCTCTCTGATTAATTTTGTTTTGTTGAGTTTTTGATTTACAGCTTCAGTGCGAAACCTATTTTGCAAATACCCGTAACTCAGTCAATAATGATGCCAACAAAGGTATTGGCAGCAAACCGGGTCTGTTAACTGATTTTACAGCATCTGTAATAACATCGTTGCAACCTGTTATTCATGTCCAATTTGTGTTGATTCTTGTACAAAGCTGCAGGAAATCATAGCTGTAAAGAAAGTTTTAGTGGAACCAAAACAGCTTGGAACTGTTCACTCACAGAACCGAAGAATCAAACTGGGGGGCCTTCTTGGAGTAAGCAAACACATTTGAATAAACGAGTTCAGACCGCAGAAAGGACAGTAAAAAATGACAGTTCTGGCAATAATCCGTTTAGTGGGAACAAAGTTGGTGGGTGGAACAAAAATGGGATGGGAAACTACGGAGATAACACATTTCCACAAAATAGCTGGGACATGACAGGAAGATTCGTTGTAGGGCCTGGTTCAGAGGGGAGAAGGGGAAGAGGCGGTGTCAGAGGAGGTAGAAATCAATTTGGTAGAGGAAGAACATCTTCGATGAATCCGTTTAGTTGGAATGGTGGTGAGGATAAAGGTGGATATGGAGGGAGAGGTGGACTCAACAAAATAGGAGGTAATTTCGGAGGCAGAGGTCAATCAAGCTGGAGAGGGCGTAGAGGTGGAGCAGGATATGATAGGGGAGGCTTTCGAGGAAGGGGAAAGTTGGAAAGAGGAGGTGGTTTCGGAGGCCGAGGACTTGGGATGAGGAATCAAAACGGTGAATGGAGCAACAAACATAACTTGGCATTTAGTGGGGGTGAGAATGAGAGATCAAGTAGAGGCGGGTTTTCTCGAGGTGGAGGGAGGTCGCAAAGAGGAGGTTTTGGCGGCCGTGGGAGGAGTGATCAAGGTAATGCTAGTGGAATTGGTGTTGGTGCTAGTGGTTGGAATAGACAGGTTTCTGCTCAAACCAACCAAGGGTGGGTTTGGAATACAGGAAAAGAATTGGGCAAGGGAGGTGCATCTGGGAGTTGGAATTTATCGAATGAAGTCAGAGGAGCAGTTGATCCGCGAGGCAAAGCTGCAGCAGGTTCTTCGGGCAAGGGCTACGGTGGAGGTGGCAAAGCAGTTTGGTAACAACTCTGCTATTATCTAGGCTTCCGGTAGTTTGGAAGTATCGGTTGATCTTCATCTTCTGAGTTACTGTCTTCGTTTCGTAGCATTATGGAACCAAAACTACGTTAGCAGCCGTGTTGAATTCAGTCATAAAACATGATACAGTTGGTAGTTACGATGACAGTATTCCAGTAGCGTGGCATATACCACACTTGTTACCCTGAGGCTGAGGCTATGAATTTGATACAGTTCATTCTCACTGTCATGCATATTTGGTTTTTGTGCTGTTGCGTTCTGATAACTAGTTCCAATGGGTTTGTTTTGATGATATAAGCATTAGGGGTGGGCATCTGTGTCGTCTCAGAATTTTCTCAAACCTAACCCGACCTATTCAACTTTTGTGTTATTGTGTCGTATTCTATTCGTGTTCCATGTTAGAAATAGCCGATCCCAGCCTGCTAATTTCGTGTCGGGTTATCGCGTCCTTTCACAAATTCCCACCCCGCGTCGTGTCGTGTCGTATTCGTGTTGTGTCAGAATTTTATCAATCCTACTGTTTAACTTTTCATGTTATTGTGTCATGTCATATTTGTGTTCTGTATAAAAAATAACTGACCCTAACCTACTAAAAGTGCTATAACTACTAAAAGATTAGTGGAATGTAATTTATCATGTCTATAGCTACTAAAAGATTAGTCTTCAACTTATCATGACAAAAAATTGAAATAAAAGTACAATGCAATTTTCGAGTGCTAAAAAGTATTACGAAAAAAAACATGAGAACGCATTTTAACTAGCTAGATACGCGTCTTTTATAAAGTTTGGGTGTCGCTTGTTCGAGCTCTGACAAGGTTGTTGTTGTGGGACGGAGATAGATGTTGGTGTTGCTGAATGGTGGGGTGTGGTTGCTGCAGTGATTAACGATCTCGATGACCGAATTTAGGAGTGTAGATTTGTTTCTGTAGGTTTTGGTTAGTTTTTCTCTGTTGTGTTTGTTCTGTTTTTTTGGTTTTTTTTATCCCTGGTGGGGCTGTTTCCTCCCATTTGGGAGTTTCTATTAGTTTGGTTGTGCGATTTTTCTGCGGCAAATGTTGTGCCCAGAAGGTTGGTATGTAGGAGTGGAGTGCTTTTTTGCTGGCCTCTCCCTTATGGCTTGATTCGACCATTGTGCTGTGGGAATCTTGCTCTTGATGTACTGTTTCCCCTATCAATGAAACCTTCTAACATTTTGGCAAAAAAAAAAAAAACCAACAAATCCAAGTTTCATCCATACCCCCAAATTTCAAAAAATTAGATGCCATGTAGAAAGTAAAAAAATGTAGGAGTAGTACTGCCATATTACTTTGTCTCCTACTATAAATTTTTTTGGAAATGTTACCCATTACTTCTAAATAATCTTATCTTAGACCATTCAAACTCCTGATGTATATTTTTTATATATCAAGACTTCCTATGAAATTCCTAGGTCCTCATCCCTAACACAAAACTCCACCTTAAATATTGAGATATTGATTTTGCTTAAATTGATTCTTCCTACCTCCATAATAAAGTCAAATCAGCATGATAGCTCTTATATCTTGTTTTTACATCCCATTAAATTACAAATAATTGTTCAAACATGTGTGAATCTGAAGTTTCACGTCCGATTGTAATAAAGCATCAAGACTTATTCATCTATAATGAAATGAATCTGTTACATCGCATTAAATTACAAATAATTGTTTGAACATGCCTGAATGTTAAGTCTCACGTCCAATATGCACAATAAAAATTGGGTCATAATATAAAAACGTTGGATATCTCACTACTTAGGCTTAAGCTTTTAAGTGAGTCTGGGTTCATTCAAGTTATATCGGGTCTACGTGATATAACAGACTCTCTGTTTGCTCATAGTGAATAGCGGGTCGATGTATCGTACAAACTCCCAAAAAATAACATCCAATATTACTACTAATAAATAAGCTCATAAAACATGAATTCAAATATCTTTATTTCCATCTTTTTTGTCGTTTATTTAACAGATTATAAATAAATGTAACAAAAAATAAGTCAACTAATCACATTATCCTAACGACAAAGCTAGTTATTTTAACAAAACAATAACCCCCATACCTGTTTTTTTCTCGTTTTCCTTCCTCTCTCTCTCCTCTCTCTCTCACTCCCCCGAGTCCCAACTCCTCCGCAGATGCTTTCGCCCTCCCCATCTCTCCCTTTTCGGATCTCCCTTCCATTATCCTCTCTCTCCTCCTCCATCAGGTAACAATATCTCTCTCTCTCTCTCCTCCCCTTTACCCACTGTTTGTTTCCCGAGAAAATTCTGTCTATCTCTCTATCTGTATATACATCTACTTCCTCCTACATTGATCGATTCCTAGGGCTCCAATTGCCCGACCATCCGCACCAACGGTCCCATGTAGAACAAACAAACAAACACACACTAATTAGACACAACAAACCCTAGGGTTAGGGTTAGAGAAATAGATACAGGGACGGTAAAATCGTTAGGGTTCCAAAGTTCCAATCATCATGTTTAAAATCATCAAACGGGGACAACGCAAGAGCTCCAAGCCCGAATCCATCGAGCCCCCCACCTCCAGCGCGCCGCCACCCAGCGTCACCGTAAACCACGCCTCCCGCTCCTCCGCTGCCGCGGCCACCCCGCCCCCACCGGGGGGGCCCAATTCCCTGCCCCCGCTCAACGCCGCTGCCACGGAGGTCCTGCCCCCGTTGAAGGACGTCCCCGCGTCGGATCGCCACGTGCTGGTCCTCCGTAAGTTCCAAGTCTGTTGCTTTTCGTTCGATTTCTCTGATACCTTAAAATCGGCCCGCGAGAAAGAGATCAAGAGGCAAACGCTGTTAGAATTACTCGATTTGGTTCAGTCGGGTTCGTGTAAATTGAATGAGACATTGCAAGAGGAGTTGGTTAGGATGATCTCGGTGAACATTTTCCGGTGCTTACCACCGGCGTCTCATGAGAATAGTGCTAGCGAAACCGGTGATCCGGACGAGGATGACGTTTATTTGGAGCCCTCGTGGCTGCACTTACAATTGGTGTACGAGTTGCTATTGAGATACATTGTGTCTTCTGATACTGACACTAAGGTTGCAAAACGCTACATTGATCACTCGTTCGTGTTGAAACTGCTTGACTTGTTTGATTCAGAGGATCCACGGGAACGGGAGTATTTGAAGACTATTCTTCATCGTATCTATGGGAAATTCATGGTACATCGCCCGTTTATAAGGAAGGCGATAAACAACATTTTCTACCGGTTTATATTCGAAACAGAGAGGCACAGTGGGATTGGTGAGTTTTTGGAGATTCTTGGGAGTATAATAAATGGGTTTGCGTTGCCGATGAAAGAGGAGCATAAGTTATTCCTTACTCGGGCGCTTATACCGCTTCACAAGCCTAAGTCTATTTCCACGTATCATCAACAGTTGTCGTACTGCATTACCCAGTTTGTTGAGAAAGATTATAAGTTGGCTGATACTGTCATTAGGGGTTTATTGAAGTACTGGCCAGTGACTAATTGTGGGAAGGAGGTTCTCTTTCTTGGAGAATTGGAGGAAGTTTTAGAAGCTACTCAGTCTGCGGAATTCCAGCGGTGCATGGTTCCTCTTTTCCGACAGATTGGACGCTGCCTCAACAGCTCTCATTTCCAGGTTTCGAATTGAACTACTACTACTTTCTGTACTGACTTGTAGTTCTTTTACTCCCTTTTGGACATCCATGCATGCGATGAGTTCTCATTATCATTAGCTTATCGATTGGTGGATTCTTTGGTGCCTATTACCTACTTCTTCTTCTTTTTTATCAATATTGTTCAGATTATTATATCCTTGTAGTTAAGTTGATTGTTTTGCTGAAACAATGGGAGTGAGGGCAAGATAATGGCTTTATGAGGCTTCCTGTATTCAATTGTATTTGAAGTATTGTAGTATTATTCTGTGACTCTGATATTCAGTGATGTTACGATGCGCTTCTGAATGCAAATTACTTGCTTGTTCGCATGTTCTTGAAGAAATGCATAAGGTTATAGAGCGTCTTCATTTTAATGCTTACCTATTCATGTTGTTCTATGCTCTTTTTGGTAAGCTTTTCTTGTCTTTTTTATGAGGTGATGTGTTGCCCAATTTTTTTTTGTTTCATATGGGTTATTTTGATTTGGTAGTTCACTTGATTGTTGAGTGACTCGAGTCTGTATGTCTAGTTCTTCCCTCTTCCCCATGCACAATGTCTTACCTCCATTTGTGCTTTCTGTCTTTATGGTGTGGCTTTATGTTTTTTTCTGAATGGGTTTATAAAGCATGTTTTCAGTGGATATTTGTCACCGATTGGCCGTCGGTATTCTAGTGGCTTTATGTGTGGCTTCTATTCTGTGAACCGAAAGGAACTGAATGAAATGCACATCTAGGTTCAGTTGAGAATTGTTTGTTTTCACTTGCTCATGGCATCTACTTTGCATTTTAATTTGCATGGCTAGGTGGTTGTCGAGCTCTCGCAAGACCTAGACTCCATAATACATTTGGTAGTTGCAATTCTAGGGGCAACAAGCTTGAGTTTGGGTTAGGTTGGCTCCAATTTGATGGATAATGTAAAAATATTCTTGTTATTCTTCCTTGATTGACTTTACTAGAACCCCGGTAGTGGTTTTTTTCTTTTGGTATGATCAAGTATGCAATATCCTCCATCTTGTGCTTTTTTCTAGGATAAAGCGTCATGCCAGCATGTCATTCTGGCGTCGTATCCTTGTTGCATGTCCACGTTTCCGCTTCTTAGGCATGTGAGTTTCCCCGTTGTATTCAGTCTGTTGAAGAATGCTAGCATGTAAACAGGCTTGGTTAGGCTTCTGAACATGCGTCGTTGGGTCTTGGGTGTGAATCTGGTTAATGAGCAGGTTTAATCTGTGCTTGTGGGCGGAATCTTAACTACTGAATCGAAGCAAGTCCAGAATGAGTAAGAATATAAGATAGTACCTGGTATTTTGCGCACCCCCTGCTTAGCACTAGCTGTAGCTGTCTTTGATTTCTATTGCTTCTTGGATGTGGTTGCACTATCTTGTATTTTGCTATGTTACACTGAGTCGTCTAAATATATCTCTGTACCTAATACCCATGTCAGACACTCCTGGGTAAGGGTGTGGGATGTATGTCTGATACCCATTTTAGACACTTTGATCCTCGAATGCTTAAGATATTTGGAAAAAAAAGAAAAAAAAATCTTGCATGAGCCAAAAATAAACATTTCTAGCATTTGATATGGATGGGAAAGAAATTTCCCTTTTTAATGTACACGTACTTCAAATTTCATTCCTACCGAAATCCCAACGTACTGTCAAAATATAAACTTTAGTAGATTAGTCTATACAATTAAGTAATCTGGACGCATATCTCAATATCCTAACATTTGAGTTTGGGAAGATCTGACTCTTGAACATGCGCCCAAATCTGATGCTTGTAACAACAAACGCATGCATATTGTTCGCGATATTATACATATATGGTAGTACCTCACATTATTAAGCTTTTACTAGTTCTTTCTAATTATAGGCACATTACAGGTAGCAGAGCGAGCGCTATTCTTGTGGAACAACGAACACATAGTGGGCTTGATTGCCCAGAACCGACAAGTAATTTTGCCACTCATTTTCGAAGCATTGGAGAGGAATATGCAGGGCCACTGGAACCAGGCGGTTCATGGGCTGACTGGTAATGTGCGAAGAATGTTCCTGGAGATGGATGCTGAGCTGTTTGAAGAGTGTGACCGGCAGTTTGCGGAGAAAGAAGCTAGGTCTCGTGACTTGGAAGAGCAGCGCGAGTTGAACTGGAAGAGACTTGAAGCAGTTGCTTGTCAATCTAGTGGGGACCACATGGTTATGGTTCGATAAACTCTTCTCGCCCATATCCTTTCTATGGCATGAGCCCTATTTTGTTTTATCATATGGAGTTCAGATTCTCTCCAAGCCACTTGATGGACTGGAGGGTCCAGTTGGGCAACATTGCATATTTTGATGTTTGTTCATATTTTAGGCCCATGTCCGGGGATGGTCTCGAGAAAAATTAGATTAATCCGATACTTGTAGCCGTCTGATTTCGTCATATTTATTTTTTTGTTTGTTCTTAAAATCATATGTTGCAAATTTTTGAAAATGAATATGAAGAAACCACCATTACAGTTATTGAATCAATCTGATTTCTTGTCCAGGGATGATCTACAAAAATGGGCTTAGAACATGAACAATACGGAATTCATCAAAGTAGACTATGTGGCAGGCCCATGTGGCCCAACTAGACCATCCAATCCATCAGTGGCATGTCCCAATTAGACCATCCACTCCATCAAGTGGCGGAGAAGCGGCCTTCATGTCAAGAAACCTAGGGATCTATCATTAGCAAAATTTAGCTGTGGGTGTCCGCAAGTGATCAATTCTTGTGAAGACATTTTGGTATGCCTTCTGCTTTAGCTGCTTATCTTTCACTTCTCATAGGGAAAAGGAGGCTGTTTAATTAGTCTTTGTTTCTTCATTTTGATTAAGCCCAGCCCTTGATCCTTTGTTTTTGTTGTCTCCTGGTATCGGGGTAGGCGGTATTTTGTATGGTGTTCTTTTGTCGTGATTACGATAATAACATATGATAACGTTTCCGGCCGGACAGTCTTTTTATCTGATTAGAAGAACAGATCAATATGGCTGTGTTGAATATAAATATGATTTGTTCCTTCATTTCAGTTTCCCTTAATATGATTTGTTTCATTCTTCGTGTATTTATTTTGACTTTTTCTTGGATTTTTGTGTGACAAGATATCGGTCTGTGTCCTGAATCTTAAGAAGCTTTTGAAATATCACACTTTATGGTACACGGGTGAAGTTCATTAGTATCTTTTAGTTTAGCTCACCTCGTCGAAAAACATTGTGTCGAGTTTTTGTTCATCTGTTCAATTGATAGTAAGAGTTTCTCCAATTTACTGTGTCTTATGAACTAAATTGCATTTTGTCACATTATTGGAATGTCATTACAGAGAAAGAGAGTTGTTTGGTGACATTGCACATTTCATGTCCTGAATTTTGGCTTTTTTGGGATTTTTGTGTGGCTAGATATTGGTCTGCCTCCTGATCTTACTAAGCATTTGAAAGTATTTTCATTTTATGGCATGTGGATAAGTCTATTGTTTTTTTGTCGTACACCTTATTGGAAAACATTGCTTTCAGTTTTTTGTTCATGTGATTTCTCCATTTTACAGTGCCTTGTGAGGCAAAATGCATTTTTGTCATAATGTTGTAAGTCATTTACAGAGACAGAGTCTTCGCAACCCCTTTAAAACACAACTGCGTCCGGAACCGCTCGATGCACGGGCACCCATGTGCATCGGAAGGTTCCAGACATAGTTGTGTTTTAAGATTGTGTGTGTTGCTATTGCTCGTTTGTGAGTGTTACTGAAGCTGGTGGGGAGAGGTGGGTAGTAGCCAGATAGTTGGCGTAAGTTGCTCAACCGAAAATGGTCACTGGACGTTATGAAACATCTTGTATACCTCAAATCTGCCCCAGTGGAGCTGGAGCGAGCCAGTTAGGACTGCCATCCCTGCCGGGCAAGGGGTCGTGGGAGGGGAGCGGAGAGAACTACATTTTCTTGCCGATTGCATAAACTCTGTAAACGTTGTAATCTAACTATTAACCACTAATGCTGACATTACTGGGAGACAAACGAGTTATAGCTCTACCTATAGCGTAAACTCTGTAAATTGTCGCTATTTCGTTTTGTATGACTAACGGTCATCCAGTCCTATGAAATAACATAATCTGGTAATTTGATTTGTTTACAGATTAAGTACTCCATGTTATTTGCATGAATGATCAACTCAATAAAGGAGTAGCAAATGGAAGGGTTCTATGAGTCGAGGTAGAATCCTGCGAGATTTACTAGTACAATCATACAGTATTTTCCAAATCTGTTTTCAACTCCATCTAAAAATCGAGAGAGGGGAAAACAAATATTTCTCTCGAAAGATGTTTAAAAAGTAGGGAGTATCAAATTTTTTTCGCAACTTTACCTAGTTTTGAGATCCAAAAAGGCATCCTGATTTTTTT
Organism: Rhododendron ferrugineum; assembly: GCA_025642025.1. Taxonomy (NCBI): domain Eukaryota; kingdom Viridiplantae; phylum Streptophyta; class Magnoliopsida; order Ericales; family Ericaceae; genus Rhododendron; species Rhododendron ferrugineum. Next base: position 17,477,021 of record JAOTQK010000024.1, on the reverse strand, counting down.
TAGGAAAATGATTTTCACACTCTTGTTCTTTCCCTCATGCACTCATTTTCTTGACATTATGTACGTGAAATAACTAAACTACCCTTATGCATTCACTTTTTTACATATAAAGAGCAATTTGATATTTGCGCATGTATAATAGACAAAGAAAAGGAGTGCATCTGGAAAAAGGGTAGTCTGAAAGTTATTTCTCTTTTTTGTTTAAAGTTGAAGTTTGAAACCTCATAAGAAAAATAAGTATAATTTAAAAAATACTCCTACAAACAGTTAGATCCCGTTTTGCTAAGATTCTTATTTTTTAAGTACTTATTTTTCTTTTTGAACGGTAAAAAAAAAATCATTAATCTTGAAGTTGTTACAAGATTAATAGGAATAAGGAAACATCATGATGCTAAAATAACAATTTTCTGCTCAATTCGAGATTAAGTACTTATTTTTTATTTTATGCGACATGTCATTCTTTTAAAATACATCACATTTGATTCAAAAAATAAGTATTTATTTTTCTTAGCGGAACGGGGCTTACGTAATGGCTAAAATAGTTCATTATTAACCAGACAAGATGATTGGGCACCATAGCGTAGGAAGGACGCTGAGAGCTTTCTCTCTAGAGAGAGCTCTCCTTCTTTGTCTTTCCTTTTTCTTCACAGCCGCTCCCCTTTTCGATTTTCCCCTACTCCAGTCGGCTTCCCCCATCTTTTTCCTCTCATGTTCTTCTCTCCTCATCGTACGCTCCCACCTCCATGAATGTGAGATGGTTGAGACTCTCTCCTTATGGAGGGTAGATCTCCCATTTTCCCATCATTTTTGGACTCAGGTGTCAGATCTATGGAACTGGATCTGGGCCATGAGTGGTTCGGCGGTAGGGAGGCGGTGTCTACGGCGGGTTCATCCCTTCAGTTTACGGCGGCACGAGCTCAAGTTGGTGCGGCGGGTCATCTCGAGAGTTGCTCTTCCCATACCTTGCCTCTCCCCTAGGTCTCTCCACTCACCTTCACGAGTGTGATTGATGGGTCCGGCTTTGACGTTTGGTTCCATGCGGCTTTTTATTTTTTGTTGTTTTGTTTTGTTTTGTTTTGTTGCTTTAATTTGTTGTTTCTTGTATTTTCAGACCAATAGTATCCGTTTTTATTGTATTATTTTCTTATATATATAAATACTCCATCTGCATTTTCTGATTGGTCAAAAAACCAGACAAGATGAATGATTGTAGGTAGATAATGTGCCAGGATGCCCCGTTGCTAACCAGCCCAAACCCGGAACTGAAAATAATCCGGGTCGGATCGTATCACAGATTCAAAAATAGCCTCGAGATTTGCTCAAGCAATACGTCCGTTCGACATCCCATCATTTCCCCGCTCTCTTTCAATTCTCTGTACAGAGAGAGAGAGAGAGAGGAGAGGAGAGAGAGAGAGCGCTGTAGAGTGTGTTTTAGACCGACCGAGAGCGAGGGCGAGAGCGAGAGAAAATCGCGGTCTCGCGATGTCGGCCACTGAAGGCTTCTTCGTTCTCGGCTCAGAGAGCAGCATCGCTGGAGGTAAATCTCACCATTTGCCCTGATTCTCTCAGTTTCTCATGTCTTTAGTCTTTTTCTTCACGTTATTGTTCAGTAATTCTAGCTCGGTCTGTAAAAACAACGTCTTATCTCGATTCGCATTGAAATTCCGCACGTGGTGTCGAAAGTTGAAACTTCATCTCCCAAGTGCCTGTTAGGGTTCTATTGGATTTCTTTTGTTGATTGTGGTTTTCAGTTTGATTGCTTGGTTTGCAATATCAGCGAAATGTCGATGTTCTAAGATTAAATCTTCGATTCAGAGCATATACTTCAGTTTCTTTCCCCTGTTCTATTTGTTCTTGAATCAGTTCGGTTAAGTGAGGCGTTCCAAATCTTGCAGACATTCTGAGAAACATTTTTTTCCGTATTAAAAGCTTATATTACGGTAATATCTGCTAATGTCTGGTGGCCTAAAAACCCTTGGGCTCCGTCTGAGTAGATTGTGGATTTCAAATGATGGGTTTTGATGTTGAATTCAACAAAAGCATAAGAGGTTTCTCTAAAGGTGGCTAGAGTGGAAGGTGAAGTATACTCATTTGTGGTTAAAGCAATGTTTAGCTTGGGATACTTTTGCAGGACTAATGGAGAAGATAATAAAGAGCTTAGGGAAGTTAACTCAGGGATGATAGTTGATTTAGCTTATAAGTTATAAGGAAGACTGCATGACAGAACATGCATAACAGTGTTGTCAAGTTAGGTTAGGCCAGCCTCAGAAATTGATGTGGTCGCCGATCAGCATAACTATAATCCTTAACGAGAAGCATTTTATATTATTCCTTTTTAAGCAACCGTTGAAAAATCAGTCCTGATAAAGTTCCCAAACTGAATGTCATAATCCTTATTGACTATCAACTCTAAATTTGAGCTATTCCCAGTGAATGATAATGTGAATTACCTTAAATAGAAATCCACGTCTATCCAAACTGGGCTTTATTTTTCAAGAATCAGATGATTCAATCCCAAAATTTTTGCTGTAAATATGAAGCTTGGTTATCCATAAGGGTGTTTGAAGTTGTTGGTTGGCAAAGTAACCATGAAATTCGGTATTATCAGAGAAACCTAAAGTAGTAAAAACAGCAAAGAGCACTTTTGGAAGTGCAGCAAGGAAGAAGCTTGGTGACATAAGCAACTTGCCACAGCGGCCTCAATCATTGGTCCAACATGAGAAGGAAAAGTTTGTGCCAAATTTTACTAAAGAGTATATTGAGCAACTCCAGAAGGTACAGTTCTTCTAGGTTTGATAACTTGTTTGTTTGCATTCATGCTTTGTTCATCCTTTAACTTCAGTTTCATTTTCTGAAACTCTTATTCAGGAAAATGCGGCGCTGGTGAAGCTTTTAGCGGATAGAAAGTATCCTTTTGTGTTCAGAGTTGGTTCATTTTGTTCCGATGCATCCTTATTGACATGATGTGCTTTTTCCATCCCCTTCGTAGTTCTAGTTCCATTGCTGATAATTGGTAAAATGTAATATTGGTAGTTCCATTTGAGTGCTGTCAGAAACTTCTGGTTTTAAGATTTTCTTAATCTCGTTGACAGTAAAATCATTGAATTAAGCGGATTTGAGTTACAGAAACTCAGAATCAACTTGCAGAAAATGCAGCAACAGAATATGCATCTTGCACAAGCAAATAACCAGATGCTAGTGGTCTGTTTTTTTTTTTTTCAAATCATACTTTTATGTTCATTGACCTTTTTGAGATCAAATTTCAGCTTTCAGTTAAGTTTTGTATCATGCTGACAGAGATTATTTTTCATTGACTTTGCAGGAACTTAATTCTGGTAAAGATAGGGTAAGTTCTTGCAGAGATCCTAGGTTGTTGATATTTTATATAGATATGATGTTTAACTTCTAGCTCTTACGTCTTTGTATAGCTTCTTCTAATTTGCGATAGAGTGTTAATCTTTTCCAGCTCAAAGCACTACAGCACGAACTTGGATGCAGAAATGGTTTGCTGAAAGCGAGAGAATTGGAACTAGAGGTTAGAATCCTCTTTCATTATCAGCATGCATACAGGCTTATGAGAGTGTCTTTTATTTATCATTATCTTCTTTTTGTTTTCTCAGGAGACACAGAAAATGACAGCATGCCAAGAAATGGACAATCAGGTCCACAAGAAAAACATTTTTTGGGTTTCAATCTTCATTTTTTCTTGAATGTTCTGTTTTTTCCCTCCCTTTTACATTTGCATTTCTCTCTTCGCTATGTGTAGGCGGGAACTAGCAAGTCTGACGAGGACAGGGAATCCTCAGAACCAGATAGAGATGATAATAAACAACGCAACAAGAATAAGAAGCAGCAATCAAAGAGTCAGTGTTATTGCGGGAGCGCGATGATACATTTTGAGATTTGAGAAACTGATTTAAGTTTTCTGATCTTTTGGTCTCTCATACATCACTTGCAGGTTTGAGCCTTGCTACTGTAAAGCAAAATCAGTTAAAGGAGAAAACTGGAAACAAAAGGTTTGCCCATGTATGTTACATTGAATGATGGTTGTTCATTTCACAACAGAAGAAAACTATCCTTGTTTTGATTGTCTTAGCAGTGTTTCTTTAAGAAGGCAATCTGCCAGATTTAAATCTGAAGAACCAGAGCCTACTGAAGACAAATTTGAGGTAGTCGATTCCAAATAAACTGAATGTTCTTTCCATGGGGATCAAATGTAGGAAGATCGACTTTCATGTGTTCACCAGGCAATTTTTTGGGGTTTTCTGGTATTGTTTCTCCATCCATTCTAGGGAAAGTTATGATATCTGTAGCAGTAAGAAAGTTATAACGTTTTATGGTGAATGTTACGAACTATTGTCGTGTTGGTACCAGAGGGTGTACCGTAGCAAAGTCTTAGTTACACGAGGTTGTGATTATATTATGTACATTGTGGGTTTTTGTTAGGATCTATTGTGGTGTGATACATGCCATTGCGGTGCAGGGGTGTCTGGTATGCACTTTTTCAGGGCGTGTGTTGTAAGTCGTTCCCTCTTTCTATTTTGATGTCCCCCTTCTTATATGTAGGTCGGAGCTAGCACGTCTGAGGAGGCAAGGGAATCCTTGGAACCTGATAGAGATGATAAGAAGCAGAAATCGAAGTGTCAGTGTTTCTTCTGGAAATATTTTGCACTTGAGATTCCAGAAACTGATTTAGTTTTTCTGACCCTCTGGTCTCTCATATGTCAATTGCAGGTTTGGACCCTTCCACTCTTAGACCAGTTCAATTGGGGGAAAAAACTGGAAACAAAAGGTTTGTCCGTGGTGGTTGCTGTTATATTCTATGTTGAGTGTTAATTGAGAAACACAAGGAAATTATCTTCGCTTTGATTGTCTCACCAGGGTCTCTTTGAGAAGGCAATCTGCTAGGTTTAAGTCCGAAGAGCCAGAGGACACTGAAGACAAATTTGAGGCGGACGATGCTAAATTGCCCGAATGTTCTCTTTATGATGATCAAATCCCAGAAGATGGTCCAGCTTCCATGCGTTCGTCGGCACTAAAAGATGATGGAGGATGCCGTAGCGGCCCAAATGGTGATGATGCTAAGGAACTTCGAAGGCCATCTATTGGGAGGCCCTCGCGTCTAGCAGCCACAAAGGTTCAGTCTTACAAGGAAATTCCACTTAAAGTGAAAATGCGGAGACCTGAGTGATTGAAATCTTTTGTAGGCCAACCGTATGCACTTTGGGCCCGGTAGCACAGGAGGCTGAATCCAAACCCTTGGCTTGTTGTCGTTGATAGCCTTGCTTAGTTCTTATGTGATTATAGTACTGAGTGTGGAGTCGAACTCTTATCTGTTGACTGCTTTCTTTTCCCTTCAAAATCATCGTTAGACTTGTACGTAACCACAGTTATTTCATCTTCGGATGATAACAAGAAATACTGAAGTGGAGGATTTTATATGATCTGTAATTCATCAGAACTCCGGTTTAACGGCTCGTTATATTGTAATCGTGTGGTGAATGAAATACTAGTAAACTTTCTCAAACGGAGCTAATGCAAAGTTGTCTTATAAACTACCTGTATTGTTGTTTGTTATACTTGGCTGAACCAGCTTTGCTAAATTTGAGGAAAATTATGGGAGCTTATTTGCATGGATGAGATGATGAGAATAACATGTTGAAGTGGTAAATACTCGTTCAAGTTTGGGAGGAAGAAAGGGCACAAATGTCAAGTAAAGGGATTAGCTTACCTCAAAAGTCAAAACCATGAATTGAGTCACGTCTTTAAAATGATGTTCAAACCATTTATTTTGTGGATATTATAAAGTGTAACACTTGTGTAAAAAATTAGCTTAATAGGATATTGCTATAAAAAAGGTCATATTTTGTTGATTAAAATGGCTAGTGAAATAAAAAAAAAAACTCACGCTTAACTAAAATACAGTGTTTTAATATACCTTTAAATGTTCGATTAACTTGATTTTTTGTAGGCAGCTCTGGTTGTGCCACTCCCCTATTTGTTAACACTACTCATCTTCTTGTTTTTATTAGGTAAATTTACTAAAACATCCTTACACTATATTAGGTGAATTTATTAAAACACCATTGCACTTTATTTTATATCATAAAGTGTAAGGGTGTTTTTGTAAATTTACTTAATGAAAACAAGAAGGGGAGCAGCGTTAACAAATAGGGGAGTGACAAAATCAGTTTCTTTTTTTTAAAGGATGTTCTACTTAATTACTAATCACTTAGTATTATTTAGTTTTATGTGTTGAATTGTATTATCAAATTAAGTTTTACTACACTGCTAAAAAAAAAAAAGTTTTACTACCGTAAAAAAATGAGAGAGGAAATTTTTTTCAGTGCCGAGGAGCCGTCTATTGTATTTTTGGATGGCTCGGATTTTGGAAGAGAAAAAGGAGAGAAAGTGTTAGAGTGAGAGGAGAGAGAGTTTCAATTCGAACCGTGCAAAAGTGTATTGGACGCCCCAAATATGCCGAGCGGGTACCACGTGAATATACCCACCGCACCAAAAAATTCCTCGAGATAGAGAAGAGGGATACGAGGATATCTCATATCAGAAATGCTAGAGGTACATCGGTGTGGCACACCACACCCCTCTCATATATAGGTCTCAATTTTACCGGGTCCCACTTGTATGTATGTGTGTGAGCAGGGCGACGTGCCTCCTATCTCATATAGCAAAGCTCGAACCCGGTAAGAAAGAGGGGAGACAATAAACGAACTCTAGAGAGAGACACCAATCCCTCGAGCTTTTCCGGCGCGTATCACTCTGTGCAATCCAGAGGGAGATTAGAAGAGAGAAGCCAGAAACCCCGCTCGAGAGTTGCAGCCTCGCTTCCAATCAGGTTCTCTCTCTCTCTCTCTCTCGATCGAACAAATACCGACACAAAATATATGTACGTGTCGTTAGCGCTATCCATCTTTATCACCCTTGATTTGTTGGAAAAACTCAGATCTGACTCCTCTGGGAAAATGTACGGATTCGAAGCGATGACCTTCAACATCCATGGCGGTTATCTGGAGGCGATCGTGAGGGGTTACAGATCTGGCTTGCTCACCGCCGCCGATTACAACAACCTCTGCCAGTGCGAAACCCTCGACGACATCAAGATGCACCTCTCCGCCACCGAGTACGGTCACTACCTCCAAAACGGTAATCGACATCAGGACCTTATCAATGTTGTTCTCGATTCAATTGCTTTTTTTCACGCCACACGGGAATTGAATTCTATCTTTCACCGAGTTAATTTGGAGCTCTTTTATCACGCAAATACGATTTTATTTATTTTCTAATATACGAACGTACGCACACCTGGACTAATCTATGGGGACGCAATCCTCCTTCCACTAGTGGGGAGTTCGATTAGAAGGAACTGGCGCACCTGGGAGGTTTCGAACAGACCATAGGAGGTTTTATAGCACATGGGAGATTTCGAAAATGAGAGCTTAGGAGGGAGCAAATGCCTAAGTCCCAAGCCTTGGCCGATAGGCCAAAACCGAGGGTTTAAGATTTTATAATTTGAGGAGGCGTTTTGATTTTCACTTGTTCTCTAGGTTGGTGCCTGGTATGTGGAAGAGTTGAGTCTTTTTTTTGCAGGAGTTGATACTGTGGTTAAGAATAGGTTGAGGGCTGAGTCAAGGTGACCCTCTCTCCCCTTACCTCTTCTTATTTGTCATGGAAGCCTTTACCAAACTTCTCCAAAGGAAGATTGCTAGTGCGGGATTTGTTTTCCATCCCAGATGTAGTTCCTTAAACCTATCCCATCTCATTTTGCTGATGACATGTTTATACTTTGTGGAGCTGAGGTTCAGACTTTCAACTTGGTTACCAATGTTTTGTCTGAGTTTCACAAGTTTTCTGGTCTCCAAACAAATTTGCAAAAAAGTGCAGTCTTTTTTGCTGCTGTCCCAGATGATAGGAGAGAGATTCTTAGGAGTATTTTGAATGTTCCTGAAGCTTCTCTCCCAGTCAAGTATCTCGGAGTTCCTCTCATATCAACTCGACTAAGATATGCTGATTGAATGTGCCTTAAGGAAAAAATGGTGGCTAGGATTGCCTCTGGGGCCAACAAATTGTTGACCTATGGAGGTAGATGTCAGCTTATTAGTTCTGTTCTTACAAGTATTCAGCATTATTGGTGCTCCACTTTCATCCTTCCTCAACAACTTTTGAAGGAAATTGAATCTGTTATGAGGGCTTTTTTCTGGAAAGGGGTTGAGCTGAAATCCACTGGGGCTAGGATCAGCTGGAGCTCAGTGTGTTGTCCTAAATCTGAAGGGGGTCTTGGGTTTAGGCTCCTCAAAGACTGGAATAGAGCTACGATGCTTAGGCATTTGTGGGCCCTGAGTATGAAGGCTGACAATCTCTGGGTTAGATGGATCCATAGCTTCGCAGCAATGTTTATGGCACATGGAAATCCCGGTGGACTGTTCTTGGACTTTTCGTAAGATTCTAGGCCTTAGAAATATTGCTTCCACCTTTATTAAACACATTATTGGGAATGGGGCTTCTACTTTTCTTTGGTTAGATCATTGGCACCCATTGGGACCACTTTTTCCCAGGTTTGGGGAAGCGGTTGTCTATAATATGGGTAGGTCATTGTCTGCAAAAGTGAGTTCTATTGTTGTGAATCACAGTTGGAGGTGGCCAAGATCCCGAAATGTTATTAGTCAAGAAATCATGTGACTTACCCCACAGGATTTGCTTCCCCATCCTGAGGAGGAGATAGAGTAATCTGGACTCTTACTCATAATGGTATTTACTCTGCTAAGTTAGCTTGGGAGGCCTTGAGGACACCTCGGATGGAAGTTCCCTGGCATGATTTGGTATGGTTTAAGCACCATATCCCTCGTTGGGCTTTGATTCAGTGGCTGGCTTTCCATGGCAAGCTGGCTACAAAAGATAGGCTTATGGTTTGGGGGGTCACCCGTGAGAAGAGCTGTGTTTTATGTGGGGGTGGAGAGGAATCCCATGACCATCTTTTCTTCCACTGTCCCTTTTCTGCAGCTGTTTGGCGCCTGCTTTTGTTAAAATGTAGCATCTATAGAGCTTCTTCGTTTTTGCGGGATGAGATTGTTTGGAGTATCCAGTTTTATAAGGGGAAAACTACCAAATGCACGGTTTTCAAACTAGTTTTTGCAGCTGCCAGTTATTATCTCTGGAGAGAAAGGAATAATACGATTTTTCGACAAAGAGGTGTGGAGTGGCATGCTGTGGGCGATCAGATTGTTGAAAGCATTCGAGCTTGTTTAAATGGATGGCGTAATGTGGATTCATCTGCAGCTAATTGAAGGCTGTTTGAGGCTTGGAGGGTTCCTCTTTTTGTTTTCAGATCTGTGTAACAATCTCGTATAGTCGTTTAGGGCCCGATTGGATGCCTGTTTCGTTGGGTGTATTAGCCAACCCGGGTGTATTGGCTCCTGATTGGACAGGTTTGCACCGTTTGGGATCATTGTTTCCTCCTGTA